>CM060253.1:30184322-30591311 GCA_030684275.1 Acipenser oxyrinchus oxyrinchus | reverse complement strand
CACTGGACTATTTTTCACACTATCCTATCCGATATATCCAATTGTTTGCTTTTAATGGAAATAAGCACATTTTACCATAAAAAGACCACCATATCTATAACTGAACAGTATTTAAACCACCTCCCTCCATGTTAATAAACATCTGACTGATTATATAGATCGTATAAATGTTTTACATAGCGTTGCCAGTGACACACGCCGTAAGTTTTTTGGAAAGACCTGAAAATGTTCAATGCAGTGTTCACATTAAATTGTACATTGTCTTTATGCACAAGTGGCATTGTCAAAGCCTATATACGGCAGTTTACTAACAGGTTGTGCTTCTGTCTGTAACAACATGTTGTGTTTGTGTCTGAACAGCTGAGCAAATTGTTTCAAGAGCAAAGCAACACTCCAAGGTGAACTCTACTTTTTCTCAAAACATTTCAGTGTTGTTTTTTCTTATAAAGAAAAAAATATTTCGGTTGATGGTTCTTATCTGGGGAAAACATTCAGCTCCTCAATGTTGTTTAAAATTACAGTGCCAATAAGTGCAAGTTCTTTTTTTAATTTACAAAATGAATACATGTAATATTATGCTATGGCTTAATTTTGTTGCCAGAATCACCGTCGAGCCCTCTTGAGGTGTCGTGGGCTAGTCGACGAAACACCGAGGATGGAAGGTGCCCACTTGAAGACCCCAGAGATGTACCCTACTTAGCTCAATCCAGACGGTTGTCATGCTGATGCGCTGGGGAGACCGCACTATGGTTGATCCCCGGAGCCAGCATCGCAGCCGTTGTGTGTGCTGATGCGCTAGGGAGGCAAAATAAGCTGATCCCTGGAGCCAGCATTACACTTCAGCCATCAACACCAGACAGAAGGATATCTACATCATCATATGGAAGGAAGCGCAAATGGATGGAGACACATATGGATCACATTAGTTTACTGTGAAGCTACGTCTTAGTTGGTGCTTATCTTGGCGAGAGCCAAGTTCAAATCAGCATGAAGTTTTAACATCTACTCTCATGTAATGGAAATCATGAAGATCTGGATACGTCCAGTGACTGCTGTGAATAGTGCAGCTGGCAACAAGGGAAAGACCTCGTGACAGCCTGGAGAGACAGCTGACTGGAGGAAAGAGACCCCATTGGGGCTGGCAGGGTTAGCTACCCTTGTCGGCAGTATCCAGCTCTGTGTTTACAGGATGCTGGAGACACCCGCCCAAGGCTTCAAAGAAATTAAACAGAAAAATACCCCTAGAGTCTGCGAGAGCGGGGCGGAAGATGACTCAACGTTGGACAACACGGTTAAGGACTTAGGAACGGAAACGGATATGAGTATGGAGAGTACTTCACAAAAGACTAGTTCAAGATCTGCAGTTAGCAAAGACATGGAACTCCAGGTTTGTGTCTGCGGCTGGAGCAAGGCGACAACAGTCAGGGGTTTGAAGATTCATCAAGGGAGAATGAAATGCTTGAGGGAGAAGGGACAAGGGCCTCGCATTGATCAGTACTTCTTACGAAGTCAGTCAAGTCAGTCGAATGAAATCCAGCGACAGGAAGCAAACCACAGTTCGCAGGATATCAGCACCCCTGTCATAGATGTGAGGAGGACTTGCATGGACACAGTTAGTGATGAACCTAATGATCCTTGTGAACCCGGCAGACAAACCAGCGTAAGAGAGAAAAGAACCTCAACGGGCACAAGCCTGGAGTTAAATGGCCAAGAGCTTGTGAGAAAACTGCATGGGACACAGTAAACACAGATCTCTGCTTTGCATTGGAAAGGTTAAGTGGAACAGTTGAAAAGAAACTGGATAAATTTGGGGACATCATCTACGATATGGAAGCGAGAGGTTTGGAGTTGAAAAAGGAAGGAAAAAGTACAAACTATTCCTGGAAAGTCTAGACGGCAGCAGGAGATTGAACGCTTAGTTAGAGAAAGGAGACAGCTGAGGAAGCAATGGAGAAGAGCAGAAGAAAGTCAGAAGGAGGGACTCAATCTCTTACAAAGGGTCATAAAACATAAGCTTGCAACATTGCGCAGAGCTGAGCGCCACGGAAACGCTACAAAAAGAAGGAGCGTGCGAGAACTAACTTTTATAAAGACCCATTCAAATTTGTAAAGAAGTTATTCACCAGTGAGAAGAATGGCACACTAAAAGCATCTAAGTTTGAGTTGGAGAGATATTTGGAGGAAACGCATACAGATTCAAAAAGGCAGGAGCCTATGTCAATTCCTTCAGACATCCCACCTATCAATCCACCAGAATACCAAATGGAGGACTGTGCACCTAAGTGGAAAGAAGTAGAGCAAGCTGTGAAAAAGCAAGGGCTTCATCATCTCCAGGGCCTAATGGAGTTCCGTACAGAGTGTACAAGAGTGCTTCAGGAGTTCTACTAATCCTGTGGAAACTGATGAAAGTAGCATGGGAAAACAGGTTGTACCAAGAGCATGGCGCCGAGCAGGTGGAGTCTTTATACCTAAAGAAAAAGATTCTAGCAGCATCAGTCAGTTTCGCCCTATTTCCCTATTAAACGTAGAAGGCAAGATTTTCTTCAGCATTATTGCTCAGAGATTGTCAACTTACCTATTAAAGAACTGCTTCATTGACACTTCAATACAAAAAGCGGGCATTCCAGGTTTCCCAGGATGCTTAGAACACATCAATGTGATCTGGCAACAAATTCAATCAGCTAAAAAGGAGAGGAAGGAGCTCCATGTGACATTCCTGGATTTGGCTAATGCATATGGTTCAGTGCCACATGAACTTCTTTGGGCAGCATTTGATTTTTTCAGTGTACCAATGACAATAACAAATCTAGTCAAAGCCTACTTTGGAGATTTGCAATTTAGTTTTTCAACTTCAGAATTCAGCACTACATGGCAATGCCTAGAAGTTGGAATAATGGCAGGATGCACCATTTCTCCACTGGCTTTTACCATGGCAATGGAAGTAATCATTAGGGCATCAAAATGGGTAGTGGGAGGAGAGCTTGGCTTCTGGAATACGACTACCACCAATTCGAGCATACATGGATGACATGACAACCATGACTACAACAGTAGCCTGCACTAATCGGTTATTGGGCAAATTAACCAATAACATTGAATGGGCACGAATGCAATTCAAGCCCACTAAATCAAGGAGCATCTCTATAATTAAAGGTAAAGTAGTAGATAAAACGTTCTTCATTAATGGTGAGGCAATACCAACAGTGTCTGAGAAGCCAGTGAAGAGCCTTGGGAGATGGTACGACGGGATCTAAAGGACACAGTTCGTGTGGGAGAAGTTAGACAACAAGCTGTGGAAGGGTTGAAGAGCATAGACAGCAGCGCTTTACCAGGCAAACTAAAACTCTGGTGCTTTCAGTTTGGCCTACTGCCAAGGTTGCTGTGGCCACTGACTGTGTACGAGGTTTCTTTGACAACAGTAGAGAAGCTGGAAGCTTTAATCAGTTCACACATCAGGAAATGGTTGGGAGTTCCACGCTGCCTCAGCAGAGTGGGACTTTATGGTAAAGGAATACTGCAGCTACCTGTCTCCGCTCTAACCGAGGAGTTTAAGTGCGCCAAGGTCCGACTGGAAATGACATTAGTAGAGTCACGCGACAAATGCGTAAGGGAGGCAGCACCTGTGTTGAAAACTGGAAGAAAGTGGGTGGCAAAGAAAGCTGTGGAGGATGCAAAGGCTGCCCTTCGAATTGGTGATATCATGGGGCAAGTTCAGCATGGAAGAGGGGTCTTGGTCTCAGTTCAGCTCCTCCTACATGGCACAAGGCAGCCCCAGCGCAACGGAGGAAGCTTGTAGTCAACGAGGTGCAAAAGCAGGAGGAGAGGATGAGGTGTATAAAGGCCATTTCCCAGGGCAAGCAGGGAGAATGGATGAGATGGGAGAGTGTGGAACAACGCAAGATTGGCTGGCAAGACCTATGGTCAATGGAACAGAGCAGGATCAGTTTCCTTATAAGGTCAACATATGATGTTCTCCCATCACCACAGAACCTAAACCTCTGGGTAGGAGAGGATCCCTCATGTCCTTTGTGTTCATCACCTGCAACATTAAGGCACATTTTGACAGGATGTAAGGTGGCTCTTAGCCAAGGACGGTTTACTTGGCGCCATGACCAGGTGCTGCGATGTTTGGCCTTAGCATTGGAAGACAAGCGTAACATGACCAATAAGTTGCCACCTGTTCCATCAAAACATTACACACAAAAGACAACATTCCTCCGCCCAGGAGAGCAACCACCAAGAAAAGGTGTTAAAACCAATCCTCGCCCAGGACAACTGGAAGCTGCTAGAGACTGGAAAATGCTGGCGGATGTTGGTCAACGGCTTATTTTTCCACCTGAGATTGCCACCACAAACCTTCGACCAGATATTGTCTTGTGGTCTGGATCAGCACGCCTTGTTCACCTGGTGGAGTTAACAGTGCCATGGGAGGATGCTGTAGATGAGGCGTATGAGAGGAAGAAACTGCGGTATGCTCAACTAGCCACTGAAGCGGAACAGCGAGGATGGAGAGTCTGGGTTTACCCAGTGGAAGTGGGATGTCGAGGATTTGTGGCACACTCTACAACCCGGTTTCTCAGAGATGTCGGATTCAATGGCCAAGAGTTGCGTCGCACAGTGAAGAACTTATCTGAAGCAGCAGAGAGGAGCAGCAACTGGCTGTGGTTGAGACGGAAAGATTCTGGCTGGGGATCTCAAGCACAATAGAAAGAAAGAAAGGCTGATATACAGGTAAGTAAGCTGGGCTGAGTTGAGTGGGGACGGAGGGGGTGATGCTGGGACGCCAGAATCACCGTCGAGCCCTCTTGAGGTGTCGTGGGCTAGTCGACGAAACACCGAGGATGGAAGGTGCCCACTTGAAGACCCCAGAGATGTACCCTACTTAGCTCAATCCAGACGGTTGTCATGCTGATGCGCTGGGGAGACCGCACTATGGTTGATCCCGGAGCCAGCATCGCAGCCGTTGTGTGTGCTGATGCGCTAGGGAGGCAAAATAAGCTGATCCCTGGAGCCAGCATTACACTTCAGCCATCAACACCAGACAGAAGGATATCTACATCATCATATGGAAGGAAGCGCAAATGGATGGAGACACATATGGATCACATTAGTTTACTGTGAAGCTACGTCTTAGTTGGTGCTTATCTTGGCGAGAGCCAAGTTCAAATCAGCATGAAGTTTTAACATCTACTCTCATGTAATGGAAATCATGTAATGTGGTTATTATTTTACAGTTTGTTTGAAATAAAAGTGCATGCTCAAAATAATATTTTCATGTGTTCCTGAAAACCGTTGCATAGGAGGCTGTGTGGTCCAGTGGTTAAAGAAAAGGGCTTATAACCAGGAGGTCCCCGGTTCAAATCCCACCTCAGCCACTGACTCATTGTGTGACTCTGAGCAAGTCACTTAACCTCCTTGTGCTCTGTCTTTGGGGTGAGACGTAGTTATAAGTGACTCTGCAGCTGATGCATTGTTCACACACCTAGTCTCTGTAAGTCGCCTTGGATAAAGGCGTCTGCTAAATAAACAAATAATAATAATAATATTTACCAGTTCTTTGGGTGAAACGTAGTTGTAAGTGACTCTGCAGCTGGTGCACAGTTCATACACCCTAGTCTCTGTAAGTCGCCTTGGATAAAGGTGTTTACTAAATAAACAAATAATAAGAAGAAGAATTTGGATAGGAAGATTGTAAAATTGGTTAATGAGTTAGAAAAGCCCTGTGGCACAGTCAGTAGCTGTAAGGCTTTTGTACATTTGTGGGCTATGTTTCTTCAAAATGTACAGTAGACCACTATGTCCATCTGTCACACTCTATATATTGTGAACAGGATACCTGCAGTGATTGCACTTTTTTAATTGCATTTGGCCATAATCCAATAGACTAGATTAAGTAGGCCGCAACTTATTTCTCTAAAGCACCTCAAGAGATTTGTCTCAGTTTGTTTGGAGATAAGAACTTGAGTTCACTTATCATTGCAATGGGAATGCAAAAGAAACTCACTTTTACTGCAATTCATTTGATCCAAGAAATGACCTGTGAGCAGTATGTGTATTGTACTTTCACCCTTTGCACTGTAAACATCTGTTATGATATCAAGTGAAACAATCAGAGTTATTCTCTCTTTTTCAAAGATCTTATAACAATGTAGTATTTAACCACAGTTAACTATGGTTTGCCATGCTTTTTATTGTGGTTCTCTCTGATCTTACAGTCCTTACCTTTGCGTTACCATGCTTTCACTTATTACACTTTGCTATGGTTTTTCTAGAATAAATTTGGTTACTGTGGGTTTCTAAGAAAACAAACCTAAAATTTCCCACACTCAGGTTTACTGATTGGAGCCACACCCACCCATGTGCCATACCCACCACACACACACACACACATGGGTGCCACTTCGTAACATTTCTGTTTTTCATATGTACTGTAAACAAGCTGAGTTTCAGAAAAAAAACAGTCCTAAGCCATTGTTATCAGTTAACTAGCAATTGCTAGAAAGTTCAGTTGGACAGCCTGGCCCCATACATTGACAAGTAAAAGTATCAACACCATTCAGGATGAACAGGCTACAGTGATGTCATTAAACCTACAAAAGCACTCAAGATTATGTACCCTCCCCCTTTCCTGTACCTGAATTATGTTTTAGGTGACGTAATCACACACGGAGACATAAGCCTGATATACGCTTCTTGCAAGGGAGCCGGCTCTTTTGTACAGCGGTATCGGTGCTATGGTTTAGTGCGAGAGGTCCTGGGTTTGCGCCTGTCCTCCCTCTGAGTATGGATTGCCTCACCCTGTGTGATGTGCCTGCCTCATGCTAACCGAGATCACTATATATATATATATATATATATATATATATATATATATATATATATATATATATATATATATATATATATATATATATATATATATATATATATATATATATATATATATATATATATATATATATATATATATATATAAAATGCATTACATCCAGTTCAATTGATGCTGATCAACCCTTTACTTATGCATATAATATAATTATATTTATGTACAGTGCCTTGTGATACTTGGGTATGAAAGGCTAATATAAATTAAATAAATAAATAAACACAAGTAACAATAATAAATTTGAATTATATATATATATATATATATATATATATATATATATATATATATATATATATATATATATATTTGCATTTAAAATCAAACCATTTTTATCAAACCAATCTTGAAATTCAAAAAAGTAATTCTGTAGTCTTAATTAAATCATGTACATTGTCAGAGCTGTAATAAACCACAGTATCATCCACATACATATGTACAGAACTTTTTCTGCAGACAGTAGGTATTTTATTTTTAAAAAAAATAGAAAAGAATTGACCCCTGAGGGACACCTAAGGATACAGGCATAAAATCAGATTTCTTTCTGTAAAAGACAGCGGCTTGGGAACATTCTGATAAATATGATTTAAACCACAACAGTGTAGTATCCTTATCTCCGAGATTTATTAACTTATTAAAAAGTATTTTATGATTAACTAATTCAAAGGCCTTAGAGAAGTCAATAAAGATCGCTCCAGTTATTTTCTTTGTCTCTATAGCCCAGTATATATCATTTGTTAATTTCAGCAATGCGGTCGTTGTCGAATGAGCTTTTCTAAAACCAGATTGATAATTAGTTAATGAATTATTTGTTGTTAAATAATCAGTCAGTTTAATTTGGACAATTCTTTCAATGATATTTGATAGAACTGGTAAGACAGATATTGGCCTGTAATTGCCAGGGACATTAACACCCCCACTTTTTAAGATGGGAGATACTATAGCTTGACCAGACATCAGTGACATATAAATTAACATAGTAAGTGGACTTTTCAGAGCGTAAGCAACAAACTTAAGAAGTTTTGGTTCTATCCTGTCTGCACCTGCTGTTTTAGTAACATCAATTTGCTTTAAATGGTTATATACTTCGCCCTCACTTACCAGTTTAAATTCAAAACATAACTCTTTGTCATGGTCAATAGAAGTTACAGCAGAAGTTTTTAATGTACCCATATATTCACTCAGATTAGTAAAATAATGGTTGAAAGCATTTGCAATTTGCACCGGTTGACTAACCATTTGACTTTGTATATTTAAGCGCAAGGTAGAAACCCTTTTCCCTCTATTGAATAATTTATTAATACCCTGCCAGAAACTATGTGGGTTATTTAGATTTGTATCAATGTAATTTAAAAAATATTCAGCTTTCACTTTTTTTATTAAAGCTGTACTTTTACTTCTCAATTGTTTATATAATATTTTATCAGAATGGTCTCCAGTTAACCTAAACCTCTGCCAAGCATAATCTCTAGTACGAAACAACTTTAATAAATCTGGTGTTACCCATGGTAAGTGATTTGATTTAACTTGCATTTTCTTAAACAGGGCATATTTATTACATACCGCTGTAAATTCAGGAATTAGTTTTAACCTATCCCATTTTATATTGATTATATCAACAACAAAGTCATTTAAATCAAACTTACGGAAGGACCTGTATAAAATAATTTTAACTGGACCTTTGATCACTTTTGTCTTCCAAACACAATAAACTGGACAATGGTCATTAAATTCATCTGATAATACTGTTTTTGCTGTCTGGGTTTTTGAAACCATAATCCAGTCAATAGTAGAATGATTTCCTGACAAATTATTCATCTTAGTAGGTTGATTAATAATTTGATGTAAATGCCAGTCATCGAGCAAACCTGAATATACTGCTTGTCAGCTCCTTGCAACAGACAAGGGGTCATATTCATAAAGCATCTACTGTACCACAATGCAGAGTTGACATCCTGCTAATGCTAGAGAACTAGCTTGTAACAACTAAGGTTCATGTTCTGTAGGAGCTCTTAAATAATCCTCCTGAGTTATTTATTTTAAGCTTTTTAATATGAACATTTTGTTTTCGTCTTAGAAAAAAATGGTGTTAACTTAGCACCGTGGTAAGTGCTTTTTTGAATATGACCCAAGGCGTCCACAGTCTGGGTTCTTTTTCCACAGTTTCCAATTCAGTCCTTGAAGGGTGGGGCTGGTTACAGAAATAAAGCACCTTAGCTTTCTCCATAAGTTGTATCTGTTTGTTTTTTCTCTACCAATAATTTAAGCACAGCAATCAACCCCTAATTCTTCTTTACTCTAGACAAACAGTTCCCTCATTCCTTTAAGGTCTGGGATTAGTCTGGTTGCTTCTCAGTGGATCCTCTCTGTTTGCCTTTTTAATAATAATAATAAAAATTAATTAATAATAACCTTTCATAGTTTCCACCATCACAAAGTGCTTTACAAGGTAGGCTGTGAACTGTGCATTACATGCAGAGTCACTTACAATAGGACATTGATTTAACATCTCAGCCGCAGGATGGAGCACAAGGTGGTTAAGCAACTTGCTTGGGGTCATACAGTCAGTCAGTTAGTGGCAGAGGTGGGATTTGAACCGGTGACTTTCTGGTTAGAAGCCCTGGACTTTAACCACTGGACCACATTACAACCCCAAGCTGTGCCTGCTAGTTCTGTCATCTTATATTTAAATTTGACATTTTTGTGACTAGCATGAACAACTTCACGTTGTATGTTAATATAGCAGTCTATGTAATAACGTTTTTGGATTGTTAATTCAGCAAACTCATTTTGACCGTTGTTTTATTGTCTAGAGGCGTCACAAGTAAACTGAAAATAAACAATGAACATCAAAAGTTTATTTTTGCACTATTCGGACAGAACCAACAGCAAACAGCATTTTCTATTGACCCACTTGAAAATCAATCCCCTTTCTGTCTAAACTGCAGGGGCTTTGCCAAAGACACAAGCTAGCTGACGCACTTTAACATTTTGATTCTGTGCCCACTTCAACAGGTGGACAGTCAGGTGTCTGTGTTGTGATATGTTGCTGACTGGAAATTCACCCTTACCTTGCATTAGGCTTCTCCATGTGTCTTAGTGTCACCTTTATGTTGCGATTTTATTTTTACATCCTGAAGTTTTCTGTAAATATCATGTGTCAGTTATTAATCTAGGTCCTGACACAACTGTAATATTAGGTCACAGTGTTTAAATTAGCTTCTCATCTTTCACAGAAGGTAATCATATCATATCATTGTTTTGGTATGAACAGGGTTTGGTCAAACACCAGCCACACCATAGGGTTTAGTGTGACCAGGCAACCCTGGAAAGCACTGATTTGATCTATTCGAGGGTTCTCAATGGTTACCACTCCTAATTCCTGGAGGTGGAATTTTGCAATCTGATTTCCAGAATAAAAGAGTCATCACTTTTGAGGCGGTTCCTATTCAACAGTCATCTCTTGGATTGCAGTCTTGGATACAGATGCCTACAGTACTGTCAGCTCTCCTCTAGTTTTGTACATGTGTTTAGAGTCTGTTGTGTCCATTTTGGAGTCTGTTGTGTACATGTGTTTAGAGTCTGTTGTGTCCATTTTGGTGGGGACCCTGTCTTAAAAAGGAATGCATGCTGGATACTGTTAGCAGCAGATCTTCTTCTTGTATTAGGTGAAACACTAAGGCATTGGTAATCTCACAGAGATAAAACAAACCAAACCACTGCTCAATTGTCCCATACTTTTCCTATGACAAACCTATGCATTTGCCATAGTTTCCCATGGTTTGCAATGTTTTTTAATATTCTTTACCCTACCTCTCTGGGCTTTACAATGTTTACCTATACTTTACCATGCTTTCACCATGCTTTGTTAAACTTTTCTATAGGAAACTTGTATAGGGGTTGTAGTACAGTATCTGTCAGACAGTACCTCTCTGGATATATGAATAAACCACTACAGATTTCAGCCCTAAAAACTTTTCATCTGAAATAATATGCCCCAGTAATGAAATATCAGAAATAATGGTTTCGTCAGGCAGGTGGGGTTTTTTTATGTTAGGAGCTAAACAATAATAATAATTTAAAAAAAAATGTGTGGCTAAAATCAGTTTCCGATCAGTTTCCATTTATCATGATTTATATATAGGATCAGCTAAAACAAATGAGTGTTTCTTAAAGTTTCAGCTCAAAGTATATTTGATGAATGGATGTTTCTATTTAACGCACGACATTCACCTGCTCAGCTGACTTCCAGGCACATGAGGTGTAATGAGCTACCTCTTGTGGTCTTCTGTGGTATCACATGCGTCTCTTTAGACAACAGCCCAGCATAAAGGAGGGGGATGTGACTAGGTAAAAAAAAGTCCCACAAAATATTTTAACATCACAATTAATTTGATATGTACACAGATATACAATTTGTATATAACATATGATCACAGTTGCACCACTTAAAGACTCTAAATATCAACTAACAATTGCACTTTTCAAACTCATTCGGAGCCTTGAATGGGATACTCCACTTTGAAATAAAAAATATTGGGGGAGCTCAGTGAGCTATATATGACAAGAGATACCCATTGGACAGCCTTGCTTTATAACAGTGGTTCTCAAACTGGGGGGCGCAAATGTATATAATATATAAAAACATAAGAACATAAGAAAGTTTACAAACGAGAGGAAGCCATTCTGCTTTGTCTACTTTTGGGATGTAATTGTTTTGCACCTCTAGTACTACATTTTTACATTTCCAAACTGCTTCTGTTAGTCTCTGTTTCATACCTTCATAGTTTGCTTTTCTAAAATTGTAAACCTTAGCTTTCGTCATTACTTTTTGGGTTTTAAAAATCACTTCAAATGAGACCATGTTGTGGTCTGAGTTTGCCAATGTCTTTGTTATTTGAAAAGACTAAATCAAGGCATGACTCCCCTCTAGTCAGTGCCTTGACAAATTGCGTTAGGAAGCAGTCATTTGTCATTTCCACCATTTCAATTTCATCTGTGTACTCCCCACCGGGTTTTCCCATTTTATATAGGGGAAGTTGAAGTCCCTCATTAGTATGGCTTCTCCTTTGCTACACGCATTTCTAATGTTAGATTTTTTTGCTTGGCATTTGAATTTAGTGGTCTATAGCATGCTCCTATTATTATGCCCTTTGAATTTTTATCCGTTATTCTGACCCATAGTGATTCTGCGTTGTTTTATTCGTCAAGATTTACTACCTGGGCGTCAAGACTATTTCTTATGTATTATTATTATCATTATTATTATTTGTTTATTTAGCAGACGCCTTTATCCAAGGCGACTTACAGAGACCAGGGTGGGCGGAACTATGCATCAGCTGCAGAGTCACTTACAATTACGTCTCACCCGAAAGACGGTGCACAAGGTGGTCAAGTGACTTGCTCAGGGTCACACAATGAGTCAGTGGCTGAGGTGGGATTTGAACCGGGGACCTTCTGGTTACAAGCCAATTTCTTTAAACACTGGACCACACAGCCTCCATCCTCCGCCTTATGTATAGCGCTACCCCTCCGCCTCTTCTGTCTTCAGCAATACAATTTGCTTTAAGTTAATATATATAGGTAATGTAACTTAACAAATTGTTTTGCTGACACATCCTGGCATCTCAAAGTCATCCATGTCATCCAACGGGGAACTTCTCTGCTCCAAAAGACGCACCCATCTCACTAGTAATCATAAGTAAGCAGTATCCCACTTGAAATGTATATTACTGAGTGTATACTAACATGCCTGTCTGTTTGAACCTTTGATACACTACCGTTTTTAATATTTAGTGAAAGTGGCATGTTGGATTGATCTTTTACCAGTATGTGTGTGGAGGGGGTTGGGGCATCAAGTACCAGTGCCAGGGGGGCACGGTCTAAAACGTCTGAAAAGCTTTACACGCTCCTTTGAAGATTTTCAAACAATAACCAGAATGCCCAGGAGATAGAAGCACAAGCAAAAGGAAAAAAAACTGTAAAATGTTAAAATACTACTTCATTAAGAAAACTGTAGTCAGGGAAGTCAGGCATTGCTAAACTCATAGCGCTGTATTTTCATGTACAGTACTGTAATATAAATGTACGATTGTGCCCTTTCCCAGGACTCTGCCACTTTAAGAGTGTATATTAATAAGAATGGGTGCCCTCTCTCTCTGGTTGGTGCATTACGATAAGTTCCAGACGACAATAACGTTAGGTGTGATAAGTATGAGCTCATCTAGACTCGTATAGGCCCAAACATAAATAAACCCTCTAATCGCAGAAATAGTGTCAGTTTGTTTAGTGAACTGTATGCAACTCTAGTGCTCTACGTGCTCGCCTTAATAAACGGGACATTTAGGGAAATCATCACTCTTTCACTGCAGTATATTACCACACACCATGGAAATGGATCATCATCTCGCTAAGGAAACCAAGTGCTGCAGTGAGTGTTGTTGGTGGCCCAATAGGGGGCACTCTTCCCTCACAGCCAGAGCTTACACCAACCCTAACTAAAACGTCGTTACTGTTTTTAAGCAGTAGTAATAATCTGAAACAGTGGTATTTGAAAATAAAAAGCCCGTATTTACTTCAGTGAAGCGGGCTACAATTTTTTTTTCTTTATTGAAATGTTCAGCTATCATATTGAAGCTTGTTGTTTACAACTCATTCAGTCAAACCTAGTGTACGAATCTGCTTGTGACGTTTTTCAAATCAAGTAAGCATATTTGTGTATAAAAAACGGCAATAGAGTCACAGTGTATCATTCGCAGCCAGTGTCATCTTTAAGGCACGTGGACATAGCTGAAATAGTAAAAGCACGATTAACGTCCCTGGCAGCGTGTGCCTCTCGCTGTTGAAAATTTCAAATAAACGCATTTGAGAGCAAAACAATTTATTAGATGTTTAACTGGTGCCGGGTGCTATACACCGGCAAGCCGCACAAATTAAGCACTGCCTGTGGTACACAGTAGATTTTATAACATAGGTTCAAAGACTTAAATAGCACTCCCGTTTTTATCAGAGGGCAAACATCTGTTATTATTAAAGCCGACCCTCCACACAATTCAAATAGATAGGATTGAGGCTGCATGCAAATAAGGGAGTGACTGTAGAGCCATCTGCTGGTGAACAAGAGGCACTGCAGTTGTGGTCCTACTATAGAACAGGCAGTAATGGACAATGGAAATGCACACGCCCACTTATATATTCATGCACTGCATTAGTGTTGGGTCGATGTAGACTGTAAACATTTTAACGTGTGGCTTGTTAGTTTTTTCTCTACCCAAAAAAAGTTAATTTGTATTTACTTAGTTGACATATTAAGCTAAATAATCTAAGCAATCACATTTTAATAATAATAATAATCTAATATCTTTATATAGCGCCTTTCATAGTGGACCACCATCACAAAGCGCTTTACAGAGGTAGGCTGTGAACTGTGCATTGTGTGTGTGTGGAACAGAGAATGTCTCCGCCTTGGACTCAGTGAAAGCGTCGACGCCTCTTGCAGATGACGCATTGAAGACCAGCCTGTTGCACGGGCAGAGCTGCAGAGAATAACGGTGAGTAGTTCAATACAGCCCGGACTGCTTTGGACACCACAAAGAAGACACTTTTTGTTGTTTATGGGAAAGCGTTTTTTAGTTGTATAGAATGCGCGTAAGACCTGTCTTTCTCATCTGAAATGGAAAAGAAGCCAACCGAAGATGAGTGTGTGGATTCGGGAGCCGAAACAGCAGGGTGAGTTGTAGACTATTACAGAACACATGTCATTCCCACAAATTATACATGGATTAACTAAAATAAACTACAATTACTTATTAATAATGTCTGTTAACTCCAATTATATTTGCAAATAATATGTGGTGATTTAAAATGATTACATTACGCGTTATTATTGTGGTAGTTAGAAACATGATTGCTACAGTAGCGTATTGCGAAGTGCCTGTGTTCAAAAGCACAATGCCACACCTTCACCTCCTGTATATTGTCGTGTTGTGACATCACAAGAGTTTCAGAGTGACACGCTTAGTTTTAACGCCAGAACAGACTGTGTTTTCAAGTTTTCTGCGCTCAACGCAAAACAATAATCAACGCAATAGATACAGTAATCTTTACATCCTGAGAGTTTGTGATGGAACCAGGAGGAATCTAGTCGAATCTGATTGGCGTAGAAGGTAAGTCTACAGCTGGAAAGCACTGTCAAATCAAGTTACTAATAGTAATAAGTAACACTAACCCGGTGTTAGAACAGTGTACAAGTTAGTGTGGTAGTGAATTATTAAAAGGTCATTCTTTACAACTGGTTAGTGCCATTTATATAAGTTAACGACTGTGAGATTATTGAATGATTCTAAATAATGTGGTTGAATACAGGATAGTTAATTTCAACTAAAATATGAATTGACAGTTATAAAGAACTGGCCACTAGCTGAGTACATTTTTTATTGTTTAGGAAAATATAGATTATTATTATTATTATTATTATTATTAGTAGTAGTAGTAGTAGTAGTAGTAGTAGTAGTAGTAGTAATAGTATTTCCCCTGACAACTATATCATGTCTCTTCTGCAGAAATTATTAGATCTAGGGGACTATTCCAGGGTTGCTATTAGGTATGTAGATGCTAGCTAATGATGCTAGTAATGTGTAGTACAGTAAATATTGTGTTATTGGCTATTCTACTGTGATGTGATCATGTGCCATGGAAGTGTAGTTTTAGTATTAATGTTTGGTGAAAAGCAATTGCAGCTTGAAATCATTTAGTTCCTGGAAGCAAGACATAGCTGTTTTGTCCTTAGCTTTTACTGTATTTTTAGCGTGTGGGGTGGAGCATTCCGAAAGAGTATTTGAAGTTGAAATCAGCAGGTACTTTCTAAGTGGACATTATCACTCTTCCTACAGTAGAGGTCATCGCTAACCAACCCCCAAATTCCATTTCCTTAATTTTTTTCTACAAGTAAAATAAAGCTATTAAACTTAAGGTTAAATTAAAGACTCAAAGGTATGCCTGCGCTGTATGTTACTATCGGTAGTTATGGAAGTTTTGCATTTTGGTGTAAAGTTCTTTGTGTATTTGTATTTTGATCAAGCGACTTGTCTAGATCGTCAACCCTTTTACCTTTCCAAACTATTTGTATACCTCCTGATTGATGGGTTGTTAAGGTTGTGTTGGTTGTCAGAGTCAGAGGCCCGGTCATCATTCATGTTGTCACAGTGTTGCACAGCTTTGGCCAGATGGCTCTCCGCACAGTATCCTCTTTACAATCACAGAACAGAGCTCTCTGTCATTTGTTATCCATGATGTAACTCTGATTATGCAGAATCTGCTAATCCTGTGAGACGGAAGTGCTTCCAGATTAGAATCAGAGCACCGTTTGCTCCTTTCAGTGTTTTACATTCACCTGCATGGAGTAGGATTGTTTTTATTTTTAGGAAATATCCACAGTTGGAAGTAACTTTCCATATACAAAATCAGATGAGTGTTTGTGTGTTAATTGCATATGCTTAAAAATGTATGTAGAGATACTCAGGCCTACTTTAATCATAAGTGAACATTGTAAATTGTTTAGTCAAATATACTATATTTGTCATGATATACTATATATATATATATATATATATATATATATATATATATATATATATATATATATATATATATATATATATATATCTTTTGATTAGGAAGGTTTTCAGAGGAAACAAATAGAATACCAAAAAAATCTCCTACCTACCCTGAGAAATGTAAATCAAATTGCAACAAACCAACATATTTATTGTAACAACATCCATTTCAATGTGTGGGTTGAGTACTCTAAAACACAGGAGGAAAGCAAATGGATGCACTGGTCTGACTTGAAAATGTTATAGAATAGGTTGAAAAAAATGTTAAGTGCTGAAGCACCTTAAGCCAGAGTCAGTGTTAATAGTCCAATCAGAAGGCAGGCTTCTCTCAGCCTTCTCTGAGCTGATTGCTTTGGTATGAGAACATTTTATAATACAGGATAATTCCATCTAAGACACCCTGGGCTGGATTTTCAAAAGGTTGTAAATGATAACTCCAGTGTTAATCAACGAATCAGTATGTAGCATTGATTTTGGCATTTTCAAGTGGTCGTTATACCTATTTTGTTATTAAATAATTGTCCTAATGTGATTTCCGAAATGATGTTGATTTATGAAATAATGTTATATAAAAAAATATCTTAACGAGCAGTGCTTCTTGCGACTCTTTCTTTTGTTTGCGTGGGAATTTAAAAGCAAATCTGTGTTAATTGTCATAATTTATGAGGAGTTAATTTGACCTTGGAAAAGGAGGGTTTTAATTAACGAAAGACAATAACTCACCTTGAAACAGAAATTTAACAGACTGCAGCTGTGACACCAACCATACAGAGAGAGTGTGCAGAACCAGAGTTAATTTCTTACAGACTACCTGGATAATTCAATATTTGTAGAAAATATTTTAGCTTTTTCTATACTGGTGGTTATGAATGAGATCTATTCACTTGTTTTAACCATTTGTAACCTTATGGAACGTTTGTTGTATTGCTAAAATGATATACCGTTATTTGTACCCAGTGGAATGTTACTACCAAGAAATTATCAATGCAATCTGGATGCTTACTTTATGTGACAGCTAACCTTTACTGTAGATTGTATTTGCATTATACAAATAAAAACCTAAGAGTAAATAATGAAATCTTGGTATAGAAAATGTCATATTAGATATTACAATAAAGTTTCCTTAGGTGATTGCAGATTTGCAATGCGTCCTTGGATTTTAACACCTGTGTCTAATAAACACAAGAACAAAGAACAGGCGTCAAGGACACACAGATCCACTAGGAATGTGATCGAGATCATTGACATGAATTTTGCCTAAATGCCTAATAGTAACAACAGCTTCAATAGCAAGTAGGGTGACCAGACGTCCCGATAAAATCGGGATCGTCCCGATATTAGGGGCTTTGTCCTGCGTCCCGATCGAGGTACTGTTGGACCCCATTTGTCCAGATTTTTAGAGTAAATGTTGAAAACCTAGGCGTAAAATATTTGATTTTGATTTTCTCGTTAGGAAATTTTGTATATGTGGCTGCTGTGCTGTGTCGCGATGCAAAACATCATACTCTACTGGTTTAGGGCATGTTGTTTGAGTGAGTTGTTTGCATTGCATCTATGCGGCTATCCAATCACGTTTAACCTGCAGTCATATGATGCAGTATGCGTCATGTGTTTTTCTTGGTGCGTGCGCCTGTGCGTCCGGTTTTACTGGTGAAATGTCATGATGGCTGGTGGTGTTGACGAGCCTGTCACTAAAAAGCAAAAAAGACAGTACAAGTACCGAACGCAGTGGGGGAAAAAAATGATTCAATCATATGCCCATGGTCAAGTCATCCAATTAGAATTAGGGTAATAATTAGGATTTCACTGACATTTCGTGGACCTGTTTAAACATTAAATACACCTAATATTTCAGAGCACTATAAAAGCCAAAAAATAGTGGTACTTGCTTCCATAATAAAACAGAGTGCTGTCATTTGTTAAAAGGCAAGCATACAACATCTCCCAACAATTGCTGCCAACATTCTCTGTCTGGTGTGGATTTGCCCATACATTGAGACTGCACGTCTGCATCCACTGAATTGGTTGGAAGTGTAAGGCAAAGCTTTGCAAGTTATACAGATGTGGACATCAATTAGAAAACTCGGTTACCCAAAGGTGTCTGGCATTCTTTAATAAAGTCCATATATGCAGCACGTTTGTTGTCATGTTATTTGTCTCATCCAGGAATTTATTTTATCAGTACCGAGTCAAAACAAAGAAAACTTGCCTATTCGGGTCTAAAATTCTAACCGCGTTTACAAAGTAAACAGCAGGTTGGTTGAACCGAGGTACCTGTAGTGCTGATTTAACTTGGATACAACAAACACAGGAATACTTTTTGTCTGCGCTGACTTTCCAGTTTGTTTTCTGAAAGCTGTTGTTTATTTTACTTTCTGTTCAGCAGCCTCTGCAGTAGCCTTTTGTTTAATGTGTGATTCTGAAGTTATAGCGATCGATCGTATTTTCTTTAAGTCACATTACAAGATGTGCAAAACAATTACCTCCATCTGCATATACAGTTTATTTCGGAAATGTCTTGACACTATCCTCAGCCGAAATATACTTTGCTTGTTTTGCTTTGTCATTAACTTAACTGCTTTGGAGTATTTTTTTTATTATTATTATATTTTTCTAAGTTTGTGTTTTTGCCTAAGTGCAATGCACACAGGAAGGCGAAGGAATAAAAAAAAAACTATCTACAAAAGAAAGATACGTAGTTTGCGTCGCTTGCATTGTGTAGTAGTTTACGAGGTTTCTTTCCTCCCCTCACCAACTGAGTGTCCCAATTTTTCACTCTTGCTATCTGGTCACCCTATCTTTAAGTGACTTGATGTCAAACAGCTCTTCTCTTACGGTACAGTCGTATGACACGGTTTGCACAAGCACAGCTAATTGAGGTTTGTCCTGAACATCGCACGACTCATCCAATGCGATGCTTAAATACGCACATTGTTGAAGTTCCGAATACAGCTGTAGTTCAATGTCACTGTTTAGATCGGACATCCTACGTTCTACCGTGTGATGTGAGAGCTGCAGGTCTGAAATTTGCTTTTGCAGTTGATTGTTTTCTGGACATAGGATAGCAATAACATCACTAATGTTCCAAGCCACTTGGTAGGAGGCTAGAGTCGCAGTCTCAGATTGTTTGGCAAATTTGGTGAACATTAGTCTGTTTATTTATTTGCTTTTTGAAGATCTTAACTTTTAAAGACCGAAGTTCAGAATCTTTTGGAAATTCCTTGTCAATGTGGGCATGGTTTGTAGTGAAATGACGTTGCAGATTTGAAGGTTTGAACCGCGACATACAGGCCTGGCAAATAAGGCACATAGGTTTTCCATTGTGTTCAACAAAGAAATACATACACTCCCACTCCGGTAAGAAGGTGCGATATTCATCTTCATATTTTCTTTTTTGGTTATTTTTTCTGCCATTATGAAGAAAACAGAAGCCAATCCTGTTCAAAGTAAAGTTAACGGTTTCCAAGCTTCTGTAACTCGAGTCCCAAATACACAGTAAAGTAAGGGTGGATATGATTTGCTAGTTAGTTGCTGTGTAACAGAAAAGTGTTGCTGCCACGCTGCTGATTGGCTAAGGTTGGAAATGGATCAGCTTGTGATAAAAAAATAAATTAAAAAACTTATTGTAAAAATAATACACATAAAAAAACTAATAACTCATTCATTGTGTAATGAAATATATGGGAAGTTCAAAGAGCTGCATTTCGACCACAAAAGAGCCGAATGCAGCTCGGGAGACGCCAGTTGGCCACCCCTGCTATAGGGGATAAAGTGGAGAAGTGGTAACAGCACTTGTATTTCATCATTACTAAGTAGTGAAACATGTGTAATAAACTGCATTTTCAGTGGAAAGTAGTCAAAATCATAAAACCACCAATCAAGATTGCATGAGTAGAACTTGTAAGAAGATTTAATAGATTTAGTACAGGCTGGTTTAAATACTTTCTTGAGTGACAGAGCAAAGAGTGCAGTGAATGAAGAGACCATGTGGAGGAATATACAGCTTCCATTACATCTCTGTTCTCCTCAGCACTTATCTGATTAGTCACAGTTCTTCTTTCCAGTGCATGGACCAACAGAGCTGGTATGTGAGTTTTGGAAATGGGAAAAGAATTGAATGGGTGGATGGAATCACCACCCCATACAAGACCATCTTCCCATGGTGAGAAGGAGGGTCAACCATCTCCAGTATCAGAGCCAAGAGGTCTGCTTGCAGCCCTCACAAGAAAGGCACTCAAGGGTGTGTGTCATATTACCTATGCCCATTGCTTTCACTCGCCTGGGGGGAAAGGAAGTTAGCACACCCCAGAAACCCACCTTGGATGTCTGGTGTCTATTTCAAATTCACCATGAAACTGGAAACAGAATATGTTGTTTTGTGGTGTGACCCAGATGGTCCTTTGTAGCATGGTGATGATGTAGGGGCTGACAGCTGCCCCTGGCCCTGACATGATGCACGGCTGCTGCTGTTGCTCAGGGCTCTCATCTTGAATGGGAGCAGCTTTGAAGGTCTTCATGAAACTGTACTACTGTAACTACATTCCTGCTGAAAAACTGTACTGGTGAGTTTAGGTTTGTGACTAAGAAGTTTTTACCAGTAAATACCCCCGAAAGAAAACAAATTGATGAATGTAGAAGGAGACTACTACCAGTTTACTATGTTTCATTTCAAGGTACAGCATGCACTGTGGTTTGAGCAGTTGCCTCAGGATGCCTCAACACATCAAAACTCTAGAAGAGTATTTTTGGGCAACATCAGAATAAAAACTGTCAATTCACTTTTTGTAGGGGATTAAAAACAAGCCACAGAAATAGGCAAAAAAATACACACATGAAAATGGATTTAATTGTGCATCGTTCGATGAAAATCCACTTAACATTAAGTTATTGAAACAACAAATGCCAATCACATACAAATACATATGAAATCATTGTGCCAGAATTCTGGTTTTCAGTCAACTACAAAGCACCTGACAAGCATTGGTGGGCCAAATGGCCTCCTTTCGTTCGTAACTTATATGAGAAATGATATTGTAAGAAAGATGATTTCTGAAATGTAGGCTATTCTGAAATATATCCTATTTTTAGGAAGTAGTTGTTGTTATTATTAGTAATAGTAGCCTAGTAGTATCAGTAGTAGTAGTCGTAGTAGTCATAGTAGTAGACCTCCTCAGTTGTGAACCTCAAAGCATTGTAGTAGACACCAAGGCTCCCGACAGGGGAGGCGTAGCCTTCATTCAGGAAGATCCATTGAAGTCAACTGGAGCTATGCCAGTTGGCGATGAGCCCCAATCAAGTCTTATTTACTTTGAATTGAAGGCTGTAGCTCATCCAGAGCTTAATGTCCTTTAGACAGTCAGACGGCTTCGAGCAGTGCCCCTCTGTTAGATGGAAAAACACAAGTCAGCATACAACAAGTAACAACTGGATTTACAGAACGCTGGCGGATAGGTTTACCGAGAGCGTGTAACTGGAATAAAATTGGTTCCAGTATGGAGATATAAAGTGTTTTGAAACTCATCCAAGATGGAACCCAGTTTGACCCCAGTGCCCACCCACTTGGACGGGACTGTGGTGCTACAGATTCCCCTGATCTACAGCAACACAAAGGAGAACCTTTGCCACAAGTGACAATCGCTGAATAAGGAGTGATGCCTGGCTTGTTATCTGAAGGTATTCCCTCACTGGTGGCTCAGATCTTTTACTTTGGAGCATCAGATATTTGTTTGTTTGCATGCTAATGAGGATTGACAAAAGCGTAGGCCTGGATTTGATATAGATATTCATTCACTCGCTCAGATTTATTCTCAAAACTTTTATCTAGAGGCTGGTGCAGTACCAAGGTTAGTCATCCAAGATGTGTTCTTTGTGTGGTGGTGTATACATGTGTTCTGTGTGTGCTTTTTTATTGAACTCGTTTACACAAAAGATTTAAACATCTTGGTATTGTAGATTTACAGCCTTACTGATTTCATTTTTAATCTTGTGTTGTTTTTAATTGCAGGTCTGACTTCAGCCCCATGTCTTCTACTTGTAGTAAGTATAGTTCCTGTATACAGTTTTTGAATTTCATATCTAACCCTAACCTTTTCCCTCTCTGTCTGTAACATCCTGTCATTCAGTTACTGGTAATTTAACAAAAGTACTGGAATTCCACACATCGTTTCTTGAACTTTTATTAAAAAAGTTGAAAGGGTCCAACTTCCATTCTTTTTCTCTCTAATTACAGCACATGCCTTTTCGATGTATTTGTACGCTACAAATACCTCCCCAAACATGAATTAGAACTATGCAAAGCTACATTTAGAAACACAGGGGATGGGTTTGCCTCTAACAGTTCCTTCCGCAGTTTAACTTCTGTACTATAAAACCCACACTGCACAGCACACATGTGCTCAATGACCTTGCTGCAGCAGGCTCCCAAGTAGATCACAATGTAGAGATTATTTCCAATATTACACCATTAATCTCTGCTCTGGGAAACGGAATTAGCCTAACTAACTGGTGCACAGTAGTGCCTTTTCTTTTCCTGCTGGAGAGAATTGGTGGAAGTACCCATCTGTACGTTATACAGTTTTACACACATTTAGAGATTCGTTTATCCATTTGTGATGGATGTTAAACACAGGTAGAGAGTTATATACAATATGCACAGTATACTCGGGTAACTGTGTAGTGTCCTGTGGTGATTTTGGTAGGTACTATACAAGAGGTGTGCGTTACACGATTGATGTAACGTAAGGAAGATCAGTCATGCATGCTGTGTGCTTTATACTCACTATGTTAACTGTTACATACAAATATCCTCTGGGTACAGCAGGTTATGTGAAAGGAAGGTTATAATGATCTGTTTATTTGGTGCTTGAACAATAGTGAATAGGTAGTGGGCAGTGTGGTGCATTTGCACATAATTTGATGCTGCCCACAGATGCACAGGAGGTATGTGATTGTTTACAATATATACTGCAGCTGGGGCCACTTAGGCATGTAAAATATCTTTACATATTTAGCTCTGTCATTTTCCTTGCCAGAGAATGTTTTTAATGGACCATGAAAGGAATTTGTGTTGAAGGTAGATCAATGACAGCAATCCTTAGGAAGCTGTAAGTAGACAAATATTTTATCATTTTAAATCTGCTTCACAGAAAAAAGAAAAAGAACAAAAACCTTACCCACGGATCCTAGTTTACATTTTCAATATACACCAGTATGGCACCCCTTATAAAAGTTTACCACGGTATTTCTGCAGTTTTACCATTCTTTTCTCATGGTTATACCAGACATTTACTCTACCATAGTTTACCATGTTTATTAATATGCTTTACCACGCCTCGCTATTCTTTACAACGCTTACCTATACTTTACCATGTTTTCACTGTGCTTTAGTACACTTTGCTCTACTTTTACTATGGGAAGCTTTTATAAAGGACGAAAAGCACCCTTTTCATAATTTTCCATTTGTTAAGACCAACCCCTCATTTTGTAATTAGAGCAAACCACTTGCACTTGTCATTAACTTGTTCATAATGTACACAAGTCTTAAAAACTTCATACATATGTACACGTCTGCAATACAACGCCAGATTATTGTATTACCTATGTGTATTAACAGTAACTGTTTTTTAAAAGATCACCTGAGAAACCTGCTTTGAAAGTAGTGTATATACATAGTGTATATTTGCCATGATAAATGCATAAAGAGCCTGTCTATATGCACCACTTCAAGTCCCCTGAGCAGTCGTCATAAGCAGGTTTTACTGCTTCCTTGCCAAGGCCTCACTAGTGGTAAAAGAAATACCTACACAAACATGTTTCTGTATTTATTTCACTGCCTGCCTTGCCCTTGAACCAGACAGCTGCCCCGTTATGTATTTGAAGGACCTCTGCTTGTTTAGCATAGCAGTAAAGTTCTGTCACCCAGAGTTGACCTTTGACCTTGAGGTAACTCAGCTGTCATTCTTATCAGTGTCGGTGTGGTTGTGCTTATTTGGAGAAAGGAGGTTGATCCAAATAAACACAGACACATATCTGGCGCTATCTGTGGTGCCTGTCTTTTTTCAAATGGGCAAAAGCGTGTTTTCATAACATGCACCCTGGAAATGTGCTGACAGTCCGTTGTATTGACTGGTACATCCATCCTGTCTGCAGAACACAATTCATAGCCGATACATTGTTTATCTGGTAGGAAGGAGAACACAAATGGAGCTTTCCCATTCAAACCGGCCCTGTCTTTACTTGAACCGGGAGTAAACCACTGAAATTTCTCCAAGATAAAAATTAAAAAAAACATAATTAAATAATATTTACATAAACATATAATCAGTATATAAATAACACACACACACACACAAAAAAGTGATATATATATATATATATATTTTTTTTTTTTTAATACAGACAAACCTTGTCCTTCATTGCCCTTAATTGTGAGGTGGTCTTTAGAGATTGTCTTGTTATTTTATGGATGATAAGCCCCTTTTTCGGGGTATTCATCCAGTATATTATACATTTTTCCTAAGGAACTTACTGAAAGAATACACTCGCTAACATCCAAGTTATCCCAGGTTACCAGGATTTCAATCTGTGCTC
This sequence comes from Acipenser oxyrinchus oxyrinchus, assembly GCA_030684275.1. Taxonomy (NCBI): domain Eukaryota; kingdom Metazoa; phylum Chordata; class Actinopteri; order Acipenseriformes; family Acipenseridae; genus Acipenser; species Acipenser oxyrinchus. Next base: position 30,566,222 of record CM060253.1, on the reverse strand, counting down.
TCCTTGTGTTCTTGCATGCAATAACATGTGGAAAGATGTTATATTTACCACATCAGTCTTTTTTTTAAAGAGAGCCACTGAAAAACTCCCTCCCTTTATGAACACTACACTTAGAAAAACTGCTTCCTGGGGCTGTTTCATCTTAATATCTTAATGCTATAAGGGGGAGTCAATTACAAACTGTTGCTGAAACTACAGGTGCAAAAATGAGTTACTGTGTAAAAAAGGCTTTATAAACATGTGCATTGAAGTCTGCATTTCTTAGGATCTGCACACACTACTGTACTAGTTAAATGAGCGAAGGGGCACTTGCCAGTTATAACTAACAGATGTGTCTGTTTAATTTGAGTAATGTAACGTGGAATGTATTAAAAACATGTGCATTGGCAAGTGTTCATCCCTTACAAATAATGCCTCAGCAGCAAAAACTTGTATTATATTTTCTGATGAGCAGCATCAGTGGTATACATCCATACAATACATACAGGAGGTTTTGATTTTGGTAGAACGCTAGCTTACTGTATTCATAAAAAAATCTTACTTTATACAAAAGGTCCTACAGAATAGCTCTCCATATCAGATTTATCAGGGGGGGGTTTTATTTTTTTATAAAGCCCATCCAGAGAAGAATATGAGCTCTATTTCGGGGGTTCAATTTGTGTAACAATTTCAGTCTGTCTGGCAATCTGGGCAATGCCTGTCTGAATTTGATCTCACCACATAGTCTGTCAGCAGCATTGTTAAAGAGAGGAGTCAGGGTAGTCTTTCAGAAAGACTGGTCGCAATCTGTAACACACCTGTCAAAATTCATTTCTGTGTTGTTCTTTTTCGCTGTCCCATTAAAAATGTATTTTCATTCTTTTGATGTTTCAGAAAATTATTATTCATGTATATTTGCTCCATATAGTAAAGGGAGCTTAGCCACTAACTCACTACACTATACAAGACCTTCATAGCGATATAAATAGGTACATGTACAGTACATTAGGGATCACTAGAAACCTGCTTTCAAACTGCTTATTTTAACAAAACCTGATTAATTAAAAATACCAATATAGAGCCAGAATCAACCAACGGTTTACGTTTAAATATAGTAATGCAACTATAATTTTCTCAACCTTTAATGTAATTGAATTGGATTCTCCAGTCCAACCTACTACAGACTACAATAAATATAGCTCTTATAGAATTTTTGTATATAAAATGTTAGCCTTCAGTGTTTGTGTTACTGAACTTGCCTACTGTTACATCATACAACCAGTAGCTGTTTCAAAGACAGGATCAGACATTTGATACAGATTAACAGTTTACTAATACTTCACTGACAGCATTTACGCTAGTAATCCTCCCTGTCCGATTCTTATTCAGTCCTATCTTAAGATTTGAAACACATTTTTTTAAATCAGTGGTTTTGTTTAATTATTTACCCCGCCTGTTTCATACTTATCAACAGGTTTCTTTTTTTTGATCACATCATGCCTGTAACTTTTATGACTGGCTGCTGTTAAGCACCCGATTGCACCTTTGATCTCAAAGGGGAAAACTCTTGTCACCCTGGTGTGAAGTGAAATAGTGAGGAGGATGTGTTCAACCTGGAATCACGCGGGGGGTGTCTCTGAGGCGTACGGGCTTAACTCAGTAGAAGCATACACTATAAACATCAAGAAACTGTGCATCATATATTGCTTGTATATTATTTACAGACTTTGAACATTTGTTCTACCTGACATCTCACGTCATGTTAAGTCTGCAGAGTGCAATACACGAGACAGAGGGAAGGAGGTTAGGTTCAGGCAGCTCTGTGCAAAGGTTAGGTGGGTTGCCAGGCTTGGTTCAGGGCCTGTGAGATGCACTGTTCCCCCTGGAGCTTAGCTGTTAGCTCCTTCCTGCTCAACAAAAGAAGATTTTCTCCGCCGTGTACGTAACTTCAGATCCTAATGAGGGTGCTCTGGTGGTCTTTAGAGGCAGCTTATTTTCACTTTGGAGTCCTTGTGCACACTCAGGGACAACTATAGAATCCTAATGCACGAGCTCTCCAGGCTCCAGGGCCTTCTGAGTAGACAAGCCTACCTCAGTTGTCTTTGTTTTTCTGACTAATATGACTGAACAGGGATTCTGGATTCATTGTTTATATTGCGCTTTCATTTGGAAGTGATATAATGTACTCATTTTGAGAGATAAAGGCAACAGCAATGTTCTGTAAAACCACTGGACTAATAAAGGAATGATCACCCTAATTGAGTGTGTGGGTGGATTGGTGAGAGGGCAGTCAGAGCCATTTGAGAAATAAACATTGCTGTTTTGTATGTTGCGTTGCTCTTTACCCTGGATAGCTGAAGGATGTCTCTTGTTGGTTGAGATGAGAATCAATCACAGCCCATATGTAATAGATATACACTTCATCGTGTGACAAATATTTTAATATAAAACACTGTTTACAATGGCCTTGAAAGCTGGATTTAATGGCTCCTCAGCCATATGTTAAACACTACTTGCTTAATTGCATACCTTTGCTCAGGTCCCATTTTTTCTGATATTCACCAACATGTGTCTCTTGTAAAAAGTTTGATTTTAATCTTTTAAAATAAAATGAAGGAGGTAATTTAGTTGTCACTGTTGTTGAATGGATTGTCCTTAATAAACCATACATCACATTGATTATCAGCATTTACCTTGATACACTTTTCATGGAAGTCAAACTGGTCTGTGGAGAGGGACTTAATATTCAATATCCAACAAACCTCCCCCCTATCACAATGTAGGTTTAAGAGCATCACAGGGACTGTCACTTGAAAGTCAGAGCAATACTAATCACCCAGGCATGTATGTGAGCCAAAGCAGGAGTAAAGGGATTGATGATGCACTTGAACAAGAAATAGTACCAGACCAAACCGCTGGCTTGCTCTCTGAATGCCCAACCACCACTGTTTCATTTCACATATGGCCAGACACTTGCAATTCATTTTAACAAAACCAAATACACAAGAGCTCTCAATCTAATAATAAGCAATAAGCAGCTGGTCTGGGCTTTTAGACAGATTTTAGAATGCAGTAGCCGTCCTTCACAATAGTCTTATTACTATCCGTTCACACATGCCACCAGGAGCTAATACTAGTCTCATATTTTCACTCCTTATGCTACAATGCAAAGTATATAAAAAACAGAAGAGGCAGCGCACTCACTGTCTCCCAGCACCAGTCCTGGAGTTCAAAGCATGCACTGTTTAGCAGAGACAGTTGTTTGGCTTGTGCACTTGTGATAACCGCAAAGCCATAGCTCATCCATGTCCCCCTCCCCCAACTTACAGTAGCTGTATCTTGCCTTGACACAGTGTTGCAAAAAAAAAGCTTGCTTCTATTGTATACAATATGCTACAATACTAGTACACAGTTTATAATCTTTTTGTGGGCTTCTGATACATGCATTGCACAAAGTGCCTACTGAAATGAATATGAAGAGCTCATCAACAATTTAAAAATCATACATACATGTATTTAAACTTGGATTAACATATGGTTTATTTTTCTCCAAGGTGAATTGTCCATAGGCGATGTGCAGGACCCATTTCTGGTTAGCGTCCATATCATCACCGACCCAGGGAACGGCAGGACTCTCCAGAAAGCCATGGATAACGTGCTGGCCTGGATCCACCCAGACTTGCAGCTCTTCCGTGTCTCTGAGCGAGGCTGCTGGAAGAAGCCAGAGAGATGCAGGACTGGAATCATGATCCAGCCCTCGCTGGCCATCATCCTGTTCCTGCAGGAAGAGTACGGAGAAGAGCAGTTCCAGCAGCTCCACCAGTCCCTCCGACGCCCGCCTTGGCAGTACCACCACACAGAGAAAGTGAATGGCCGCATGTTGCCCTACATGCCGTGCAACCAGGACTTCTTCACCCTGTCCTGCAGCACCCCACTGTGGGCCATCCGTCAGGTGCACTATGGCAAGGAGATTGTGCGCTTCACCATCTACTGCAGCCACGAGAACTTTGTGGACATGGTGAAGATGTACCAGCTGATCCTCAAGAGGGAGGTGTCCCAGAAAAAGGGGGATTTCTGCTTCTTCATTGTCTACTCCAACATGGACATGGAAATCCAGCTCTCCCTGAAGAGGCTCCCCAAGGACCAGTACCCCACCCCTGCCGAGTCTGCAATCATCGAGTTCCGCGTCAAAGAGATCGGCCAGCTAGTCCCGCTGCTCCCCAATCCCTGCACCCCGATTAGCGATGTCCGTTGGCAGACGGAAGACTATGATGGAAACAAGATTCTTTTACAGGTATAAGCATCTTCTGATATTCTATGGTAACCCTCACAAAAGTTATGCCAAATTTGCTTAATACATTTACAGTTTGTCATGCTTTTCCCAAGCTTATGCTGTGCATTTTCTATGCTATATTATGATTAACAAATGGCAAAGCATTGTCTAAATGATACTTCTTTCCCATGGCTGCCTTTGTTTTACCACGAGGAGGACAATCAGAGTCACTGCACACAGTAAATAACCACAGCATGCTATTGTACTTTGCAGAACCAGCCACACACAAAATCAATTACATCTTACCAGTTATCGTCAACCCGTTCAAATGGTGACTTGCCTGTTTTTGTCACTTTTAGTGCCCTTCCAGTATCCCCAGCAAGAGACCAGCCTTCAAAATCTCACCCCCTGTATACTGCATCAGGTTTACATGGGTATTGCATATGTTTGTCATGATATCCAGGTATACTTTAAAATCACCATCAGTTTACTAGAAACAATTAGGTTAATGAATATTTATGGGTATTTGGCTGGAAGCTAGCCTTGCAAATGCAGCCCTGTTGTAAAAACAAGGCATTGTGAAACGTATCTCTCCCCACTGAGACCAGTGCTGATGGCTGCTTTTTCTCTGCACACAATACCAGGAAATCAGCTTTTCTCTCTCTGTCTTTTTAGTGTTACTATTAGTTTCCTGTCATGGAGGGCTACATAAAAAAAGTCTCTAAAAAGTCTCAATATAAATGTTTCTTCATAGCTGTGTGACATAAGTCACTTTCAGTATGACTAAGTACCACTGCACTTATTAAATGAAGTATAAAAAATAATCATATTATAACTAAAAGAGATGGATTGTACCAGTGCCTGCATTTGGAAATCAATACTGCTGTATGGTTTACACTGTCAATAGTTGTTTGGCCTTTAAGTGGCATTAGTTACAGCAAGGAACTTTCTCTCTTTGTAATTGGATACCTGCTGCTTATAAAACTACATTTGTCAACTACTTCATGGACACTTACAAAAACACTGGGTTACTCACAATTATATTTAATGCTAATGGGCTATATTTTCAAATAGTTACTCCAGTCTTTAATTAACTCCCTATTTTTTGGAAGGAGAAAAACTCCAATTGACTTTACAACATCTAAGTCTAATGTGTTTGTTTCTCAGTTTTGTACATTACTGTTGAATCTTTATCTTTAAATAAATAAATCAAAGTCTACAGTAAGCACTTTGAAAATATGGTCTAATTGTGTGTCCCCAAAAGGCCCTGAAAATCACGATTTCAGGGCTGCACTGAAATCGTGAAATTAGCCCAATACCACGATTTTTACAATACTCGTAAGAAACAAAAATAATTTTATAATTATTTGTATTTCATACAAAAAAATGTTAAAAAATTACATTAACGAAACTGTACAGCTCTGCTATGTGCCTGCGTGTAATAAATTCCTGTGCAGTGATTATATAACGTCACTATATGCAATCTAAGAGGGAAGTTAAAATACTACACACTGTAAACAAGAAAATGCATGTCTCTAAAAAGGCTGAAAATGTGTCTGCAGCAGATCACAGTATACAGTAAAACAGTATACAGTTTTTATTTTACACAGCAATGGAGATAAGCTCTTCTGTACATCATGCAACGTTACTGTAGATTACCGAGAATCTTCTGTTGACAGGCATTTAGATTCACCGAAAAGAGAAAGGCGGAAATCCACAGCAGTACTGCGACTACTTTACTTGCAAAGAAACAAAAAACGGTGACTTCCATATTCCAAAAGTCCACTTATTAAATTTTGACCTGACAGAGGCATGCGTTTACGCAAATATCTCTTTTGAAAAATTGGACAACCAAAAGTTACGGAAATTCTTCATCAGCCCAGCTGAGACATGCTTACCTAAAGTTGCCGAGTATCACAAGCAGGAGATCATGGTATATGGAATTGGTAAAACAGTCTGGTTGCTTGTCAGTGGTCACAAGATCAGTATGGGTTACACATTGTATTTGTTTTGCAAGACCTAAATGGTGAACATGCATCTGACGTACTAGAACTGAAAGCTGTCCTTGTAGATACTCTTTACCTACAGGCTGTTAATTACAACACCGTTTCACAAGCTATTGTGAAGTGCTTGAGTAACTTTGATGTTAATTTTGATGTCAGTGCATGTATCTGTGTATTTGCTGTTTTAATAATAATAATAATAATAATGATCTGTATATGTCATTTATTTTAGATTTCTGTGCACATTCCGCGAAATACGATATTTTACCAGTGACAATGCCATGAATTTTAAATACAATGTCCGCGATTTTCACAGGGCCTTACCTATACAGTATTAACTTGCATTAAATGACCACTAAAACGAAGATCTTTAGGATTTTGCTCTATGTTTAGTTTAGTTATTTCACAGGTACATCTCAGTAAGACAGGCAGTATAGTTTTTCATGTACTGGACTATGGCATTGCTGAAGGGTTAGCTGGGACTTTGGGACACCACGTTATTTGTATTTTATTGCTTACACTTGGGGTGATATATTACAGAACTATTTATCTTTTGAGCAAAAAGATTATTTTAATATTTATTTGTACTGGTTTGATTTTCGTGATGAGTTGCTAAACGAGGTTCCTCGCTCCCATTGCTTAATGTTGCATGAATAAATTGCCATTCAGCACACACATTCTTTGTTAATCAGGAGACAGCAGTTTACAGCCCAGCCAGAGAACTCTGTTTCTGGCACAATGAGAGATGTCAGACAGGGCCTAGCAAAGTGCAAATGAGGTAACCAGGAGGAATCCAGGCTAATGTTTCACACATAGACAACCAGCAACAAAGTACAGGTAATCATCCACTGCTTCAACAACTGAATCTGGCACCATACATGTGTTTTTAGAAGTACAGGTACCTTTGTGTAATGAAATTACTATTATTATTATTTGTTTATTTAGCAGACGCCTTTATCCAAGGCGACTTACAGAGACTAGGGTGTGTGAACTATGCATCAGCTGCAGAGTCACTTACAACTACGTCTCACCCGAAAGACGGAGCACAAGGAGATTAAGTGACCTGCTCAGGGTCAGTGGGATTTGAACCGGGGACCTCCTGGTTACAAGCCCTTTTCTTTAACCACTGGACCACACAGCCTCCTCCAAGTATCCCCAGTATACTTGTCTTTGGTATTAAGGGGTTACAAACCTCTTGGTATTATGATTTCCATATCTGATTTTCAAATATGGTCAAATAAAAACAAATGTATAAAAAGTATGTAGCTTCAGCGTAAAAGTTTCAAAAAGGACAAACAAATAGTGTTACAAAACTAATAAGGAGTGTGTAGGTAGTAGTGGGAATACAAATTACCATCATCATTTATTTCTACCTTTGTTTTTAATGTTGTATTTATTTTAGACAAATACACTTAAATTTAATCAGTCAGACATGGACTCTCCCTAATAAAAATGTAACACAATTTTGCATAGTAATTCTTCAGTATTCCTAGACTTTACCATTTATATATTTACTTTCATAAGGAACTCTTCTTCCTCTATATAAAAATGTGATGACTGCCTTTAATGGTATTAAGACATTTAATTAGGACCGAAGACACATGTCACAGTCTGCAGATAGGCAGGCTTGCTTTATTAACATGCATTCTTGTGATGGTGTTTTGCTATTTGTCACCTGTGGCTGAATGGCTGGTTTCACAGACCCTGTACTGAAACTTTGCCATGATTAATAAACAGCCAGCCCTGTCCTGCTGGGTGCGGGACACAGGGCAGTAACCCTTATTGATCACGGGGCCGACCCAGTTTAAGGACTGCCCTACCCACTGAGGCAGAACAAACCTCTTAAACTGCAGGTCACTGTGCTGAAAAGTGTCTGGCACAACAGCCTGAGAAAAGAGGGTTAGTTATGTGAAAAATGTGTGTTTCATTCAAATGGGCCGTTCAGTGCACATCAGTGTGTAATGTGATTTTGTTACGAGGTCACCAATCTAAAGTTAGATGACATCGCCCAGCTTGCTTTTAAGAAAATAAGGAATAAGGGCACAAGGAAAGGTCATTCAGCCAAAAAAGCCAGCCCATTTCTAATGATGTCATTGCTGCATAACTAAAGAGAATTGCATTTTGTATATGCATTATTATTAGGAGGCACAGCTACCTTTATGAGACTGTTAACATACCAGACTGCTTTGTGATAAAGTAGAGAGCACAGAAGACAGCAATACATTATATTTTAAAATGTATAATTGAACATAATTGTACATTGTACATTGTAGTGGTCATTGTAGTCTTACACCGCCCTCTGGTGGCATCATTATACCTGACCTTGGTGCACTGGGATTTGCCACGGATATGTTTCTCACTCGTTCCCTCAAAAATAAAGCTTTATTCACAAAGTTTTAACTTTTTCATTTCTTTGATGGATTCAATTTGTTATTCTGAAATTCATACATGTGCTATATTGCAGATTACTCTAGACTGTATTGTATTTATTGTATTGTATTTAGTGAGCCATGTGTTAAACATTTAGAATTGTGCTTAAAAGTATACATATAGCTGTTAAAAATATAACTATAGGCCAGTTTATTTGGTATTCGATATTTCTTCACAGTCTTTTCCATATGCAATTACATGTTGTACACATTAAGTCTTGTACACAAATACATATGTTTAATACGTTTAAACATTGCAAGTTTAAATGCTTAGGAAATTAAAGGGAAACATCAGTTGTGTGATTTAGGTTTCCCTTTCTGAAAATACTGTACCAGTAACAGCTTCTTACTATGAGGCGTCAGCCTTGCCTAATTTAGGGAGTCCTCCTTGGAGATTTTGATTATTTGATATGACCTTATTCAACAGTTTTGCGTATGCCTGCCACAGGCAGTAAGAAGCACTTGTAGGTAAATATTGAGGACCTGGCGAATGAAGAGAGCAACCAAAGAGTTAAGCTGTTCTGTCACTTTTTAACTTTGTGTGAGAGGGGGGACTTTCTTATGAAAGTGATGATTTATTGAAATAGTGCAATTAATTTAAAATACTGATGAAATAACCCAAAACTTCTCATTTGCTGTTCCTGCAGGTCCGAGGCTCATCCAGAAACTCCCATCGGAGGCCCATTCTTTCTCAGCTCGACCCCCAGCTGGAGTCATCCTACACAGCACCTGCCACGAACATTCACTACAGCCGGGGGCCTGCCTCCTACCGAAACAAACGCTACCAAAAGCTGCAGCCGCCCTCCTGCTCCAAACAGCACCACCGGCTCTCCCAGCAGGACTTGTCCAGCTCTTGCCAGGGCGACGACAGCAGCCAGAGGAGCAGCAGCACTTCCGAGACCTCCTGGACGGTGCAGAGGAGCTGCTCCCTGTACTGCCTGCCGACTGTCAGACACTCCCTGTCCCCAGCCCCCTCGCTGCTCTCCAGCAGCTTCTCTGACAGGACTGCGGCCTTCCACTTCAACATCGACGACCTGGAGGATGCTGAGGAGACAGACGTGGACACTGGGCTGAAGCTCACCAGCTCCGACATGTCTGTGGTCTCTGCCTACACCAGGCTGGCTGCTAATTTCCAGTCGTTTTTTTCTTCTCCCGACAAGGTTTACAGACACCCGCCGAGAGCCATACCCCTTCGGACGCGGCCTCTTTCAATGCATAACAACCCTCTCCCTTCCTACTCCGGCCTCTCCTGCGGCTCTCTCCCTTCTCTCTCAGATATCTCCTTCTGTGGCTCCTCTTGCCCCTCGTCTCTCAAACCGCAGCGGCCTCAAAGCGCATCCAATCCCTCGCACAGACTGACCCCCTCGGCCCTCAGGTACTCTGGAGACAGTGGACACAGCACAGAGACCGAGAGCATCACCCTCCGACAAGAAGCCGGAAGTCACAATCCACCAGAGGAGGATCCTGAGCAGGAATTCTACATCTAGAATGCTGACCTGTCACTAATGAATGGGTTGTTGTAAAAAGCTCAGACCTTGGGATCAAACCGCAGCTCTGTGACTGTCCCTCCTTAGTCAAGTGTCGCCTGGCCACAGAACTGAGCAAACCTGAACTGAAGACAAGACAAACTGTGAAATGTGCTAGGGTTTAATCACAGTCTGATTATTTGATCTGTACAGCACTAAAAATAAATACATTCTAAGCAGTGCTGCCAGAGCATACTTACTGTAAACTAAAGGAATTCCTTAACTGTAGGTTTGTTAATGTTTGGTGGCTTTCTCTAATCAAGTCAAGAGTGTATTTCTCACTCAATCTTTGCTTTGTCAGGGTCTGTCATACAAAGACTGCAAGTGTGAGACATACACTCTCAGTGAAATTATAAGTGTAGTTACTGCTAATAGGTTCCAGTGGGCACATGCCTTATAATGACTATCACAGCAACAATGTTTCTTTTGAACCAGTTGTGGATTTCTGAAGTGATGTGGTTTCAGAAATAAAACCGCCAGTGTGTGCAGCTGTGTGTGCGCACATGTAGTGTGTGCAGCAGTAATATCGGCCCTGCTTACAACTGTGGAAACTGGGAGTTAGTAAATGGCCCTTAAAGTATCCCTTTAAGGGCTATGGGGGAGACAGCTCACTGCAGACAGAAATAAAGAGGGTGTGGCTCGCACAACCTGCAGGAATCACAGGATTTATTTCACTTGCAGAAACAAGTCAACACGGTCAGTGTGAAAAGCATAGGAGAATCACAAGCAGGAAACTCAGAAAGTTCAGCTGGAAATCTTGTAAAGAAGATGGCTAATTGGTTTGGACTGTAAAATAAATAAATGACTAAATAAATAAGCAGTACAGTGGAGTAGCAGTTTGGGCTTCTAGGGGTACAGTGCATGTTGTTACGCTGTCATGCACAAGGAATCAGTTGTATAGCTTGGGTACTTCTGAGTAAATAAAGAAATCCTCTATGAATTTATCTGAGCAAGTGCTAATGGATGAGGAGGATGGAGGAAGACAACACTGACTACAGAGAGAGGCAGGAAGTTGGGGTTTGATTATGGGATCGTTTCTGTAGTGCGATTTTATTTTTTGTAAGTTAAAGCCCTGGCTTCACTGTTTGGGGGTAGGATTCACACCTCTAAATCTTACATATACAATGCTCCACATTGTTTAACATGCACTCTCTTATACATACAATGCTCCACATTCTTTAACACACACTCTTACACTTACAATGCTCCACATTCTTTAACACACACTCTTACACTTACAATGCTCCACATTCTTTAACACACACACACACACACACACTTTGTAGCTTTTAGGGAATGTAAAGCAGCTGACCTTCTCCAAAACCAAATTCGCATGCTTTCTAAATTCCTCTGGTGTCACACATCATACTCTCTCTTACTTTCAGTTGGTGTGTAGAAGCGTGGTTTGTATATTTAAGTTGCATTCGTTTTTCAAATGAACTGTTTCAAGGCAAGTAGTTAATTGATAAATAAAGTCAGATTGTGCTGCTGAGCAATAAAATTGTTGGATCAGTTACAGTTTTACGTAAAGCCCTGCTTTAGAAAACATAATGAAATCAGAAGAAAGGACAATAAAACTTTTCACGAATTAGTGCCATGATGTATCCCATCATCATGATATAATTACTTTAAGTGAATCTGTGACAGTGTTATGGTTAATGTTGATTGGACTGCATGGTTGCACGAAAAAAAAATAGGTGCTTCACTGCTTACTAGGATTCTAATAAGGGAGATTTTAATGACTGGAGGATTTTACAAAAAGAAAGGTTGATGGTAAACAGTGCCAAACACGAATGCTGCTTCCCCAAATCTGGAACGAACAAACTTAATTTTAGTTTGTCTCGTTTGCACCCCCTTGTGGACAATGAACGTGTTTCAAATAGAAGGTTCTGCTCTTGCCTCATAATTTACTTAATATAACGGTTTAATGTTAACATAATATCAATGTTTAATATAGAACTTGGGCATTTGATAGGACAGTTTTACAGATTTGTTTCTCCTCAAAGTATATTGATCACACACGTTATGTTGAATTATTTTTTATTTTATTGGAATGTACAGTACTTCCCATCAGGCATACATAAAATTAAAAAAAAAAATTAAATCTAGTTAATTCTCTTTTAGAGTGATGTATGGTAAGCCACATTGACAGTTTCTGGAGTCATTTTAGCAAAAACCTTTTTCCTACCTAGGACCAGACTGCAATTTTGTTGCAGGTGTTTCAGTGGGTTATTTTATGACTGGCTGTTTATTTTGGAGAAAAAAAATACATATATATATATATATATATTTTTTTTTTTTTTAACAAATCCTTGTTGGTATAAAGGTAAATGTGCTTAAAGAGAATAAATGAGAACCGTCTTAGTGCAAGACTAAAGAAAAAAAATGTAACGAGATATGTTTTAGCTTGCAAAATGTATCCTGGATGTATTGTGAAATGTCATTGTTTGATGCTTATTCTGTCTCATCATTAAATAGTAACATCTTCACTTGAGCAGTAAAGCTTATTTTTTTTCAGAAGTTTAACCTTTTGTGTAGCTTTGTATAATTGCCATCTCTCCCAAAACATGGCGACTGTATTTATATTTTGGTTGCAATCCCGGGATTAGCCTACAGTTTTATTTTCTTCCAATAAAGTAAAATTGTTCAGAGAAAAAAAAAAACATTCTTGAACAACACATAGGATAAACTTTGATCCTGACTCTTTAAAATGGCCTCCGTTAAACTTGCTTTGCTGAGAAACCGAAAAAGGTAACAACTTAACAACAAGATCAAAACCGGACCCTAGGTGACAAGGAAGCACATTTAGGACACCTACTGTAATTTCTAATAAGGTGACTGCACTCATTTTACAGTAGTTAACAGTGTATGTCCTTTTACAGAGTCAGCAGCCACAAAGAAGTATGCATGTAAAACTTGGGGCTAGTACACAAATGATAAAGGGTTCTGGTTGCTCCTAGAAGTTGGCTGAAATTAGGAGGGGCGAGGGCTTTTAGTAGTTATACTCCCTGCCTTTGGAACTCTATTCCAAATTAGACCAGGAACGGTGGCACAGGTCACATTTTAAACCAATTTTAAAAACATAGCTTTTGAGTTCACTTATTTTTGAGCTGGATTGCTTGGATTTCTTTTTATTTTATTGTATAGCGCCTGGGATGTTTCACATGAAGAGTGTTATATAAAAAGTAAGTTGTATTGCATTGTATTGTAGGTGTAAGGGGTGAGCTTAGGTGGCAAAATATACCATAAAGCTCTGGGTCTGGTTTTCTCTCAGTTAACTAAAGTGGTGAGACTTAGTTTAGGGGCCTGGAATTCAACCCCAGTTTCTGGTGAAAGTATTTTTCTGAACACTGAATCTGGACTCATCTGTTGCAGGGTAGTGGCGAGACAGAGACTCAGAAGCTGGGACATCATCCCTAATCAATTTCTGTTGCCCTTACCTTGCTAAGTTAGTTTATGGTCTATCAGCAGTGGGATGTACAAGTGTACAATATGATGCACCAATTAAACAAAGACACAGTACAATCTGTATAATCTGAGATTATTACTTGAACACAATGGTGTGTTACTGTTGCTGTCTTGCTTGTAAAAAAAAAAAAAAAAAAAAAAAATCACATTCCTTCGGGAGCATCCAGGTAAAGACATTTTAATTAAGAACTGCATGTGCAATGGAATGTTCTGCATGACCAAAACTTGAGACAGCGTTTAGTAATTTCCTCTCACACTGTGTTTGGAAATGTGTCCTGCTTATTAGAAATGTCGAGAGGGGTACATTCCTTCCAAAGTTTCCTGAAGATTACACTTAAACAGTTTCCATTCACATGAGATTTAACAACCCTGAGTTTGGGTTTAATTAATGTTCGACTTCCAACTTGCAAAACAATTGTCCTTCAATTTTTTAAAGAAATGTTTTGTTTGTTTTTTATCCCAGAGAGGCTTTCCCTCCTGAAATTATTAGGAAGCCTAACCTACACTCTCCAAGCACAGACAGCAGCTTCCCCTTTCTCCTGGGTGTATATCCTATTTTCTGCGGGCTGTCGCCGATTCACGTCCCACGGAAACAGCACATGTTCCGGTAGCTAATCCAGATTGTTTTACTTCTGCATACCTGACAGCATGCTAATGTGCAACGAGCAAATATCACAACCGTTTGCAGTTAATTAGGATCAGATTAATTCCAGTTGACAGCTTTTTTTCTGTGTAAATAGGGCACCAGAAGTTAGAAAGGATAAATAACTATAAATACCTTGTTTCATAATTTTAAAAAAGCTACTGGGTTTTCAGATTGATATACTTTCATAAGGAGAATTGGTAACCCTTTTTTCACAGATTCAAGTCTTCAAGCAGCAGCTTTTAAATATCTGCCACTGATATAGAAAACTCCAAGTAATATAGTAGGTTAAATGGGGTTAATATAAAAACGGCCCTTCGACAGATTCATATTTGATAATTGCACTGAGGCAATTATTAAGGGGCAAACGAACGAGAGTGAAGAAAAATCATTTCCAATATATAGGGGCGTAGCTAGGAATAGGTTTTTACTGATTCAAAAATCGAATTTTTGTCTTAAACAAAAAAAAAGACTCCTGCATATCTTGTGAGAGAAAAGGTGTGTTATCATTTTATAAACCTGGAGAGTTAATGCAAACTGCAAAACAATACAAGTGTGGAGTAGCGGTTAGGGCTCTGGACTCTTGACCGGAGGGTTGTGGGTTCAATCCCAGGTAGGGGACACTGCTGCTGTACCCTTGAGCAAGGTACTTGACCTAGATTGCTCCAGTAAAAATCCCACTGTATAAATAGGTAATTGTATGTAAAAAAAAAAAAAGTGAAAACTTGTAACAATTGTAAGTTGCCCTGGATAAGCTAAGTTGAATTTTATTAGGAGGCTGTGAGGTCCAGTGGTTAAAGAAAAGGGCTTGTAACCAGGAGGTCCCCGGTTCAAATCCCACCTCAGCCACCGACTCATTGTGTGACCCTGAGCAAGTCACTTAACCTCCTTGTGCACCGTCTTTCGGGTGAGACGTAATTGTAAGTGACTCTGCAGCTGATGCATAGTTCACACTCCCGAGTCTCTGTAAGTCGCCTTGGATAAAGGCGTCTGCTAAATAAACAAACAAAAGAAAAAAAAAAAAACTCTTTAACCAGTGACCCACCTTGGACGATTGAAATATCATGACCCACATTTAAAACAAGCAAAACCATACCAACCTAAAATTACTCTATTCACATGTCCAGAAATGTGATATTAAAAAAAGGGACAAGAACAGAACTTATAAATATGAATAAGTAGATGGGTTTATACCTTCATTGTGAGATATGTGTTTGGTTCACTGCTACTGAAGTTAATGCCGAGACTGATGCTACAACTGGAACTGGTAAGACTGGTGCTGGGACTGGTAAGACTGGTGTTGACACTGCTGGACTGGTAAGACTGGTGCTGACACCGCTAGACTTTTTTCAGCTCTTAAACAGCTGCATATTTCAAGTTACTGTGCTTATAAAATGACCGGGGATTGGGAAACACTGCACTACAGTATTATAGACTCTGGTTAAAATGTTAAAACCGTTATAATTACGGTTTTAAAATGTTACATTGCTTAAATATGCATTTATATGGAAAATGCATGAAAATGGTAAAAATACACCAATAAGGCCAATAAACACGTGTTACATGTGAACATTTATTCAATTCTTCACATATCTTATAACCCCCGTATTATATAGATCTGTAGTACACTGAAATTATTTTTATTTCTTAGCAGACACCCTTATCCATTGAAGTAGCATCACTTCCTGCTGATGTCTAGATAAGTTTTGGCTTTACCTCATATTAACCTCGCTTCTAGAAATACTAAATGCAGATGGAGGCACTTTATTTAAACAAAAGCACCTAATAAGTTATAGACTAAATCCCCACCTGGGATTGAACCCACGTCCCTCGGGTCAAGAGTCCAGAGCCCTAACCACTACTCCACACTGCTGTCCTTATGATAAGGAACATAAGAACATACGAACATTTACAAACGAGAGGCCATTTGTCCCACTTAAGCTCGCCCGGTTCCAAGTAGCTGACTGATTTCAAAACTTTGTCAAGTTGGGTCTTAAAGGATCCAAGGGATTCTGCGTAAACAGCATGACTTGGGGGTAGTACTGTACACACAGCTCTGCAATGTAGGGCAAAACTGACTGGGATCATAATAAATAGGCTATTCTCTGTTGTGAATTCAAGGAAGTGTTGATAGTGCCTTCCACTTCTTAGCATGTGCATGTACAGCTAATGAGGATCAAGAACCTTTAAGAGCTCAATTGTTCAATATAGAACCTTATTTAGAGACATGTATTTTTCCCAGGCTGTAATTAGCACCAATGCGATTGGTTGGAATCAGGTATTCGGGTCTATTGTTTTTGTAAGGGTTTCTTTTCTGTCCCCTGGTGTGTTAACTGGAAACACATAGCAGCGCTGAATAGAGATGTCACATACTTTAATATCAGTACTGCACCGAGGAATTCCGAATCCAAAGACGCGACTCCAAGTAATTTCCGGCTAAGTGAACAAGTTTAAATTGATGCCTGGGACAAAAGATGGCTTTCTTGTAAAGCGCCCCTTTTCCTAATGAAATGAAGTGATTGGAATTATTAAAGTATTTCCCTGACAGGAAAATCATTTTTATTTGCCACTGCAATTAAATGCGGGTGTTTTCTATACGCAAAACTATTCATGTTATGAATTGATGTAGTTAATTTTTAAAAATTGTAAAATTGTATAGCCTAGTATTTTTTTTTTTTTTTTTAAACAGATTGTTTTTTTGATTTGTGGGGCGGAAAAACTATTTGGTTGCATTTTGATTAAAGCAAGCAGCCACTATTTACAACTGTAATTTGTAGATTATGTATTTTATTATTTATTATTATTTTAATCTAAAACAAATAAGATACGAGATACAATCAGAGATGTTTGCGCCAGCACAGTTATTTCTTTGAAAAACACAAAGAAACGCATTTTATAATGCTAGTCAGTTAACTTTTCTTTTTTAAAAACTAAAGAAAGTGTGTTTTTGTTGTAGCATTGGAAGATTATTAAATCTAAAAATTGATTGACAGTCTGCCACTGAAATGCACCACACCAGTTTACAATGTCTCATTAAAAATAGGGTTAGTAAAACCACGTTAATAACCGCACAAAGGTCATGTAAATTATTTATTTATTTAGTTAATGTGTTAACTTGCCATGCGACAGAAACCTCACTTATTTAATTATTACAGGATTAGAGCTGGCTACTGGTGAACCGAAAGGTAAGTCTCATACTCACTGAAGAGCAAGTACATGTGTCTGTTCCTAGCATGGGTTTGGATTTGCTGGTCAGTGACATGCCTCTCCGCTTGGCTCTATATAGCCCCCGCTTGCAGGAATTTGGACAGAGTGGTACAGCCATCGCCGATAGAGACTGCAAACACCGACCATCCACTTTAAACACAGTCTTATGGCTTGCAGACCTCAATCAGCAGCACATCAAAGAGTCGGACAGGCTTACATATTGTAGCAATCGGAACACACGGGGACACAGAGGCGCAGTCAGGACTGACACCAGGACCTGGGAGCAGCACTTCGACTGCTTCACCAATCACTAACTGTAAGTACTGTAGCTACTTATTTGTTGTGTAATTCCCACTCTAAACAGTTGCAGTTCAAGTTACTCATAAAATGTTATCACTAACTTGAAATATGCAACTGTTCAAGAACTGAAAACAAGTAAAAAGGTCTAATTAAGCAAATTATCAGTTCAATTAAGGGTCTAGTTAAATAACTGAGAGCTAGGTTGGAATGAAAACCAGCAGCCACAAGGAGTCCCAAGGACAGAGCTTGAGAAGTCCTGCTTTAGAATGACTGGTTTGATGTTGGAATATATCCATCTAGAGCAGGGGTCTGGTCCTGGTGAGCTACTGTGGCTGCTGGTTTTCATTTCAACCAATGGCAGTTACTTAATTGAACCAATTATTGGCTTAATTAGTCAAGCTTTACAGGTGTTCCAGATCTTTAGCCACTGATGATGTAAAGACACCTATAAAACATGCTGGATAGGGGCTCTCCAGGATCAGGATTGGAGACCTCTGATCTAGAGTATTATTATTAGTGTTGTTGTTGTGGTTTTATCTTGATTTTCTTTTTTATTGTAACTGATAAATCAGAGTAAAGGATGATTGATTGCGTGCCAATATGGTCTCCCCTAAAACAATCAGTAAAATATGAAAGTCTACATTACAATTAGCTCTGGAATGCAGGTGTTTCAATAAAAATGAATGGTTCATTTTGAAATTGGTTTAAGCTGTTTACTACATTTTATTTATCTGAGATTGGAATACTTGATAAAAAAATAAATCAATTAAACAAATGAGCAATCATCAATAACCCAATTATTGACAATTATTATTTATGTATTTTCCTGTAAGATGGCCATAAGTTGGTTTCTGACTGCTCCATATATTGCATACAAAAATAAATAAATAAATGCCTGATACAAGTGTTTATCAATTTAAGGTTACTATCCCTAACATTTTATTAATTTATTTCTATTTATTTATTAACATTAAGTAAAAACAAACAAATTGTTTTTTTCAGGTATTTCCAGAATTGTCCCATTGGAAATGTGGATTTATTTTGGTTTGGTCAGTCACAGTCTCGATAAAGCAATAACATTAGTTTTTTTTTTTTTTTTACATAAATACAGTATGCAGTGCTATTATCGAGGAGCTGGTAATGTTTAGTATTTGTAGACATTGATTTTACATGTTAACATATATGCAAGTCCTTACTACTGACCAGCATTACTGCTGATTGAGCACAGGGGATGCCTTGCAGAGTATTTCATTCCAAGTCATTTGCTCCCAAAGCCCCCTTCTGGAGAGAATGGGAGATACAGGCTGTCCAGGAATTCTAGCTCAGTGCCAGAGAGCTTGTGCCATTGTGTGGAACAATTACAGCAGCAGTGGAACATATTCATCGCAATGCCTATGTTCAGTTTAATTTTCTGTATACATAACAGTGTCATCACCAATCCCTGTCCCATAGGGATGCTTTCAAGATGTGATGACTGAAATAGAAAACAAGACGACAAATACTTTAGTTAAGATAACTTGTATTTTTAATCTGTGACTAAAAGTTACAATTACAAGATAAGGTCAATTTACTCAAATGGTTCACTATGAAGCCTGTGTCACTGCAGTGGCCACTGTCTTGGCTCTTGTCACGACGAATATAGTTGTACTACCTTCTTTTCCAGAGACACCATTCTGTTGAATTATTTAGCTTCCACTGACGTCATGTGGCGGCTAGCTGTGACCAAACTGTTTCTGTGCCTGTGGGTTGTCAAGAAGGGAAGCAGCCATCTCCAGGACATGCTCAAGGAACTTAACACGGAATTTGCTGTCAGCTTCTACCAAAAATGAGCAGAAACTGGAAACAACTGCAACTTGATAGTGTCCCCGGCGAGCGTTTGTGACACTTGGGTTACTGCAGTTTGGAGCCAAAGGAAAAACAAACATTCTCCCAGCTAGAAAGTGCTCTGGGATATAATGTTAATGGTAAGATTGGCTAGGTGACATTCCTAAAGTAATGATTTTTTTCTTTGAGATATGAACAATTATAAAGCAATGGCCTACCATATTGGCTCAAACAAAATCTCTACTAAACACATAACCACCAAACAATATAAATTACAAAGTACACAGACAGCGTGCTCACTATTTTTTATTAGCTTCTAATCACAACGATGCCCCTGCAGGTCCTTATCTGTGCGAGTATCATTGCTTGAATGTCTTGTTATGAACGATGCTTAGTGCTGTATAATGCAGTATTTTAAAAAAGTTTTGAATAAATTTGGCCAGAACTGTACTACTGTGGAATATCTTGTACTTTAACAAACCTTTGTTTCCATAGAAACGTCAATAAGAGGCTCTTCCATTACTTTAAAATCCAATTGCAACTGAAGAACAGCAAAGATTGCCGCATTTATAGAGAGTTAAAACAGAAATTCCAAAGCCATTATTTAATAAGAACTATTCAAACAGTAATTTTTCAAACCTATTGCCGTTACCTTATTATTTCCCTTCCAGATCACAGAGTACAAGACTTCCTCCACAGAATGTACAAGGATGTGACAAACTTGAGTCAGAGCACTGTGCTCCAGCTGGCCTGTGCCCTCTTTGTGGAGAACGGAACTAAGCTCTCCCCTGCCTTTGCTCGGTACGTCTCATCCTGTGTGAACAGCAGCCTGCAACAGGCCAACTTCAGCGAGCCCAACCGGACACACACACAAATAAGCCAGTGGGTCCACAGTCAGAGCGGAGGTAAGCATGTGCTGGGAATTCAGTGCAAATACCACAGAGCCCTTGATGGCTTCAACAGGCAACAGAAATCCTCTCAAAAGGAAGCATAGAGGTCTGTTCAGTTGATCGAAATGTCAGCAACCTGAATGCTATCGTTATTTAGGTCATTAAATAGTACTGATGTTGCACTGTTTGACACTGTAATTTACCTTGTGTAATTTGCTGTGTTTAGGTTTCTTTGCAAAGCAGCAGAATTTTTTTTACACTCTAGTAAAGCGCAACAATGCTATAATGTGTTTGGGCTTTTCATTTGTATAATTTTAATTTACCTATTGGGGCCAAAGACCTTCATCGGTTCATTTGATACTAAATGCAGTGGATAGAAGTGTATTTTAACACAGAGGAGCAGCTGTTAGACATGGCACACCATTTAGTGAGTGTCAAGATCCATGCCTCTCAACTTCAGACACCTACAGTATAAACCCCACACATTGCCCTAAGTTTAAAATGCATAGAGGGATTCTGTGAAACCACACAAGGGAACCCCCTGCGGTGTTAAGGACACATTCATTACTTAACCATGGCTGTAACAACTCTGATGCTCTGACTGAATGGAAAACCAGAATCAGAGTTGCACATTGACGTTGATACAATAAGCACTGGATACTGCAACAATCCGTTTCACCTCCCTAGCTGACTTGTTTATCCAGAATGTGTTAATACATTCTGAATTGTAAGTGTTTGGAAAATGATATCACGGTGATACACACAACACAGGATACAGCAAAGGTAATGAGTTTGTTATAAATGCCACAGGGTGTTCTGTAGTCTTTTCATAACACACTATATACTGTAGAATTTCCATCTCTAAATCGAATGACACCCGTTTCAACGTGAAGTCTTTGTCTTCAGTGTTGGACATCTCTGAATCAAATTCATCCAGTTAAGAGATACCTGGGATGTGATTGGACTCTTTCTACTAATATGGGCTTCCGATTACTGGCCCGATGAAAAAAGCTTTACTTCCAAAAGACACAATGTGTCAGATAGCGTTACAAAACTGCCTCTTCCAAAAGACACAATGTGTCAGATAGCGTTACAAAACTGCCTCACTGGCTTAACTCGATGTCTCTTGTTTCCTTCCTCAGGTGAAATCACGGACGTCATGTCTTGTGACCAGATAGGTTCAACCCTGACTCCGATTGCCATGGTTAACACTGTGTTCTTCAAGAGCACTTGGCAGAAGCAGTTCTTATTCACAGAGACTCAGAACCTGCCCTTCACCATCGCAGATGAATCCACCTTAAAAGTACCAAGCAGCTAAAGTCAACTTCGGTAAACTACTTAGAGCTCAACAGCACCCTCTATTGACAGACCTCTCACATGCAACATGCTCTAGCTTGATTTGTTCTTTTAATTGTTTTATTTACAGTACTCTAAACAAATAATAGCTGTCCAACCTTTTTTTTTTTTTTTTTTTAAACTAAAATATTGACATCCTGATTAGCTGGTAGTTTTTATAGAGCTGTACAAAAACTCACAATAGTATCAACTACACAAAGACATCCCAGTTTACTGCTCATGAAACAACTTGCTTCTACCTAAGACTACAGATTGTCCTTCCTGTCTTTTCAAACCCATTCAAAACAAATGGAATATTTCAAGAGCCATATTGAGGCTCAAGATCTGTCCATTGGACAGCCTTGGTTAGTGATACTTCTGAGGTGCTTGTTTTCTGACCCGCAGGTCAGTTTAAAACTCCAGCAGAGCAGAGGTTCACCGTGGTGGAGCTGTCTTACCTCGGGAATGCAATCAGCATGTTGGGTAGCCTGCCCAGTGAGAGGAAGACCTCCCTCTCCCTTATAGAGCCATACATCACTGCCAGAGGGATTGCACTGTGGGCAAGCAGCCTGAGGAAGATCAAAATGGATGTTTTCCTACCAAGGTCAGAGAATGTTTGATAGAGAATTAAGCAAATACCAGCACATACAGTATTTGTTTTTTACTCTGGTGAAAAATAGCATTAATACAAACTTTTCCAAAATGTAATATAAACTTATTTATTATTCTAAAATGTATTTCAATTTTTTTTTTTCCTTTAAGTGGACAGTGTGATCATTTTGGTTTCTACGAATTACATGCAAACTGTACTGAGAACTGAAATGCTTTGAATGTTATATTTATGTCTTTAATGTCTTATGATTTTTTTTTTTTATTTAATGTCATTTTTATTGCGCTATTGATTATTTTCTGTTGATACGATAAGCCTAAATATATATAGAAATATATAAAGTAGGAATGAGGTAGACATACATCCCATGTAAAATTATATCATTTTAACTACAGTATTCCTTGTCATTATAGGTTTAAAATTCAAAATAAATTCAATTTGAAGACAGTCTTACCTGCGTTGGGAATCATTGATCTATTTGATCCTGACAAGGCAGACTTCAGGGGAATTTCAGGTAAAGAGACCTGCTGGATTTCTTTCACATCATTTTAATAAAAAATAAAGTAATTTACAACATCAGTATTTGACACGTGTTCACGAATGATCTCTTTCAGAACAGGAGAGCCTTTATGTTTCAGAAGCCATACATGAAGCAAAAATTGAAGTAACCAAAGAAGGGACCAAAGCTTCAGCAGTTACAAGTAGATGTGGCCACAGTGCAACACTTGTTGCTTTGTACTGAGGAAATATCAGACTCAATATTGAAGCAATATCTATGTGTGCTTGCTTTGTGAAAAAAGGAAGTGACATACTTAAATAGAATGTTGGCTACTTCCTGCCCCCGCACACAAAACCAAATTAAATAGAAAAAGAAAACAAAAGGAGACATTTGTAAGAATAAAGTGCATATCCTTATGAAGATAACAAAGTTGTGTAACTAATAAATCCTTTATTACATGTGCCAGCTAGGTTTAAAAAAAAAAAATCCATAACTTAAAAGGCTCAATCACAAGCAACTAAGTCAGGTAGACAAATGTTGCTCTACCTGACTTTGGGAGGGAAAAAGTAAGAGAGAATGGCTTGTTGGCCTGAATAGGTACCATAGCTTGTAACTTTCTTATCAATATAGATTATTTAAATGATTATGAGCTTAGAGAAAAAATGAAGGAACATAATTTGGGTAATACTTAGGGATACGTTATAAAGTTATTTCAGAACATGTTATTAATTATGCTATTAAGAGCTATAATTTATGATTACAAAATAATAACCCTGAATGACAATACATGTTATAAGAATTAAATCAAATATTTACCTAATCCATATACAAGTAACCGCTTGTAATAACATGATTTGATACAGCCATCTGAAATACCTTGTATCAGATAGAAATGACACCACATTAAAACCAGCTTTACTGTTTCATTATTACTATTTAACTGCAGTGAAACCTTGCTTAAAGGCCACCTTGGTAAAAAGGCCCCCACGCTAAGGCCATTATTTTTACCGTCCCCATTCCACCAACTTCAGTGTTAATAGAACTTCAATATTAAGGCAACCCCACCATTGAAACCACATTGTGTTAGTCCCTTGAGTGGCCTTAATGCAGGGGTTTCACTGTATATATATCATAAAATATATAGTATAGCATGCTGTTAAATCCAAGCTGATCCCCCACCCCACCCCAGTGTCAGGGTCAGGGTCAGGGTCAGGGTCAGGGTCAGGGTCAGGGTAGCCACAGTGTAACACCTCTCTAAATTAAACTGTTACCACGTTTTGTAGTCATGGAAGACCTGGTTTATAACACAGTCCAGTGATTAATAATATCTCTTGTCGATGTTGGTTGCAGCCATGGTGCTACTTAATAGATCCAGGGTTGTAGTTTTTAAAGCAGATAGGCCATTCTTCTTTCTGCTGCAGCAGGCCAATACAGGTAAGCCGCATTTCATTTCTGTTTATCATGATGTAATACAAGATCTAAAAACAGAATAATAATTGCATCCTATGTACAGTAAATTAAACCATTACAAGACAAATCAAACTTACAGTATATTATATAGTGTCATGATTTGGATTTGTTTGCAGTTCATGTTAAAGGTGAAAATCATATGGTTTCACAGTAAGTATTGATTTTTTTTTTTGCGTTTGTTTTACATACTGCATGTTGCATTTTAAGCACTTGCTGAAAATATCAGATATGTTGTTTAATGTAAAACTGGTTCGGTATAACAACTCGATCATACTGTATACCATTTCCAATTTTAATAATTTCCATATTTGGTGTACAACCTGTTTTTATTTCCATTTCATGTATTTCTGATTCTAACCTGAAGTTTCTATTGACAGGTTCTATTCTCTTTGTTGGAAGGGTTCAAAACCCACTCGCATAGACAGGGTCTGAACCCTGCTTTCACATACACAATGCAGACTAAGTAGCATAGCGAATTCCTGTTTATTTTGGATCTACTGGAATTTAGGGACCATGTTCTGTAAATAATTGTAAATAAAATGTGAATACATCTTTTGCATTTATAGTATTCCTTCACTTTTAATTTATTAAAAGTCACCTCTATCTTTATTAATAGTCACCTCTATCTTTGGAGAGAACACCACACGTCTGTATAAAAAAATCAGTCCCTGCATGTGCAAGCTGCTGTGTCAGAACGTGACATGTTTTGGAAGCACTGGCTATGGTCTGTCTTGGCTTGTCCTCACATAAAGTATTGCTATGAGCTGAAACTCCTTAAATGGTTAAATCTTTACGATCGTATGGGAAAACCTGCTACAGGGCCATCTGCTCCATATCCTAAACCACTTCTGAACCTTCAAAGCCTATTTCCAGTAGAGGTTTGGCTGAAACTCAAGTTCCTACAGGTTCAGGAGAACAAATATTAGGTCTTTTGACCTAATAGATAGACCGTTTAAAACAAAATTAGAAAAGTTTTTCAAAACAGCATTTTTGTTTTTTTTATTTTAATGCTTAAAGTAACGGTTAGTTCTAAATAAATCTACTGATGTTGCTACCACAGATAAACCAAAGTAACGTTCCATCCCAATAAACTTGTTACCATGCACATGGATCCCTCCCTGCCAGTAGACTAACATATATAAATTACTGGATGTTTTTTTTATGTACAGAGAAATCGTTTTTTACATGTTGCAGCATTATGAAGTCATGCAAGTCAAAATGTAATAGTAATAAAACCAACATCCTCTCCAACATCAACTGACCCCTCTTGCTGGAAACACTGCTGCGCAGTTTATTCCATTGAGGGAAGTTAGGATTAATTGGAGTGTTTTATTATGCTCAAGTTTTAAGCAAATTACTTAATTTGTTTTCCGCAGGAAAAAGGTTCACATTTGTGGTGTTCCAGACTCAAGCTGCATGTCTGTTTAAAAAGCCACTTAACAAAAGAAACATATTTCCAATACAAGACATTGAAAAAGACACTGTTTATGAAGCATCTACTACTAGACTATCAAGTTGTTTTAGGTTATACCAGAACATATGAATGGAAGTTTGCAATGCTTCATGCCCTTGGACAACTAAAAACCTTAAACCTAAATCAAGCTGCATTTGAAAAACCATTGTGGCACCCACAGCATCTCGCATCTTTAGGGGTTTACAGTATTCAAGATCAAAAGTACCTATATATGTCTATTTGCATTAAAACAAAGTATGGAAATACAATTTAAAAGTTGATACTCATTGACTAAACAAGTATACCAAGTTTGTACTTTGAAACCACATAAGTGGCTTTACAGCTTCTACCTTCGCAGAATCCATTAGCAGTAAACTATACTACATTTGCAATTCAGGACCTTCGCGATGGTGCCAAATTCAAGAGAAGCACAGTATCAGGTCCAACTCGCGCAATGAAGAGTAAAACCAACACCGATTAGGGTTTGTGTGGAATTCATTGTTATTCTGGGCACCTCAATAAAACCAAAAAAGCTACAAGATGTTTATAGTTTTCAAATAAAATTGAGTTTGTATAGACTTCAATACAGCGTGGCATTTGAAACCATGATAAGCAGTGTTCTCTTCTACCGTCTCATAGAAGTTTGGGGGAATAAGACTCCAGAGTTAACTGCACAATTAATTTCAAATCCTCTTGCTTTTATTTACATTAACCATCCACCGTGTAAAATAGAAACTTTATTGATGGAAATAATTACAAAAAGTGCATTTTCTTTAAATATTTTTTCAAAATATGCTTATTTACAATTATACATTATATCCAAAATACCTTTATGTAATGTGCTTCCCCCCAAACATATTCCACAATGTTTGGCCAGCTAGGTAAAACCTGATGGACAGTAGCCTACTACCAGCATAAAAAGACAAAGCGTTCTCCCCACTTCCACAGCTTGGGAGGTTTATTTTACTAAGGAGACATCCGAAAGTATTATTACAAAAAGTGTTAACCCTCATTAACACCGTCACCGAGGTTAAAACTGGGGTTTAAAATGTTCTACAACCGCAAATAAACGAGCAGAATATTGTTTGGACATTGGTGCATTTTGAACGGCAGGTTTCTTTACCATTTGCTTCTCTCTGACTTTCAGTTCTGGGTCAGCCTCACAATGCAGGTAGGAGTGAACATGAACACCACTGTGTCACAAACAAGTTTGCAGCGGCCTTTTGTAGTCAAGTGCACCCTGTTTGGAATGCATTCATATCCAGAGAGTTAAAGCAGTGTATTTATATGCTATCCACATGGTTCATCT
Source organism: Acipenser oxyrinchus oxyrinchus (assembly GCA_030684275.1). NCBI lineage: Eukaryota > Metazoa > Chordata > Actinopteri > Acipenseriformes > Acipenseridae > Acipenser > Acipenser oxyrinchus. Next base: position 30,539,004 of record CM060253.1, on the reverse strand, counting down.
GATTGTATCGGCAGTGGATTTCTTCCAAGAATCCTTCCAGTTGCTCTATAAGCACCCGCTTTTTAAACCTGCAGATACAAGATCAGAGTTGTTTAAAACTTACTTCAGGTCATTCAACTTATTCACTAAAACGCCTGTTCTAGTTCAGTACCTCTTGATATTTGAATTCTACATTTTCGTTACTGACATGCACCATGTTAACAACATTTAAATGTAATTTGCCAAGTTTCTGCCAAATTCTATAGTGTCTAAATCCCTTTGGAGCTCCTGGGCTGCTGCATACATTAAAGCCATTGCTTCCAGGCATCCAATGATCTCCAGGAGTTGTAGATCACATGGGATGATATGCAATGGATCTAAAATGCTTGGGATCTAAATAGCACACACCTGGTATTTTACTTGCTTTCAAAAAGCACACACACCCCATTAGAGATGTTGATTTTCACAAATGTATTTGTTAATGATTTAAAACATGGATAGTATTTAGATCCATAACCATTTATATCAATTGAATAGACACCATGGTCTGACTAGACCACTGGAGATAGATTGTCCTAAGTTGATTACACAGTTTAGCTTTGTGGCTGAAATAAATTATTCTGCACATCTGCATTAAATAAACATTTACAATTGGTGATACTTTGAAAATGATCACATGACATTCTGAATTGTACATACCTTGCTGCTTCTTTGATAACATTCTGCAGGAATAGGAGTCTTGTGTGTAAACTGCCTTGCACTTGTTCCAGGAAATAAAAGATTCTTTCATATCCTTAACATAGAAGGGAAATTGTGTTAGATACTGAAAGCTCGCTAATGAGCTGCAAATCAAACATAAAAATTAATATCTGTGTGCCTAAAAGCATCTGGTTTTAATTGCATCTCTCAAGCAATGAACTCTCATGAGAAATGGTTAATACTTTTTTTTTTTTTTTTTTAAAGTACTTATTCGCTCATTTCAAAGCCTATTCCATTTTTAAATTACTGTTTTGTAAACATTAAAAAAAAAAAAAAAAACTGGGAGATTTATGCCAAGTCATTCTATCCTCCTATTACATTACAAATCTAGAATAAAAAACATGCTACGATAAAGCTTCAGAATGTAAGTCTATATGAATGAAACCATTAGTGGTATACATTTCACTGCAATCTGCTAATAATCATAAATTCCTCATGCATAGGCATTTGATTTAACGTGTGTACAAACTACCTTTATATAACCCTCCCAATCCCTCACATTGACAGATCTGATATTTCCATTAATCAAGGGGATCTTCTGGCTGTTCAAAGAGACCTGAGTTTAAGCATCCTTTGGTGATAAATGGGGTGGCGGGAGCAATATCTCTTGTCCAACATCCCTGCCATATTAACTCCTACAACCAATCTGAACACTTGCATCTTGTTGGTATGAGGAATATACTTTTGTAAAATAAGCAAAAAAGTAGCAAATTTCAGCTCAAACACATTCCATTTTTTGTTAGCTTATAAAAACTCTTTAGTGTTAAAATATTTGAGCAATGGATGAACATTGTTAGGATCATTCCTCATCAACAAACCACCAACTCAGCCACATTTTACCCAGGGTTACATAGACCTATTTGTATAAAATACACTTTTAAACATCCTATTCTGGTTTTGTATACATACTTCTGCCTGGTTTTCTGATCTCTCTGGTGATGAGGACTTTAAGCTCTGCATTGTTTTCTTCACTCTTGGAGTTGTTCAGCTTTTTCATTTTGCGTGATTGGTGCAGACCCTCCACAAGACACGCCTCCCCCTCCTCGCTGTCTTCATGGGTTCCCGTGGGGCTCACTGTGTAAAGGTCACCGACCCCTGAACGGTTGTTTCCCAGCTCGCCTATATGGTTCTCCGCTCCTGCTGGAAGCTGCTTCATGTTGAAAGGATCAGTGTCTGAATTCAGGTCTGGAACAGGGTCTGGTAAAGTTTCAAGTGAATGTTGGCTCCCTATGTGGTTTTCAACCACACCGTCTGTGAACATATTAGAGTTTTCTTCAGGAGCTGCAAGACAGAGACAGTTTCCCCAAGTAAAGTCATTACCAATTACACCGAACAGTGGTAAGAATCTCACCTTGATATTCTTTTAATAAATAAAAGGATTCAAGCACATGTGATGAACTGATTTAATATATGCCATTTAAAACCACCTAATTTCAATGCAACACAGTGTAAATATCATTTTTACTTGCTGCACAGTGGTGTCCTAGTGTTGTAACATTTATTTTTTATAAAATGTGAACAGAATAAAGTGCCACCTAGTGGAGGAATGTGTAATTGTGGTGTCAGATTGCAAGGATCTGAACACGAAAAAAAGACAATACTTGCAGTGTGCCATATACATTTCATCTGAACTTCGTTGATGTATGGCTGCACTACAAAAAAAAAAAAACACAAAAAAAACACGGGTGCTGGTTCAGTGAGAACAGCAAGAAGCTAAATGTGGTCAGAATATTCGCTTCAATATAACTTGCATGACCTGGAAACATAGCAGTACTGTAACAATAAAGTAGCCACCAGGCTTGTATAAACACCGAATACAATTAAATGTAAATACGTTTAAATTCAGGGTGCTTGGTTACAACAAAGACTACACACAATGAAATACACATTGCATCCCAGGTGGAGATGGGGGCAGAGACACTGGGCAACTTGCAGCAGAAAGCAATTTCCAGAGTAATTGCAAGTGTCTATCCCTTGGCTGGGCCAGTAATTGTAGCAGCTTCATTCCGTTCTGTACAATTTGTGGAAGAATGTTCAAGCAGCACTAAAGCCATTTATCTGCTTTGCAATTCAATCTTTATGCTAAAGTTCCTGAACCATTCACTTTCAAGAGAGTGTTAATTGACTGATTTACAAAACTTCTGGACATATGATTAAATGGGAATCACAAATGGCTGAACCATCATTGTAGAAGGGGCTCATTTACTGGGAAACATGGATTAAAAAAAACAACAACAAAAACACACATTTGATTGAACTTGGTGAAACATATCTATGGGAGACCAGGCAATGTATCAATAACTTCATCCACCAGAGGTGCTATATTAAATCAGAGAGAGAACAGAAAACAAGTTGGTGACAGCCAAGGCTGGCACTTGTGAGGACATGAAACATTTGAATAAGAGCTAGAGGGTGATCAAGAATATGGGGAATACAAGGAGTTGAATGGGGTGGGGGTCTGAAACTGGGGCTTTACAAAGCTGAGACGTCATAAAACAAAAAAGGTGAGATTGTTGCAGTAGGCTTGATGTTTGCAGAATCCACCAGATTATTTCCACATGTGAAGAGGACTATGTGTTCTACTGCTTTTCATTTTCTAGAATAGGCAACCAGGGAAGCCATGACAGCAATAATAGCATGAGAGACTTTTGCAACAGAAACAAAAGTTTATTTGGTGAGTGCAAGCACTAAAAAACATTCAGGTCAGCAGCAACAGGCCTGCTATTGTGGCAGAAAAAAACACACAAATAAAAGGGGGGACCTGGACTCTAGGGCAGTCTATCTGAGGAATACCCAATTACAAGTTGGTAATTACAGGCACCAAAACGATAAAATGGTAACAGAACCTGCTGGTAGCAACATAGTGATGGGTACGAGCATCACCAAACGTTTCACAGCTATTTACAAATCACATTGTGCTTTCCACACAAAAAAAATTCTGGATGGAAACTTTCCTTATTTGGGACCTATTTTTAAACAATTGTTGAGGGTATGCACGGTACACTACCCCTATCCCCCCATAAGCACTGTTCACTGTTCTTGGTTATCCATTTGTTTCAACTACTTAATAAATGTTGCATCCCCTACATATTGTAGGACATATGGTTGAACAAGAAGATGAAGCTCCAGAAGACTGATCTGGGTATGTGAAAAGAGAATAATAAAACTGGTACCATAATTGGTACCATAATCAATACGTTAATTGAAACTTCTCTCTATTTCTGGTCTTAGACTGCACAAAAAAGTTCAACCACATATTGATGGTAAAACTACTATAATGTTGATGGTTGACTAAGGTAAAGTGAGGCACTACTGTAATCAATGCAACACTGGACTTGAGGCTGGCTTACAAACAATCTGCAACAAAATAAATCACACATGATTAGAACAGTAGGGTGGGGGCGACTGATTACACTTCAGACCTGGACTCACTAAATAACACATTAATGAAGTGCGATAAGCAGTCTTGAATGAACAAGTTTCATAGAGCATTAACATTCACTTGAGACCTGCATGAACTAAGCAAATGGTGAATGTTTGAGGCTTACCTTTACAGACAGGAATGGGTTTTACAAGGTTTGGATGTGCCAGTGTTACAGGGATGGATGGGGGGCCCTTTCCCCCTATGTGGTTATTGACAGCTGGTGGAGTGAGGGGCCGGCCGCCTCTCAGCAGTGGAGACATGCACCTTCTCCTTTTCGGCACCCCTTGCATGCTGGGGTCTCCCGGTCTCTTGCTCTTGTTCTGGGGACCTGAGACAAACTCGTCTGCTTCGTCAATCATCATTCCCTGCAGAGAGGACATCGAAGAGTGAGTTTACACATTACAAAAGAACATGAGAAGGTTGAACGCGAGGATGACCATCAATGCTCGTCCAGTTCAAGTTGGGTCTTAAAAGGAGCCCAAGGGGCATCCACATGGCTAGGTGACCCATTCTATACCCTCGCCACTCTGTGTAAATAGTGTCTCCTACCCTGTGTCTCCACTTCATTTTGAAATGTGTCCCCTGGTCCTGTGTTGTGCTTAAAGTATTGATTAGGGTAAAACACACACACACCACTTTAAAACTTTAAATCAAGTTACCTCAATTTCATCTTTGCTCTATACTAAATAAATTCAGTTCCTTAAAACCCATCTTCATAGCTCATTCTTTGAAGCCCTGGGATTCCAAAGAACATTGTAATAATAACCCCACAGAAAAACACAAAGTTGCCCTCCAAAAAGGATGCTCAGAGTCTCAATGAAATCGTTATCTTGCGGAATGTAGTTTGTCCAACTACAATGTCTACTGGAGCTTTGTAAATACCAGCATCTAAAATGAATGCTTTACATAATCTATTGCCATGCACTACAGGTTATTACTGGCAGTAACTTGCAAGTAGGATATCAATAGGTTTTATACTGGATAGCTAAAAAAAGTTGAATAAATGAATAAACAAAATAAGCAAACTGAAGGTCTGCCTATGAACAGTAAAACTGAAAAATATCCTTTTGGTTTGTTCATTGTGGATAATTTGTACATCTGATCACCTATATGAATGCATATAGCCTTTTAGGTATTGTGTTCTTTGACAGTAACAACATTGATGTGCTAAAGAATAAAGGATATCACAGACTTGCTAAATATTCTGTTTCCACAAAGAGTCATTATATGAAAATGGTGCGCTTCTTACAGTAATTGATATCCGACTAAAGGGAAGCACAAGGTTTTTGTGGGGTTGGGTCTAGATAATACACAAGTGTGATCAAAGGCTTCATGTTGCTATTGATGACTTATCCAACACTTTCATGGAATGGCCCTTTAACTGCATAAGATTTTGGGATCTACGACCGAGCAGCAAACACTGCAGCATTTGAAGAGTTACTGTCTTCCTGTACCTTCTTGTCCAGTTTGAAGGGATTTCCGAATGTGTGCAGTCGTTTTGGCTGGTCAGGGTCGACCTCTCGCAAGGGAGAAGGTGACAGCTTCAGGAATTCTTGGTAATTCCCCATCTGCGCTATAGGAATGCTGTGCAATTGATCTGAGAAGAGAACATTAAAGTCAGTGCCCATTGCCTGTATCAAAACAATTCAAGTAAATCTTAACCAATATGTATTGCCGACATTTCATAAGTCTCACATTATCCTTTATACATGGATTGCCCCTTGCAGATATTCCAATGCTACACTTCCACGTCCCTGTGTTGTACTTCACATGAAGGAACGCAGCTGACATTGAAAACACGTCAGTCACAGGAAAGACAGGGATTGTTACTGGGGAGGTAAGTTTGAGTTCTTGAAGTAAATAAATAGTAGGAATTTAGAATGTTTCAAGTTTTTCTTGATTTTTTTTTTTTTTTTTTTTTTTTTGAGCGTGTTTATATATTAAAAAATAAATAAATAAAACAATAATAAAAAAAACAAGACTTTGTTCACCAATAGCTGTAAAAATATACCATAAAATACAAATACAAGGTTTACCATAATGTGTGCGTGTTTCATGTAGGAAAAATGTGAGCTGTGTGAAGGAAGGGTAATACGTATTAGATAAGGTTTACTGGAATTATTAGTTAGCCCTGTGTACTTCAACTGAGAGCTGAAGTCAAGCACGCCTCTCTGCACTGCAGAAACCATTTAAAAACACAGTACAGCACCTGAACAGGCTTTTCATGAAAGACCGTACCTTAAAAGGGTAACACAGTGGCCAAGTGACTTTAAGTGACCACGGGGCCCTATTTTCCACTGTGCTGTAAAGACAAGGCATGGCTTTAGTAAGGTTAGTATGATGCTATAAAATCACACTATGTAACTACACCTGTTCCACGTTTACCTTTTAAATTTACAATTTATTTATTTCCATTTTGCATGTAAAAGGGGCATTTTCAGCGCCACTCAAGGGAAAGTGGAGAATTAAACCCCATGTTACTTTAAAAATCAGTCTGGATAATGCATATTGAAACATTTTTGTATTAATATTCCTGAAATAGCAAACATTGCTTTCGTATTTTAAAAAAAACAATTCGCAGTGAAATTACCTTCATCTTGTCCCTTCAGTAGTCCTTGAGCGGCTTTTAAAAGGTTGGCTCTCATTCTCGACAAGTGATCCAACAGACTTCTTCTGGGTATGTCATATGCATTTCTAAAACTCTGAGGCTTCAAGTCCTAGCAATAATGAGTAAAATATTGAACTTATTACAACTTAGCAGGAAGGCAGGAGGTATCCACATTTAAGGCAGAAACTGTTATATTACCGAGTCTGTCTAATAAAGCAGTGTAAAACTATGTAACTGTCCGTACAATGTACAGTGTCACTGTACAATATTTTCTCCTCCTCAAAAAGTACCTTATTCAGGATGCCGATCTGGAATCCAGTGAATTCCTTCATGTTGAGCTCCTGCATGACATGCGGAGCCTCCCCAGTGATGCCCTTCAGGAGCTGCTTGAAGTCTTTGCAGTGCGCCAGTGACAGGGTGCTGGCCTTGTTCTTCACTGGCACCCCATTCTCCTGAACCGGCTTCTTACCTACCAATGCAATGACTCGATCAGACTCAGCCTTCGCCTGGAAACAAGGAGGGGAAAAAAAATATATATATCTTTATAAAAGAAAATAAATAACGTGGCAACTAAATTTAAATCCATGCCATGAATTATACAAGATTAGATATACAGACATAGAAGATGATACAGAGCTGTCCTAATGGCACAAACTGGACTGGTGTGAGTTTGAGGGGGGCTGAAGTAGTTAAATTAAATGGACACATATGTGGTAGGGATGTTAACTGTTTAGAGTTTTAAAAAGTTCAACGTTTTGAATTTTTCGTAATGTGTAACCATTTTCAAAATGTCAATAGATGTCAGCTCTACTGTTCAGTGTGAGCTAGATTCTCAAAAGCTATTTACGCCTAATAGTCATTAACATGACTTTCAGACAGTTAAACATACCCGAGAAGTCATTAAACTTGAAACTCAGGTATTTAAATGTAGTGGCTTGTGGGTGTCAAGTTGTTTCTTATTCATTTTAGAACTGTAAATGAGTGTCTTTTTCCCCCCACACCTTTTTGAACAACATTTTTGCTAATAGTGATTTGGAGTAAATGGCTTTGAGAATCTAGCCCATTGTGTACAGTGCATGGTCTTTCCCATGAACATACAAGCTGTACATGTGAACTGTATTCTCATGCACATTAATGATGTAGTACATCAAAAAACAAGGATTCTCATGGGGGCTTTTCCAATTGGATAAAGATTCTCAATATGTTAAACAATTAAGAAGTAAAAACAGACCAACACACCTAATTTATAATCATCACTGTTTATATATAAAATAATCTTGGTTAAAACAACTTAAATATTCAGTGATTAAATAAATACAAAAACGGGGACAGAACACAAGTTACCTGCTGGCTTAGCTTTTTGAGATATGAAACGACACTGTAACTTAAACCATATTCCATGTTTTCTGCAATTAGATTAGGTGCTCCCATCATCCGGAGAGCTTTCTTCAGAGGCTATGAAGAGGACAAAATTCAGTACTTTATTATGATGTACATTTGAAATAGTACAATTTTCTTTATAGAAATACATACATTTATTTAAAACAGGCTGTTCTTGTATACTAGGCCATATTCACAAAACCTTAAAGACTGTTTAAGCATGTTCAGAGGTTAAACTAGTAAACCCTCTTAAAAACTTCTAAAGGTTTCACAAACCCTAAACTTGATTTCATCGATGAAAAAGGAGTCCTTAACAAAAACTTCCTTTAAATAAGTTTTTCTTATCTTTATCAAACACCAAAGTTGTGAGTTTGTTCTAATAAATAAATGAATAAATAAATAAAATAAATAAAATGCTTTAAGCCTTAATTTTGAATAGCTTGTATTTGTATGTGAAGCAGTCAGACTACAACTACTGGCAACAAAACTAGGGTCAATCCTTTTCTTTGAACCCAGACCATAGTAAATGATTAATGGTCTATATGAATGTGTTCCAAACAAAAAACAGAACCTTTTCACATAAGTACATAATGTGTAAATAACGTGCACATCATAAAATCCATGCAAACTTTTATATACATTTAACCTTTAAATAAAAGAATGCAAGTACTGTCTTACCCCAATATAATATGGCGGCATCGTCTTTAAATATACTTCGAATGACTGCCTCCACATTAAAGTTGGCTTTAGCTTGTGAACTTTGAACAAATCATCTGAAATAAAAAGCAAGAATAATTTAAACCAGCCAAATTACAAGCATGTATATAGTAGGACATCGAGCAATGACATGAAATACTATATATATTTTTTTAATTTAGTAGGTTTACCTGGAAAGCACCCAGTAGAAATGTCTTGCATCTAGTTGCACAAATCAATGCCCAAAATATAGAAATCAAATCCAATTCAAAATCGTTGAAATAAAGAAACATGTAACACATACATGTCATAGAAGTAGTATGTGTAACTAGCAGAAGGGATGACAGGCATATAAAAACACATTTTATATGCAAAATCCTTCAGTCAGCAAAAATACAAAAAGTATGTATTTAGTAGTAAATCTTCTCAACATGAATTATCCCCTAAAAATAACCAAACTTCTATAAAAAAAGAAAAAAAAAGTGCTACCTGCTCCAGGACTGCACAGCTTGCGTTATTAGGATTAAATCACAGTAAAGCATCATATCTGCATATGTAAAACTGTAAATGTCTCCTAATAAGACAGAACATGATAGCAGACACTTTCATCCTCTGAATGTTAACTTCCTGTCACAGCCTCTCAGTTAAAAACAATCTGGGTGATGTTTTTTGTATTGGTAGGCATGTCTCACAGGCTATGTGCAAACCTCAAATTCTGGTTTGTAGTAAGTCGTCTGTTGCAGGCAGTGGCGGTGCAAGGCATTATGTTGCCTGTGTAACACGCACGGTTTGTTGAGATTCACTCACAGAAACAAAATAAAACTCCTACCTGCATGCATGAACGCATAACTACACACAAGCCCACAGAAGACCCATTCTATACTCACCCAGAAGAGGAAGGAGCACAGGGAAGTCATATGGCATCACAAACATGTTAACACAGTTCAAAGCTGTACTGGCTTTCAAATAACCAAATGGCTGGCCAAGGTCACTGTACTTTGCACTATTGCAGACGAAAACCTTTAGGAAAAGGGTGACAGTAAGGTGTGTCAGTAATATACATACCCCCACCAACGCACAAGATGCAAAATTAGAGCCATCGGGATTAAGAAAGTATGCGAGTAATTCACCATGTAAAATGTACCTTTCTAAGTTTCATTACAATTGGGTTTTTTTTTTGTTTTTTTTTTAAAAAGATAGATATGTACATACATATGTATGTGTGTGTAGATAGCTGTAAGTGCAACACACATTTTTAAATAATAGGAGCATCCTTTATAATCACCAAGGCACTATTCAACAAAACAAACAAACAAAAAAAAACACATACATTGGTCATATCCTGTAGCACAAATCAATTTTGAAACAAATCAAAAAAGTGTTCAGAGACAAAAAAAAGGTTTGACAAAATACAACATTAACAGTTTACATATGTACCAATCAGAGACAATAGAAGCAAAATCACAACTACAACAAGTTAACCAACCCTGGCAACGCATGTTCTCACAGAGTGTGTAAATGGTCCCCCAGTCCAGGGAAGTGTAGTAATCCACTAATCGAAGGATGTTAACAAGTGCAGTATGCTTTCAAGGCACATTTTAATAATCTAAAAATAGCAGCAGATCTTACTTGAACCACAGTAACACTCTAGTATGGACCTTTCTCCCCTTCACCCGCAAAATATATTTCACATATTTAGTGTTAAAAATATTATCAACAAACACAGTGGTAAAATAGCCAGCAGGATTAAGAGTTTAGACTATAGAAGGTCATATTCACAAATTAGCTTTTTTTCCCCCGCAAAGCACTGATGTTAAAAAGCCTCATATGCAGGAGGAAAATTTGAGAGCCCCTACGTGCAACTTGGTTGTTTTGTATTAGGTTTTGTAGATATTTGTAAATATGGACATACGTCTAGAGATCACAAATGCAAACATTAGGTAGTCTGATAAGGTTTAACACATTTCAATGCACATCTCATTTCCTTTTGCACATCAGATCTGAGAGTTCTTTGAAGTAGCATGGCAGCCTCCCCCTTGTATAATTTGGCAAATTAAGAAGCGTGTCTTATATCTATTTCTGTATTCTCACATTAAAAAGAACAGTTTGTAAGGGTAGTATACTCCTTATCTATTTCTGTATTCACATTAAAAAGAACAGTTTGTAAGGGTAGTACACTCCACATTTGTGTAAATTTTTTTTTTTTTTACTGCATTTAATCCTGTACTTGAGTACTGTAATCTGCCAAGTGTTATTTAATCTGTAGTATTTTGTATTTAATTACATCTTGATGTAACTATCACCAACACTTACCTGCTGTATTATTGAATTGTACTTGCTTGAACCAAAGTCATTGTATTTATCTTGCTCTTAATTGTATTATTACTTGTACTGTGATTCTTGAAATGTATTTGTTTACGACTAAGTCGCCCTGGATAAGGGTGTCTGCTAAGAAATAAATAATAATAATAATAATAATAATAATAATAATAATAATAATAATAAAATAATAATAATAATAATAGAAATGTGGTGCTTTATCTACCTGCCAACACGTATGAGGTGATTTCCTCTCCAGGATGTACTGCGTGAGAGGTGATGGTTCAAGTTCATATTTATCGAAGGGAAGCTTGTCGATTACCATGGGCTCCGAGTCGATACAGGAGAAGCGGACCTGAGGATGGGCAGTACGGGACGGCTGAAGAAAGAAAAACAAACAAAATCTCTGTAAATTGAACACGGGCAAAATAATTGGGTACTTCGACATTCCTGTAATGGTGTCAGTTCTATACAGGTTTATGTATTTTCTGGCCCTAGATTTCCTGGCCCAAGCTGAAGAGCATTGATAAAATGCAGAAATACCAGTCGGTCACAGTAGCGAATAACCTAGGGTTTAATTTTTTTTTTTAATTTAGTAGTAGTCGGCAATTCATTTTTACCCCGTTTTTCTCCCAATTTGAAATGCCCAATTGTATTTAGGCTCAGACCACAGCTACCACCCCTGCGCTGACACGGGAGCAGCGAAGACTAACACACGTTGTCCTCCGAAGCGTGTGCCGTCAGCCGACCGCTACTTTTCACTGAAGGCCTACCATGCAGCCAGCCCAGAGCTACAGTGTCGGAGGACAATGCAGCTCTGGGCAGCTTACAGGCAAGCCCGCAGGTGCCCGGCCAGTCTACAGGGGTCTGTGGTGCGTGGTGACCCGAGGACACCCTGGCCAACCTTAGCCCCCCCCACCCCACCCCACCCCACCAGGATGCTACAGGGCGCATCCTGCACTCCACGCGGATCGCCTTTACCAGATGTGCCACTCGGGAGCCCGTTAATGTCATTTTAACAAAAGCATTGGCATTGAATGCTGCATAAACTTGTTACACACTTTGGTTTTGCTAGCATTTCTGAAATGCCAATATAATCTCTTCAGGAGGAATGACCAGACTGGTTTCACCAATGTGCCAATCAGTCAGTACTGCCAAATAAAATAAAATAATAAAAAAAAACACAACACACACAACAGGACCTTAATCCAAGCTAGTTATTTCTCAGTTGGGAATTATTGGTGAATGAACCCTTCAAAAAGGAAAACAAAACTGCTAAATTGGCAAATGCTGTATAAAATAAAAATCTATTTTTGAAAACAAATTTAAAAGTACAGCTGGGGGAGGCGTCTGCCAAAAATGGCTTCCTTAGCAGCAATGGGAACTGCAGAATAAGTGGCAAAGCGCCAATGTCATTACTGTTCACTTCTATTGCACCAGCACTCCAGAGAGCCAACTAAAATCCCACTACCAGGACTGCTCTGCAATGTGTTAACATGGGCTAGCGCCAGGTAATGCACCACTCACGTTAAGCCACTGCACCAGCAGGTAATGAAGCTGTGTAGGTTTCACTCTGGCAAGCACCAAACCTGATTGTGAATTACCTTCAGACAAACTTCGTACTTTAACAAACCAACATACATCTGGGATTTGGAGCACCTGTTCCATCCCAAAATTAAATATTTTGGAACCATGAAGCTTTACCTTTTAAAAACAACTTTGCAAATACAGATCAGGACAACGCTCTTTAAAATACAAATATTATTTTCACTTCCCTCTTTGGCAACATACGACAGCTAATATTGTTAAGATATATTCTTATGTGAACTCTGAAAGATCAAAACACTACACAAGCTTATGTAAAGCAAACATACTTTTTACTGGGCTGCATACAGTGCTAAGACTACAGACATCCCCTAGAATTGCTTTAACACTTTGCCCATTTTTTTGTAAGAGGAACTATGGAAAAAAACACTGCCTATTTGATGAGCTGTTTTCACATGTCGGTTGTAACCAGATGAGGTTGAAAGATGTTACCTTTTTAAAAACGTGTTATATTATAAAAAGATAAAATCTTTCACAGTAGAACTGCTAAAAGAAAAGTTTTTCTGAAGGTTAAAATCGCCTTTCCACAGCAAACTGTTTACATTGCAAATTGCAGCCTAGATGTACACAAATACAATGAGCCTATATATATACATTGGTCCATTCTTTGAAGGGTTGAAAAGATTACTGGAAAGAAGACCTGACCATAATCAGAAATGGCTGTGATGTAATTGATAACTTTAGCACAACAGGAAACAATGAATGCATAAATCAATAAAACACACACATTCTGGAGAATATGATTATCTTACATAGACACCTACAAGAGTTGGCGAGTTCTGATCCGGCCAGAAGGCCTCAGGGATCGGCCAGTGGCCAATAGGAACCCCTGTTTTGGGGTTGGGTCGAACATAGATGAGTTTGTGACAGCTGTGCCAAACCTGGGGTCCAGGTTTGGATGTGTCAGGTGGTCCATCTGTGACAAATAAATCAAATACAAAAGTACAATGAAATACAAGTTTCTTCAAAGGAAGTCAACCAAAGACTTTGCCATTTCTTTTAATTGTTTACAGATGTTTTAATGACTGTTATTTTAAATCAAGGTTACGCAAGTGTAAGTGTTAACCAGTAAGAATGAAACACGAGGCAGCGCTATAAGAAATATATAGCCCCATACTTTAAACCATTTACTGCAGTCTTAAATTAATATTACAAAAAATGACACACAAAACCTTGTACTTCAAAAGACCTTGAATTATCTTTAAATTTGGCTGTAGGTTTGTAAAACCAAGTTTGTTTGGTGACTTAAAAGAAAATGCAGGTTAAGATGGGTTCAAATGCTTTTAAAAGAGTCCCCAGTCAAATAAATGAATTAGGCAAACGCCTTCATCACAGTCATCAATTAAAATATAGCTAATGATACACATATACAAAAATGATAGTGTAGGCTCAGATACTTTAACTTTGAGAAGAAACCACTTTCTAAAACCTCCTTTACAGTCTGCCTTCTCCCAATAAATGCTCTTTAGAAGAGTGAAGATAAAACTCAAAATGAATACATTCAATTTTATATGGCTTCAGGATATAAAATGTCTTATTAACTTTCTGCAGTGGGGTCTTAACTGGTTCTTTGTGAGAGTGTGGACTGCGTCTGTCAGTAAAATTGGCTCTGGAGATGTCAGCATAAACCCACTGGACCATTTTCAATTACCTTCTATAGGTGGCGGGTCTGGACCTGTTTTCTCAAAGTTTATTACCACTCCACTCTGGATTTTCTGCACCAGTGACTCCAGACACTGATTGAGCATCCTCTGTGAACAGACGCTGTATGAACGACCTGCGGAAGAACAAGGACACTGTTTTCATATCATCTAACTACAACAGTCCTGGGATTTGGATGATTATCTACACCAGTCAGTCACTGGTGGGAATGAATACTGCATTTCGCACGCTTTACAATCTATAATTAGGAGGCTGTGTGGTCCAATGGTTAAGGAAAAGGGCTTGTAACCAGGAGGTCCCTGGTTCAAATCCCACCTCAGCCACTGACTCATTGTGTGACCCTGAGCAAGTCACTTAACCTCCTTGTGCTCTGTCTTTCGGGTGAGACGTAATTGTAAGTGACTTTGCAGCTAATGCATAGTTTACCCACCCTAGTCTCTAAGTCGCCTTGGATAAAGGTGTCTGTTAAATAAATAAATAAATAAATAATACAATTCAATGTAGAAAGTAAAAGTACCATATGAAGGAATACTGATAAATGTTTTAAAATCCATTTTCTTAACTAATTAGCTTTATTACTGCCCTCCTCTTTTTATTGTGCAGAGAATCTTTTAGTTCTTCACATTTTTTTTTATTAAATCAGGATATGCAAACAGTTTAAATAGTTTCAGTATCTGCTCTGTAGGTCACATGGTCTGATTGAAGCTAAACCATTGGAGTGATTTGCAACCAGGAAGCAGCCACAAACTTTAGTATAACTGCATATCTCCAAATGAATATAAAACCTAAAAGAACCAACATATTTTCAAGAAAAATTATAAGACGATAATAAAAGAAAACAATGATTACAAATTGTAAAGACAGATTAATTTTTTGAGATGTTCATAAGCAATTACAGTACTTCAAAACTGAAATGATGCTGGACACACTGATATACAGTAATGTGCAAAAGTTTTAGGCAGGTGTGAAAAAATGCTGTAAAGTAAGAATGCTTTCAAAAATAGACATGTTAATAGATTATATTTATCAATTAACTAAATGCAAAGTGAGTGAACAGAAGAAAAATCTAAATCAAATCCATATTTGGTGTGACCACCCTTTGCCTTCAGAACAGCATCAAGCATCAATTCTTCTAGGTACACTTGCACACAGTTTTTGAAGGAACTCGGCAGGTAGGTTGGCCCAAACATCTTGGAGAACTAACCACAGTTCTTCTGTGGATTTAGGCAGCCTCAGTTGCTTCTCTCTCTTCATGTAATCCCAGACAGACTTGATGATGTTGAGATCAGGGCTCTGTGGGGGCCATACCATCACTTCCAGGACTCCTTGTTCTTCTTTACGCTGAAGATAGTTCTTAATGACTTTCGCTGTATGTTTGGGGTCGTTGCAGAATAAATTTGGGGCCAATCAGATGCCTCCCTGATGGTATTGCATGATGGATAAGTATCTGCCTGTACTTCTCAGCATTGAGGAGACCATTAATTCTGACCAAATCCCCAACTCCATTTGCAGAAATGCAGCCCCAAACTTGCAAGGAACCTCCACCATGCTTCACTGTTGCCTGCAGACACTCATTCGTGTACGCTCTCCAGCCCTTCGGCGAACAAACTGCCTTCTGCTACAGCCAAATATTTCAAATTTTGACTCATCAGTCCAGAGCACCTGCTACCATTTTTCTGCACCCCAGTTCCTGTGTTTTCGTGCAGAGTTGAGTCGCTTGGCCTTGTTTCCATGTCAGAGGTATGGCTTTTTGGCCGCAAGTCTTCCATGAAGGCCACTTCTGACTAGACTTCTCCGGACAGTAGATGGGTGTACCAGGGTCCCACTGTTTTCTGCCAGTTCTGAGCTGACGGCACTGCTGGACATCTTCCGATTGCGAAGGGAAGTAAGCATGATGTGTCTTTCATCTGCTGCAGTAAGTTTCCTTGGCCGACCACTGCGTCTACGGTCCTCAACGTTGCCCGTTTCTTTGTGCTTCTTCAAAAGAGCTTGGAAAGCACATCTGGAAACCCCTGTCTGCCTTGAAATTTCTGCCTGGGAGAGACCTTGCTGATGCAGTATAACTACCTTGTGTCTTGTTGCTGTGCTCAGTCTTGCCATGGTGTATGACTTTTGACAGTAAACTGTCTTCAGCAACCTCACCTTGTTAGCTGAGTTTGGCTGTTCCTCACCCAGTTTTATTCCTCCTACACAGCTGTTTCTGTTTCAGTTAATGATTGTGTTTCAACCTACATATTGAATTGATGATCATTAGCACCTGTTTGGTATAATTGTTTAATCATACACCTGACTATATGCCTACAAAATCCCTGACTTTGTGCAAGTGTACCTAGAAGAATTGATGCTGTTTTGAAGGCAAAGGGTTGTCACACCAAATATGGATTTGATTTAGATTTTTCTTCTGTTCACTCACTTTGCATTTAGTTAATTGATAAATATAATCTATTAACATGTCTATTTTTGAAAGCATTCTTACTTTACAGCATTTTTTCACACCTGCCTAAAACTTTTGCACAGTACTGTATACTTTTAACAATCTGCAAAATGCATTTGATGTTGATCACATAGCTTCCAATGAACAATACACAATCTGTGTCAGGATGAAAATAAAGTCAGGCTTTTAGAAGATGAACAGAAATAGGTCAGGGAGATTGCTATGCTCAGGAGGAGGGCAGAACTGTTTCTAGTAGAACTCAGTATCTTGTGAAGTCTGCTGTTCTCCCAGGTTTTATGTGACTCAAGACTCAATCCCTATGCATTAGGGGTGTCTTATGTATGAATGATCTTTAGAATGCCTTCCTTATCCGCTTCCTTCAGTTATCTTCTTGTATGCTTGCATTTCAGAAACAGTGTTACACAAAAGGTACAATTATTAATTTAAAACAGCTGATAATGTAATTATGGGTTTGAACTCCAGAACGTTCATTTTCACGACGACCGCTACACCCCAAACAAATGACTTTGGATTTAAATGCTGATTTGTCTTATGGAAATTATGGCTTTACAAAGTAAATCAGAGAACAGAATTCATGGGGAGAACCCTGTTCTGTAACAGAAATCATTTTGTTTCACGATCTTACAATAGGATGCATTACATTTACTTTAGTGTACCTTGACTGAACTGTACTTCACTAAACTAATGTTAATTATAATTAAGATTTAAAGATAGAAGTAAAAACTATATCACAATATATAGAACACCACTACATCATACAAGATGAAATCATGGATTTCAATATAAAACAACAAGTCGTTGTCATGCCGTCAAACCTATAAATACCTCCAATGTTTTGATTTAAACACAGGCTCCCTTGAGAAAGATATGTACAACATGTCGAAACGTTGGGCAGCTGGCTCTTGAGCTAATATATCTTATATTTTTTAGATGCTCAGTAAATCAGGTGAAAACATTGCAATGTAATTAACCCTTGAAGGGGAAGAGTCAAGATGATCTAGTTCTCTAAAATAAAAATGACAGACAATCTTGAGTGGAATGGTTTGTCAAAAGCTATTAACTTCAAAATCAGTCTGCCTGCTATTAAAACTCAATTATTAGGGTTCAGGTAATACAATTTGATATGGTGTACCAGTATACTGAATTCACTGCGTGCTTGGCAGAATTTATATTGAATTTTGGTTTCTCATAACAGCCTCATGCAAACTGGGCCTCCAGTACAATAAATACTCTTCTGTTTTTGCATCTCCGGGACTGGGGAGGCCGTTCAAAGTTGGCTGACAAACAACTTTTTACTGCTTTGCAAAGTATGTTAATTCAACATGAACAGAATCTGGTTTGGGTAAAACCTTTAAATATGTTTCTTACCGCCTGTGACCTCACACATTGGAGTAATGGCAGAATCGTCCTGAGGAACTCCTATCATTTGCTCTGGCTCAACAGCCATGTTGCCTGGGATCCTTAGGACAAGAGCAAACAGGCGCTGATCCCAACGGAAAGGTTCCTTGGTCAATTCACTTCCAGGTAAAGGGGTGCTGAGGGGTAAATGGAGCTGAAAATGAATGCAAAATTAGACACTTAGTTATATTTTTGTTTTATCCAAACATTTAAGGAAAATTACCCTTTATAATAAACCTTGCTTTATTGTGCAGTATTACATTTATAAGGTGCGATATACACAGCTACCGGTGGGGGGCCTACACTATCACATTCAAACCATGGTAGGTCTAAATCCAGCCACTGTTTAAAATATTAATTACTGTACGTTCAAACCTGTCATTATAAAAAGATAAAAATACACTTTGGAAACTCACTAATACTGTTAGAGATGTTGGTTGTCTCAAAGTCCCCTTCTTTTAAATGATTTAAAATGATGGCTTTGTTTAGGTCTGCCAGAGTTTAGATCAACTGAATAGACCCCGTCTTTTATATATATATAATTTTTTTTTTTTTTTTTTACAGTGTGCTGTGTTAAACAGAATAAGGTATAGGCCTATATACTTTGAGAAATAAAATGCATGTAAAACCAAACTCTTATTCCTAGTAAATAAGAATGTTTAGAAGATCTGAATCTCAAAAGAGAATGTGAAGTGAGGGTTCAGTTGCACTTCAAAATGTGACATTTATTTTAATATAGAAAAAAGAGGGTTACTGTCGTTGAAAGTCCTGCACTACACTGGTTTGAACTGGTGCAGGTGCAGCTTAATTTTCACGGATTATGACTAAATGTTGCAGGGCTACAGCCACAGAAGTGGCTTTGTCAATAATGTAGCCAGTTTTGAATCCCCCTTGTAGGGAGATGAGATTTATTTATGCATTTTAATTTTAATGTATTCCACCAAAATTGCAACAAAAAACACAATCAATAGAATCATGATCACAGAACAAAATACACCAACAGATAAATAAGAATAGCAAACAAAGTGATGCACAATGCATGAGCTGATTACAGTTTGTTAAATATGAAACTCCAGTAAATATAATCCCCGCCAGGCTGTAAATTCAAAATTCCATATGAAGTCAAAGTTGATGACCATAACATATATAGTAGGCTCCACGTATAGGAACACCTCCTAAGTGAACACTTCGCCGAAGGGAACACCCTTGTGGTGAAACAGTTTTTCCCCCATTGTAAATGTTCCGGCTAAAGGAACAGGAACTTTGCTTAAAAGAACACCTTCTAGGCATCGACAGAGATTTGTTCACAATGGATACAGTACTGTTTTGTTAAAAAGCAACTTGTCATCGCGAGAGTGTCTTGATGGACACCGATTGGTTTATTAAATCTTTCCAGAACTGCCGTTATATCATGGAATTGTTTTGTATTGATTTCCATGGGTGCACCTCATCGCTACAAAATGGCATGCAAACAAACGGCAAAATGCACCCCTGTTTCTCTTGCTACACAAAGTTGGAAATTGTTGTGAAGATCAATTTCCATGATAATTAAATAAGTGGAAACATGAAGTGTGACGCACGTGCGACGGCCTCCACTATATCCCCTTTGCGGGGACTTCATCCACAGTGAAGGATAATAAAAAGCTGGCAGATTATATTAATTTTTCAGTGGGGAGTATGTGTTTTTTTCTTTGTTTCCACCTTTATGTATACAGAACTATAAAACACACTTAGTATTACTTCTTTTCTTAAAAAACAAAAACAAAAAACAACATCTTTTTAAAAAATGCGGGCAGGTATGTGCAACAGAATTAGTCCTAGCAACCCTATTCCTCCTTTGTCTCAGTAGCAGATAAAAATTGAAACCAAAACTGGAATTCTCCCACAACACACACACACTTAATACTACAGTAGAATTCACTGGTGACATTTATATTTAAAGTAACTGTGCACAGATACTGCTCCTTCCGACGAATGACCTGCATGTGAGGAGTTTATGAGATCACATTTATATGTGCAGTTTTGCTCCTATTCCTGTATGTGGTTTTGAACAATCAACACACAGTAAACAAGCTCTTGGACTCATGCCAATCCTACAGCCCAGAGCGAATGGACAGACTTGTACAATCTGACGTTACACTGCACACTTCGCTATGAGCAGGAGATTCACCCGACCCGTCACAGGCCGGATTATTTTCAAGAAGGATTTACGATCAGTTTTCACCCTGGTTGACAGTTGATTAAACAAACATGTGGTTGAGGTGCGATTCAACATTTAAAACAAGGCTAATCCTAAACGATATTTGGAATGTGTTGTCTGTACATTCAGAGAGATGCATTTCTTTTCAGGGATGGAAATAAGACTCCTATTGCATATCAGTTTTACCCATTCCAGGTTTTAATACAAGCTTAATTAGCCACAGTGTATAGGGGACAAGCTCAGGTGTGTCATTACACCTAGCAAAACCAGGAAGGGATCAAACTGCAATGGGAGTTATTTCCAGAACTGCTTTTGTTTTATTCAGCTTCCTGCTATAAAAAGGAAGGTATAGGTTTATCTGAACTACAATAATAAAACTCATATTCAAAATCTATATAACAAAATGAAACCAAATCATACGTCAGTCTAGATAAGAATAAATAAACCCACCAAAAGATAATACTGTATGAATATACCGACTACTCATTTTGTGCCTTTAAGTATTGCCTTTAAGTAATGTATTTGTGCCTCAAGATCAACATGACAGGAAGCATAATTCCCTCACTACAAATAGAAAAATCAGCAGACCTTATGGACAGCGACATTTTTTTTGTTGTTGTTAAAGACCGATTTTCACTTGCAACAAGAGGGATTATGAAATGCTTTGACTATGCTGCTGTGATTCATCATTGAGATGCCAAACCTTCCCCTCACGAAGCAATATGCCTTACATCAGAGCCAATACATTTGTGTCTAAATCTCTTAAAATCACACACACTAAATCACCACAACTCCAAAAATACCATCTATCAAACTCAGAGGTAAAACTAGAAGAAATCCAGTCAAGCAGACAACCGGTAGTCTTTTACCTCAGAAGAATTAAACTGACTACCACCACTTCCATACAAACACAAGTTTGTGTAAATTGTTAATCAGGTCTTTTTTGACTGCCATGTATAGAATTAACTTTCTACTTCTCCTTCAAATTATACTTTTTTTCCCCAGAAAGCACACCCTGTTGGACAGGTGTGTGTCTTTATCTGTGTACAATGAAACTCTTGAGGACAGCCAGATGCTGCTATTTCTCATTGATGTCAATAAAAATAACTTGTGCTTTTTTCAACTACTGATAGATTAGTACAGCCATCATCTTCTGCCTCTCCTTATACTGAAGCCTCTCCCACCAAGTGTACTATTTGGGTTTGAATTCCTCGGGATGGTTAGAATAAATCAGTGATGCAGATTAAATATTACACCTGTTTCTTACATCAAATACCAACTGAATTCCTTAAAAGATGTATTTAGTTATTTATGTAATGATGTGCTTGATATAATAAATAGATCTCAGTCAACTGGAATAGACTTGAAATGACTTACTGATGGACTAACTATATCCATTTTGGACTGGCCTAGCTGGCACTGTTCTAAACTGGTTTAAGTTGTATCTAATGAACAGACAGTATGTTGTTTCTTTAGGGGAGTCTGTATCAGGATTATCTACCATTACTTGTGGGGTCCCCCAGAGCTCTATTCTTGGTCCCATATTTTCTATTTAGTTCTAAATGTCTTGGCACTGGATTACCCAAGATATTCTGTCCCAATATAAACAAAACTTTGCATAATTTAATGTCAGCTAACACTAGCCTTTTATGCCTCCCAAAGGTGAAATTAAAAAGGAGAGGAGAAAGTGCATTTAGTTTTGATGCCGTCCAATTATGGAACTTGATGCCCTTTTCCATTACAGATGCTGCTTTGGTCAATATTTAAGTAAAGATTAAAGACTTAATTTTATAGTTTAGCCTTTTTAACTTAAATAAGCCTTTTTGACTTAAATAAAATAGATTCAAAACTATTGTATTTTTTTTTTAAATGTTATTTTATCATTCTTATTTCTTTTCTTCCATTGTTTTATTGTTATTTATTGATATTATTGTTACTATGTATTTTTACTACATTCTGATACTGCATACTTCTGTTTTGTTTTAACCAACATGTAACGTGCCAAGAAAGGCGCTAAATAAATAAAATATGCAAATTAGTATCGAAATTAAACTGGAGGGGCACGAATTGCCACAATAATGAAAGTCAGATTTTTCCTACCTTGCAGGACATATTTTAACCCTCCAATCACTCACTTATCAATATTATTCAGGCCATTGTAATTATCTTTTACTAACTGGTTACTGTACCTTTAAGTAAAGTATATACCAGTAGTTTTTTTTGCGCCATCTACTGGGAATAGGTCTCAGTTGCGAGGAAGGCGGAGAGTTGTGCAGACATCCCTCTGATGCATCCACTTCTGTGGGTAAATAACAGTACCTGACTCTGTGAGTTGTATGTTACTGAATGAAACAGTGGACTCTTTGCACTGCCTTCTGGCCTGGATAAACACCAGACCAGTCTGGTCATCATTGCACCGCTAAAAGCCAGGCTTTCTTTTCAACACTTATAAATTAGTGACAAACTACTGTCTTGTAAACCTCACAACAAACACCTCTTCTCCTCTGGTCATCATTGCTGTGTCAAAACAAGCTGTCAAGGTGCAGATGGAACCAGTACCATAGAACAACCACCACCCCTGTGTTTTAGCACCCTCTTTTTATTTATTAGTGGCCATTAACTGGGAAGCAAACTGGCAACACCATCTGTTCACAAACAAGCACTCTAACCACTGCTCTGAAAAATCTGGGCTCCCTTAGGGGAACGACAAGCACTGGAAAGAAGCCTGGTGCTCAGCAGTGACCTCTTTCTTTGACATTTCAAAAACCGTAAGGACCCTGGAAGAACTAAAGGGCACTTTTTTGAATTTTGATTGAGCATTTTGTAGCCATGGATTTTATCATAGCTCTCACATTTTTTGTGTATGATTCTGTAGTTCAACATTACATAAAGATGTTGTTAGAACTACAAATACACCTACAGAACACATTTTCAACATTGTTTGACCCCCAAAAAAAAATCAACTTATGGTGCACTTTTAAATACAAAGTGTCTCCTTGCTGGCATGTGGTTGGTGATATACTTTTTGATGAAACGCTGGCTGCGGTAGTTAGAAGGCATGTAAATGTTTCTACTATACTGTAGCTGTTCAGCCATTACATTGTGCTTCTGCAGTAGATGGAGTTCTCAGAGAGGTAATTCTGATAAATGTGCTGTCTGTTTTTTGGGCTGTTTTTCAAAAAGATATTCCTTGTCTTTCTAGCCAAGACTACACCAAGATAAGCATGTGTCTTTCCACATCATATTCCAATGATTTAATAAACTTGCCGTAACCAAACTGCCCAAGACCTCAACTTTATGTTATTATAAACCTGACGAGGTAATGAATGAAACTCCTGAAGTGAAACAATGACAGCACCCAGGTACAGGGAACACTATTAACCGTGCTTTTGTCAGGGGGAGAGACCACTTACCTCATCCTGAACTCCACTGTTACTGGTCAGCTTGCTTCCATCTGTGATTGTGACAATAATTGACGGTTCCAAGAAAAAAGGATTTCTTCCCTAGATAATAAAATGGCAAATATTTTAATTAAAAACAGATATTATCCATGGCTGCGTGTACATCAACCCCATGACTAAGTGCAGAGCCATTATTCTGCAGAAGAAAAGTGAGTGAGTGATACAAAAAAACACTAAATTCTGGAACAAATAGATAAAGGGAAAAAAAAAAAAAACTACTATTTACAAGTATGTTCTTCTGAGAATAGCCCAAATTGTACTTGGCTGCCTAATATGATTATTTAAAAGATTAAGCAAAATCACATTTTCAGAAAGGAATAAAACAAATTTGAACAGTATAGGGATGTGAATATAAATAGTCTCATCTGCTATGCAAGTAGCATCCTTGATGCAAATCAGCAAAGGGATGGAAAGCCTTACTGTGAGCAGTAGCAGTTGGCAAAATTCCATGATTTACTGTGAGATTAAATTAGACCAACAACAGATACCCTATTCACACTGCCTATATGATACATGGCAAATCATTCAGCTTTAAAACATGGAACTGCTTTGCGCAGTCTTACTTTCATCACTGCAGTTTGTCACAATGATCAAGACAGCAGATAATATTTCACTCAGTTGGCAGGTGCATCCGTATTCCAAAAAATAACATCTTAATCAAAATAATGTTATTCCTTTAAGAAAATGTGCCTTTGTCCTTGCTAAATAGGGCCCTGACTCATTGCAAAACAATACTGTTTGATAGTTCAGGCACCAGTAGTGCTTCTCGTCGACACCTTTAGATGAACACATATTTTTGTGGATTCAAGGTTGACTGAAGTCTGAAGTGGGTTCTCTTATGGTTCCAAAGGGCTCGATTTCTGGTGCAGGGACAACTCCTACAGTCCCGAGAGATCATACTAATTGGCCATGAGGGACCAGGGAGTTTACACTTCATCTTGCAGATCTCCGAGGAATGGAGACAGGTGCTGCTAAACCTTACAGGGCCCTCTGCCAACAAAACACGAACCCCTCAATATCCCCAAACACCACCTGACAAGTACATGTTTATTATATGGGAAGGAGGGGCGGGGTATTTTCAAATATTTATGATTTAAAATAGACCATTATAAATCAAATACTTGGATATTTTTACAAGGCTCGGTATACAATATCATTAATAAACGTTAAACTGGCATACAATTTAGATTTTAAAAAAAAAAGTGAATAAAAAAAGGAAATAACCCTACTGGGAATTAAACATTTGACGTTAACATCTGCATTTGCTAAATGGTTTTAATTGTTTATTTTAAGGGCAACACAGTGGCTGTCACAAAACAATACCAAATAGATTTAACTTGTTATGAACAAAAATTATTTAAACAAACAAAATCAGGTTGGGTTATTGCACGACACCTTCTCGTTAATCGTCACACTGTATTCAACCAAGTATAAGCACAAACAACTTCATGGAAACCTCTACAAGAAAGAGCTGGAGGAGGTTTGCCTTGCATATCCTTTTCTGAATCAGGGTTTTACTTCTATTTATACAGCAACCTTCTCCAGCATCCAATGCGGACAGGCATTATGTTTATACATATCAAAAGGGACCTGAAGAGTAAAAACGTTTTTTTTAAACGTCTGTAAAAACAGACGTTTAAATGCATGTACAAAGAGCATTTATCAAGTCTACGATTAGCTAGGGATTACCCATTTTAAGATGGTTCACTTTGCATTTATAACTTCATCGTAACACTGAAAACATAATACCAAAAGGTTTTACAATGGTGGCTCCTTGGAGTATCAAAGTAACATTATATCTACATTTATTTTATTTAAATACAGTGTAAATTAAATAGGCCAATGGTAATACTGGCCAAGAGGGATATAGACCACTTTTCTTTCGTGGTTGCTTTATTTTTATTTTTTTTATAGACTCCGCAACAGTCCAGTTGAAACACACTGAAAATTGTGCCTAATGATGTCTGACAGTACTTAATGCACTGTGAATCAAGCATAAAAGGATTAGGCCCACATTAACAATATCATTACAACCCAATTAGACGAAGTTCCCCATCTGGATTCCCCAGTTCCTCCTACAGCAGTAACAGTCTCTAAAAGGGCTCTGGTAATGGGCACGTCTAACAGATTTGTGTTGGAAACTAAATCACTACCTAGCCTTTTATTCCATCTAGTTGACTCATAAAACACTTTTGGTATATCTTAAAGTTTTGGCAATGTAAAAAAAAAAATGCAATCTGTAGGAACTTGAGCAACACGTTTACAATGTACGATAAGAAAAATAATTAGCTTAAGTAACCTAGTAGGCTAGCATATATAGTCTTGTGTGAATTCTTAATACAAGCACCAGAAGTCACACATACAGCAGACAAAGTCTGCTTATTCAAAACTGAGGGTTAGGGCCGAACCATAGAACAACAGCTATTCTAGATGTCAAAAAAATAAATAAATTTTTTATATTTATATTTATATATATATTTATATACATATATATATATATATATATATATATATATATATATATATATATATATATATATATATATATATATATATATATATATATATATATATATATATATATATATATATATATATATATATATATATATATATATATATATATATATATATATATATATATATATATATATATATATATATATATATATATATATATATATATATATATATATATATATATATATATATATATATATATATATATATATATATATATATATATATATATATATATGTCACACATGCAAAAACAAAATGGTCTGTTAGCATCAGACACTAGATGATGCAGAACTAACTGGATGTCAAGCCCTGCAAACTCCATTGACAGCTGGCTCAGAGTTCACTTCTCTCTCAAGTGTACTTCTTGGCTCACAACAACTCTTTCCCTTATCCAGGTGGACATGCCTCTGAAAATAAACCACATACCAAAAGCGCACACACACCTCTGTTGCTTGCTTTTCAGGGGGATGTTAACATAAATAGTCATCTGTTATGCAAGTAGCATCCGATGCAAATCAGCACAGGGATACAGAATCTTACTGTGAGCAACAGCAGTTTGCAACATTTCATGATTTACTGTGAGATTCATTAGACCAACACATACCCTATTCACACTGCCTATGATACATGGTAAATCATTCAGCTTTAAAACATGGAACTGCTGAAACTGCGTTGCAATCTTACTTCCATCACTGCAGTTTGTCACAATGATCAACACAGCAGAGAAGATTTCACTCAGTGGGCAGGTGCTTCTCTTTTCAAAAAATTACGCCTCAAAGTCGAAAGCTTTTGGGGATATTTAGAAGATCGCTGCAGATTTCCAATCCCTTAACTTCCGTGGTAGATGAATCAGTGCCAAATGCTGGCAGATTTGACAGGACTGGAGGGGAAAATGTAGATGACACAGCAATATAGTATCAATAATAATACTTTTATATATAAAAAAGTCCTAGCAATAGTTAGGCAACTGATACTGTAAAACCTTCCCAAATGTTGATAAGACTGACTTTGTGGCAGAAGTCCCAAGGAGGAAGACCAGAAGAGTGCAGAATGGAATGCATAATTGCAAGGGAGCTGGGAAGCCTATACAAGAAAATATGCATGCAGCTCTTTGGGGATGGGGATGGGGATGGAGATATATATATATATATATATATATATATATATATATATATATATATATATATATATATATATATAAAACAAACATGTGACTTCTCCAGTTAGGGTTAGAGTCAAGCGATTTCTGCAAAAGAAAATGCCTAAAGTGACATTCATGTTTCTTTAACTGTGTGTAAAAATACATAGCCAACACTGCAAGGTAACTAAATATGGTCAGAAGTCTCTAACAATTTCACACCACATTTAGATGTATTTATTTTGCTTTTTAAATATATCCTTAAGAAAAGTCCACTTTGAGAAGTAAAGCAACAATGTGTAAAACAGAATGTCTGGGTAGATCAAGCTAGAAGGATCCCACAAAGTTAAATAAAATTAAAATAAGTAACTTCATACTGAAGGAACTTGACCTTTTTTACCCAGAGAACGTATATGTAAATATTGGGAGATATTGTAAGAAACACCTAGTCGAAACATCCATGATGGAATGTATTCCGTTTCTTCAGATATTTCCAAATGTAGCACTATTGAGTGTTTAATAGCAATGGATGATATTGGGAAGGGTGTGGGAATGTACCATGCAAGTGTGGGAATTCAGTTGGCACGAAGTTGCTGATTTTGGCTACAGACCCACTGGCCATTGTGCAAGTTTCACCACATCGCAATGCAGCGACCCCTACTGGTCAGGCCCCAGAGATACACTTCCCAGGCTGTGCCTTTCCTCTAAGATTCAATAGTTTGGCGACTACCGTAACCTGGTTCTGTGAATGAAATGTGCGGATCGGCTTGATAGCGGCAATGGAAGTTGATCTTATGTCCCCCTGAACGCGAAGCAGGTTCTAATTTTGCAAATAAACAAATAGTGTAAGATCATAATAGCATGTTCTGGTGTTTTACACTGTATATGTTTACAATAAAATTGGGTCCCCCACCCCCACAACAATCTTACACCTTAATTAAGACACTAACTTTTACTATATTTGCAATTGATTTACATAATCTTTATTGCTATATATATTGTAAAATGGTGCAAACTTTGAACTAGAGAGAAAAAAAAAAAAGAGGCAAACATTCAATTTTCAATCTGAGAAGTAAATTAATGCATACGGTTATCAACTCAATATATGTACTCCCTATACTATCAAACTGATTAACATATGTACTAAAGCATATTTGTAAAATACGGTAGCCACCTCAGTTTAAGACATTGACCTTGATCCACGTACTCAAAGCACTGAACCTATTTAAGAGCGGACATCCATTAGCCTGGTGTCAGTGAATACCGACATTGATTTACAGACATCTCATTAAACATTCACTCTGGTTTAACAAAGACATTAAAATCGCCACCCAGTGGTATTTCTGAATTTCAAGATTTAAGCATTTAATAAATATCAATGAGAATTTATTTATTTTTATATATATATATATATATATATATATATATATGTCCCAGAACATCTCTCTCAACATTCAAATTTGAATCTCACTCCAATATTTTTTACCTTAAGCTGTGGTCACATTCACAGAAAATGTTACATTAGTATGAAGGTCTAGTATAAAGTCGACATATACTGTGGCTTATCTGTTATATTTTTGCTCAGCTAGGTAGACCACAGCATGGGTAGAAATACCCAGAAGCAAGCAACTTCACACCAGACTCCTTGGAATTCAATCTTCTATATTATTCCAGTCTGACTAAAGTGCACTCTGTAGACTGTCAGTCCAGTTTGTTAACAACCTTCAAAAACTAGCTTTCACCTCTAGAGGACTGGATTCGACGGTCACAAGTGATGATTAGCTTAGTCTCAACCTAGCTCCCAGTGGAGATCATTCCACATGACAAACTCACTAAGCAACTGAGCACAATCAGCAGTCTTGCTTGAGACAAGGTGTATTGAATGGGGAGGTTATGAACGCACGAGGCAGCACAACTTTTACCAGCTTGCAAAACGTCCATTCGCTCAGAATCTCGCATTGAAAACTCATACAAATGCACAGAAAAGTTGGATCCAAAATGCACCCACCCAATAAAGAAAACACTAAGCTATCACCTGTACTAGATTTATTTTAATGAATTACAGCATTGATCACCTGATCAATACTGGATTTGTTTCTGCAACACACAACTCTTGGAACTTCTAAAATATTGAATATCTCCTATCCTGCAGATACTTTGTGCTGTGAGTAGCACACGCAGCAAAAACAGAATACCACTAATAACTATTTATGTTATAGCTGGAAACATTATTGGATAACTTTGTTTTTTTTTATTTTATAGGCTGTATTTTTTTGTTTATATTAAAACTGCTGGCATTTATAATGACGAATTAAGATACAATTTCGAAGTAAAACACCAAGAGCAAGCTGCTAAAACAGGTGTCTTTATAGCACTTACCAGAGATTAACATTTGCAGATATAAAGGAAAAAGGAGAATAAATTAAAATTGACTACTTTGGCAACACTGGTGTAAATGGTTGTGGAGGCTCAACAGATTTATGTATTATCTGCAGACTAATGGCCCTCCAAACTTGCATCACCCACTTAGTGACCAAGTGTTATTGGAGGTTTGAGTAGATTCTGACAACACTCCTGATACAAGAATTATGTTACTTGTGATAAACGCTAAATTCAAGATGCAAAGAAATATAAATCCACCCATAATTCTTAACTTTCTTAGCGTTTGTTCTTCTAAATATTTGTCTAATCTCAAATTTAGGACGCAGACCAAATTTCCCACCCTCAACTTGAGGAAAAATAAAAAAATAAAAAAATAAAAATAAAAGATGCATTTACAAAGATGCATCTACTCATAAGAAAACGAGGTATGGAGGCAGTCTGCAGCCGTCTGCTCATTTTCAGTTGCGTTTACTCGCACATATTTTTCTCCCTTTTTGTGAAATGTGGTATTGCTTGGAAAGTAGAATACAGGGGTCTGATTAGAACTGAGCCTAATAACGAAACACTGCTGCTGTAGTAAACAAGGCTTGCCCGGAGCGGAGCTGACCAGGAATTCCCAATTGGCTGGGAGGCGTGCCCAGGGAGCCTATACCTGCTTAACGCAACCGCTCCAGTTGAAGGCTACTGCACCAAAGCCATAGCTACATAGACGTGCACCGAGCAAAAGCTTGTTTTGTTTACATCGAGGAGAGCGTACGCTCCACGGGAGAACTACTAAAGAACCCTTCAACTGCCAGTCAGTCACGTTGCTGTTTGTGTACGCTGGCAGTCACATGTTTTGTTGGCGATTTTAATACATGCATCACTATACTGTACTCGAATTTAAGACGCAGGTCTTTTTTTTTTTTTTTTAAAGAAACAATTGGTTAAAAAAGTGCGTCTTAAGGAATACGATAATAGTGCAACCTTCTTTAGCTTGCAGTATTGTACTGTTGCTACTTTGTTTTTGTTTCTTGACATAACTGTCAAGAATAAATGTTAAGGGATGTCCATTGCAGGTTTTCAAAATGATTTACAAAAAAAATGATATATATTTTTCAGGGGAGTTGTTCCAGGACCAAGTAAACAATCAGAATACTATTTTGGTGTTTGTTCAGACATGTCTTCTGTGATCCACTTGCAAATAAAGAAGAAAAGAATGTAAAATCAGTCTGTACTTTTCTGTTTTGATAACTGGATTTTGACTAATTTTTTTCAATGCCAAACTGTTCATTTTCACTATGAATTGCTTGTACAGAAAACATACCTTCATTCCTTGAACTATCCCAAGCAGAATGGAATAGGGGGTAGAGTATTTGACTAGGAGTGTAATGCTTGTAAGACTGTGTGAGGGGTGTCTTGGGGCCCTCGCCATATATAGTCTAGTTTTTACTTTTACTGTGATTGACCTACCTGCCCATAGTTGTCTATTCCAGAAACTAATCTATTTAGATTTAATAAATCAAAAGCTGTCCTTAGGGATTGGCCAACAGTTGTAAGTCCTACAGCCTGGAGATTTTTCAATTCATGCATAAATGTGGCATGGTTTTCTTTCCATCCAGCCTGTAAAAAAGAAAAAAGTTAACTTTAGATGTTAAAACTGATCTAGGTTGAAATAACATTACACAGATAACGTGAGTAGATCACACGTTGAAAATGTATTGAAGTTCTGCTTTTGATATAAAATGCATAATTGTAGATAAACTCGAGCTCTCAATTCATAAATATCGTCTGTCAAGTGACTATTTATATTAAATTCTTTAGTAACATATGCACCACAAGTGTTATATAAATGATGCCCATGCTTTAATGGTTGATGGTTAACGTTTAACACGTGACCCGACAAAACCCACATACTTTATATCGTAGTTTTTACCTTGGGATAATTTCCCCTTTAATGCAAACTAGCAGGTCTCGTCTCTTCCTTCCCCCTCCCTTGTCATTTTTCTGTTCGTATACATATTACCCATAGTTCGTTGCTGCACATTGGAACAAAATGTCGGCCATATTTATTAAAGCTACTGGACCTCCGCTGATCATTTATAAAATTAAGTGTCATAACAGCAGGTCACGACAGGAGACAACAAAAGATAGCAAATATAAAAAATGTGAATTAATCAAAAAACGCGTTTACCTTGATTCCAGATGGGAACTCCTCAAAAGTCACCAGCATATACCTGTCTCCTCTGCTCGCCGGATCTCGGGATCTGAGCTGTTAGGAAATTAAAAAAAAAAAAATAGACAACACAATTAAACGTATTTTTAAGCGTCTGCTCGAGAAAATAAACCAAGCCTACCCTGCTCGGTGGTAACAGTTTTTGTTCGTTGTCCCTTCTGGGAAACGTTACAATACCTTCATAAAAGTCTCAACTGCCCCTTTAGCTATGTCCAGATAGGTAGTGCCCAGATGGGCGCGCTGGTTCATAGAAGCGGACGTGTCTATCAGGAAAAGTAAAACGGGCATTGTATTGGTGATGACACGTACTGCATGGACTGAACAAGAGCATCAACCAAACTACAGATCAAAATGTTCTTTTGTCCACCCCCTGGCTGCTGCTTCATTAAAGATAAATATTGCACTCTAAAAGTGTAAAAGCGTGAATGCTGATGGTCTGTCCCCGTTTGCTTAAAAAAAATTTTAAAACCCTCAAAACCCGGGAGGAAATTGTTAATTTACAAGGGATTTTTTTTTTTGTTTTGTTCTGTAGTTTTACAGAAGTTTTTGATAAAGTCCTATGCCACTTTCACTCTAGCTCTCCCTCTACTGAAAGCTCCTAGCTCACTCACTGGTTTTAACCCCAGCTCGAGAGCTGTCACCGCCTCTTAAGAGGCGTTCTTAATACCATGTGGCCACCAATCTCGCTAACAGTTGGCTGGTGAGGACTCCCTCATTAACATACCTAAATTAGCTTGTTGGGCTCGGCTCCTGCGCACGCGCGAGCCTGAGTACTGGCAAGTTAAACGGCGCACGCGCCTTGCTATTTGTGGAAGCATCTGCAGGCAGTCAGTGGGTTTATGTGTGGTTATTATATTTTTTTTAGAAGCGTAATTCAATATATTGCATTTCCATTATATTGAAAATATGTTCATACTGATGATAACGAATAAAGTCACAAACATACGTTAGCTACAGAGTTATTTCAGAGTAAGTCCTACTTTTTGGCATGAATTTACTTCACACAGACAATAATTATAATCGTAACCTACAAGGCCCTCTTCAAGTCCGGACGAGTTCGTCTGTCAAGAGTGAAAAGCTTGACATCAGGGTTGTGTTCGTGGGTTAAGCTAGTAGAACGCGATGTAGTTGTTTTCGTTATTTAAATAATCAGAAAGCATAAACACTTCGTAGTCTTGCCTGAATATAAATGTAACAAATCACTACATGCATACTGTAAACAAGTACAAGCGAAATGATAACGTCATACATCATAGCAGTCGTCTTTTGAGATCATTCTGGCTTTGGATTTGGGACAGCAACAATAACGCAGGAAATGTGAGCGTTGAAAAAGTACACCCAACAACAGGGTTTAACCCGGTCTCGCTGTCGGTACGTGGAGCAGAGACACGTTGGCGTCACTATTGTGACTAAGGCCGGGTATGAGGGCAGGCATGTGAACACATCTTTTTTACTAATGAGTGACACGCGTTTGATTTTTTAAGTAGTTTAAAAAGAGAATAAAAAGTACATGTTGTGTTGTTTAACTGGCCACTAATAGGCCTTAATAATTATTTTTAAAACAAAAACTATTTGCAAAATACATAAATACAATATAATATACCTGATTTTAACTTCATTGACACACATATTCAATTGCCATATATTAAACATATTAAAACATATTGTTCAAATAAATTACAGGCAGAGCAGTATTTAGTGTAATGTAAAAAATGTGACATTCTGGTGGATTCCCTGTTATTTTCAAAGCCTATTGATATTACACTAATACACAAGTCCTTTGTATTTTATTTCTCTAGATTCTTTCATGGTGGGTGCTGCACTTTTTTCATCAGTTTGTTTAGACTCCCCAAAGGATATGTTAGCTGCAAAGAGACAAGCTTCCTCCACCTTGAAACCTGCTTGTGTTCTTCTAGAAGCATAACAGTAACACACCTGCTACCTCTGCAGCAGCTGAAGTTTATGAATGTCATCTATAAGCTCTTACCACTATGACCTAAATCCACTGCAAAATCCACTGTGAAAATGTAAGTCTGACATGATGGACAGCTGCCTTCAAAATACCCCCTGATTCTTAAACTTTCAATACCAGACATTGAGACTTATGCCTGCCTCCACTATTTCCTTGTCACCCAGATTATTATATTAACAGGACATGCCTCCAGCTCTATATGTGTTCTAATGAAAATACAATTAATAGTCCTATAAAACTACTGTGAAAACTGGTTAATAGAATGAACCACATATTTTAATACAAAATTGCATTCCCTATGCTGTTTTGCCATTTATTTGATCAAGCTGAGGGTACATTAACATGAAAAATACTATAATAACCCTTGAAAAGTTTAGCACGGTAAATTTGCACAGCATACCTCTCTAGGCTTTACAATGCTTTTACTTAGATTAATTACACATTGGTATGCTTTTACTATGATAAACCTTTATAAGAGACATCTTTGTAAATGGTGTCTGTTCATAAAAGTTTGATTTAATCTACACCCACAAGAAAAGGTGCAATGAAATGGCATTATATAGCAGGCCCAGTGAGTGCCCCACCTCCTGCCCCACAATCAAACAACATATCCAGACAGGGAACAGTAGGTGTATAAAAGCTGCCAGCAGCAACAGCCAACCCCCTCAGGGTGAATCCATGGTAGCTTTCTCAGCAATATCATGCAATAGCAGTGTAATTCCTTAAAGGAGTGATAACCAAAGATGTAATATACACTTGTCTTATTACTAGCTACACCCTTATGAAAATACAGTCATTTTGCACTGTCACATGGTTATACTATGGGTTTACCATGGTTTGACATGCTTTTTAATATGCTTTACCATGCTTTTGCTCTGCTTTATTACACTTTGCTTTCACTATGGTAAACTTTTATAATAGCATTATCTCATTTTTCCTCCTTGTTTTTATTCTTTACTTTGATATAGACAGGCAGTAGGCTGGGGTGGGTTTGCTGAGCTGAAAGGTCACATTGTCAAATGGTTTGAATGGAATGAAGAAGGCTGTTCAGCCTCAATTGACAGAAGCCATTCAGAGTGATTGTCAGCACCATAACATAATAATGGAAGTGTAGCTTTACATATAAGCCAAAAACAAACATGCTTTCATCACAAGGAGAAGGGGAACCAGTAATAAGGTTGCTCAAACCTCTAAAAAGTATGATATTGAAACCTTGTTATCCCTCCTTTTTGAAATGTTGACAATATCGTCTGCTGCTAACCTATAACTGGATGGATGTGTTTACCTCAAGAGAGACTGTCTACTGGAATTGCTTTTTGTGCTTCGAATGCAAGTGAGTAAGAAACAAATGCTATAGATCTGTCAAAGACTATGTTTAACTTCAGCACTAGGGATGATACTCCCCAGTAAAGGGTTTGGGGGTTGAGGAATGTTGAGGAATGTCAGCACTTCAGCTATCTATCCTGCTGCCCCTGTAAAGCGATTTCCTTCAGCCAGTGATTGGTATTAGCAGTGCATGGTGTTGATGCTGTTCACCGGGGTCACAAGCAGAGTTTGTCTGCATTTGAGCAATGAGGACTGAATGGATTATGAGCAGGTGAATAGCGGAAATTGGGAGGGTGAATGAATAAAGGGATTAGAATTCATGCATTATTACCAGGTGACTGTGGAACTAAACCCTCTGCAAATAGTACAGTATACAATGAACATGAGCCTTCAGTACATAATTGTCTGATTGGGGGACTTATTATGGAATCAGTAATGAAATGGAGGCAGCAACCCATAACATGAAAACATCCAAAAGGGAGATAGAGCAGTTCAGTTCAGTTACACCCTTGAGGAAAGCAAAACATCCTTCATATTTCCTGCTGTTGAACTGATGGCTTGGTACAGCACTAGAGTATCTCATCTCCTACAAGACACAAGATCATTGCACCATTTATACTACTCATTATTGACGATGGCTGTGCCAGACTGCTTCCCATTGTTCTTTGTCCAGTAGATTGGTCCAGGGTTGATTAAGTCATGTTAGCAGGAGATGGTTTCATTGGTGTATTTCCCATTGTTTCTCTACAGTGGCACCCAGTGCATGCAGTGCATTATAATCTTACCAACCAGTGTCTAAACTCCAGCGACCTGCAAATGCGACATTGCAAAGAAGAAGCAAATTGACAGTAATTACAGTAATTACAATGTACCTGTGCCATTCAGTGCATTTATGTTATTGTTCAGTAACACATAATTTACCAAGGATAACACTGGAACTGTAGAAAAGGGCCAATGGTAGCACAAGGGCAGCTACCATGTAATAAGCTATACCAGTAGTAGTGTGCTACAGTATTTCAGCAGTATTTGTTCCAAATCCACTGTGTTGCCATTTCTGTTAAAACTGTTTTCTGCTTATGGTTCAGTCTTTATATTGTGTGTGCTGCATTATAAGCTATGCATTTCAATAACCAAGAAATATAATCAAAACAACCCTGTTTAGTTGTGGCTAGTTATTTAGCAGCCTATGTGGTATTCAAATCCTAGCTATCAGTCTGTAGCTCTAACCAACACAGTGTACGTCCAGGAGTACTGGGATTCTCCTGTGCTGTAAAGCGCATGATAAACTTTCTGAGACAAATGATGGCTAGAACCACAAGCCAGTCAGCTGTGGTGCTTTTTATTTTATGTCATTTGTTCTAATCTTTAATGGTCTATTTAACAGTAACTGGCAGAGAGGTTGATATGCAGAAGGTGGAGATCGATTTGTAATAGCAGTAATATCTTTCTGAAGGAGTCAACCACCACCCTTCTATAAAACAATGATTGTCTTTTTTATTCCCATTTTGTTATTCGCTTATTAATATGGAAAGTAATAACTTTATCATCAGAAACAGTAATATTGTCATTGTTTTGTTCATTTCATTTTAAAAGCACTTACGGTTATTTGTTAATAGGAAATCTTGAAGTCATATTTCAAAGTTGTTCTTCTGATCTGCTAAATAACCTGAACATGAAAACATATTAGTAAAAGATGAACGTTCCCTTTCATGAAGCTGTTATTTTAGGCAGTTGTGTTGACCTCCCTGCTACGTTAAGGAAGATCTGCTGTTTGATCATCAGTTTCAGAGTTTCTTTTCTCACCACATATATGCTTGTAAATATTCTAGTTGAAGTCACTGGCAAGCAGTGTATCTTAAGACTGTCAGGTGATGTCAGGCCAGCTATGAGTCTGAAATAAATGGTCTGGAGTTTAGTACAGATTGCATGAAATATGTCCCAAGGTACCCCACATTATATATATATATGTGTATATATATATATATATATATATATATATATATATATATATATATATATATATATATATATATATATATATATATATATATATATATATATATATATATATATATATATATATCTATGAGATTTGCATGACTCAAGTCTGGCTTTGGACTACTGTTTTCCCATCCCACTATATATATTGTATTATTATCTTTTGAGCATTTGATTTTAAAACACCTTTTTATATTTTAAAGGAACATTTTAAAAGCTATTTTATGCATGCATAGATTACAAATCAAAACAAAATACAATGTACAGCATACTAAAACTAAAATGTCTTTGTTTAATCGCTACATAAAGCACTTTCCTGCTATATTGAACTAGCAATCTGAAACTCGTGTTCAAGTCAGACTTTGTCAGTCACACATCTTTTTCAGTGTTTGACAGAGAGCAGCCAATAAAGATAGCTTATTTCTAGTTTATGTGGAAATTAGACTGGAAATGTTAATAGAAGATCCTAAGCTATGATGCTACAATATAAATCATCTTGGAACCAAAAATACAAAACAGCTTTTGAAGGACCCGCTGCTGTACAGGTTGAACTGCTGCTTTTTCTGTCACTGGTTTATAAAGAGGTACATGTTTTTTTTCAATTCTTAACTATTTTTAACACTGTAGACCTGTATGCATGTGCATATTCTAATAATATTCCAATGTTATTTATTTTCCACTATAAAAGCTGGTCCAGTTTTGTGACAACCGGAAGACCACCTGCAAGAAGACAAGTTATAGTTTACAAAAATTCAACTCTTGAGACTAGTCTCCGTTGAATCGCAAGGCGGTCGCACAACTAGGGAGACTAGAAATCACCCTCTGTGACTGTGGCACGATTGAACAATATGAACCAGCCTTTAGACCAGGGGTGTCCAAAGCTGACTCTTCCACTCCTGAACTTTGTGCCAAACCTGTTCTAAATTGTTTAATTGGGGTTTAGTACAGATTGCATGAAATATGTCCCAAGGTACCCTGTAGGCCCTGTAGTAAATGATATCATTGTACCTATTAAATCTGGAGAGAAATGGCCCTCCAGGATGATGACTGGACTCCCTTGCTTTAGACACTAAAAATAAGGTACAGTACCTGATACAGAATTAGCTTTTGAGCTTTTTTTTGAGCACATTTAAATCTGGTGTGGACTCAGTACAATATGCTTTGTGAATATGGCCCCTGATGCTGAAACATTTTAAAGTGATGAATCTAAACCGTGCAACGATTTATTCTTTCTGGCTATCCAATACAAGAAGTCCGTATTTTTGCAGTTCATAAATCACGAGAAACTGCAAGCACTGCCTTTGAATGATG
Source organism: Acipenser oxyrinchus oxyrinchus (assembly GCA_030684275.1). Taxonomy (NCBI): domain Eukaryota; kingdom Metazoa; phylum Chordata; class Actinopteri; order Acipenseriformes; family Acipenseridae; genus Acipenser; species Acipenser oxyrinchus. Next base: position 30,500,193 of record CM060253.1, on the reverse strand, counting down.
AGCACTGAAATATATACCTGTAGATTATTCCTTCGTATATGTTATTTTGTTAGACTAAAAACCTGCTCAGTGCCCCTTGGTGTGCACACGTCAGAGTCCTGGGGCTATTTATCAATCGTGCGTAAAGCACTCGTACGCACGTTTCTAAGTAATTTCTAAGTAATAGTAAATCTCAATGTCACAAAAATTGTTCGAACGTGTGAATTTGCATTTACGCCCATGTAGAGCCCTATATGGTAAATGTACCGTCTGTCATCCGCAAATGCCCACACTGCTGTTTTGAAGAATGGTCATTTAGCAACAGCATTAAGTAGACAGAGTCGGTCGTCGCATTAAGCTACACTTGAACTGAGTGGTACTCTCCTCTGTTCACGAAATGAAATTCATTCAATGTCAGTGCTTTAATTGCTATTTGGGTGCAGTCTACAACAATTGGAGAACCCAGCAATTAAATGAAAATCCCTTTTTATTTCATTCTGCTGTCCATCAGTATGAGGAAACTGAATGTACTGAGGACAAAGGGCAATGATGGAGTCCAAAACCACTGGCATCAGTGCACTAAAAGGGGCTTGTGAAATGCCACTTATATCTCCGATCTGTCTTTTAAAGGTACGAGTGGCCAAAAAGCCAAGAGTTGATGTCAACTGCAGGACTTGTACATGTGCAGGAATGGGATGAGTGCGCTCGGTTGGTCTGTAGCCAAGATCCCAGTACATCGCACAATTTCAATAGGATTTCCTTGGTAAAACCGTATCTTGCAAAATGTGTTTCTGTGCTTTGTGCATCTCTCTCTCTCACTCTCTCTCTCGACGAAAAGTGAGTAAAAAAAAAACAACAAAACAAAACAAACAAACAAACAAAAAAACAGAAATCATTAGGACAAAAATACTGTACTGTCTCTTTTAGAAATCATTGCGGGTTAGCGCAGCCGCAGTAAATATTTTGGTGTTGGTGACAATCTGGGAATATGGGCGCAGCAGCAGCAGTACAGTCAGCTGACGTCCAGCATTGCTGACCGTCATCGAGCCACACTGAACTGTACACAGAGTACACGCAGAAGGCATCGGGTAGGGGTGTTGGTACCCAGACAAACACAGCAGGCAAAATATTAGTGCGTTGTAATGGCGGCAGAAATCCACCCAAAACCACTGACGCGGAGACCTGTCCTTCTCAATAAGATCGAGGGATCACAGGATGTGGTGAATACTGCAGTGATCATCCCCAAGGAGGATGGGGTCATCAGCGTCTCAGAAGATCGGTAGGTGAATTATACTAGCAAAGCATTGTTGGTCGTCTGGCAGTGGGGTATATCATTGGTATGTTCTTTTTTTATTATCAGTCAGTCAGTCTGTATGTCTTCATTCTAGAATGCACGTATTGCAACTTGCATGCCGCTTTATCTTTAATAATGAAGAATATCTCGATTTATTTAAGGATATAACAGTATAGGCATACATTTCATTTTCATTTAAGTTTATTGCATAGGGTAGCGCCACAGCCATTAATATAATCGCAATGTCGATCTATTTGTATTGCTATGCACATGTAATAATACTTTATATTATTACAACACTGTGCATTTCCTATCCAATAAGTATAACATGCCTGCATGTGTGCATTCTGGGGTCTGCGATGAAGGTGTACGGTAATATGTCGTGAATTTGACACTAGCGTTCTCTTTTTGGGAGTTTTTTTTTTGGTTGTGTTTAATTCATGTACGAGTATTGGCAACTCATGTAATCTTTAACAATCCTTTAACACGTTTTAGTCAGGTGACTTGAAACAAATCATAGGTCAGTTGTTACAATGCAACTGTTGAGACACGCAACAGACAAGATGCAGCAAGCAGAAATCATACTACACAAGAGAGCACAAAAAATAATTCGGAAGTGTTCTGTCAGTACGGGCAGAAAGTACTTTATGCAATGCTCATCTTGATTGTATACATTGTTATTTATCAAGTGTTGCTAAAAAATAATTATACTTTTGCGTTTTGTATGCACAATGTAACATTTAGCAAGTCTAGTTAAGGTTTACAAAAAACACAGATCCCACATTAAAGGCATCGAATGACATCTACCGCTGGTTTCACACACCCCGATTATCACATATCTTGGACTACCTAATATCAGGTAAACCGCTCACGTTACATGCTAATCGGTTTGTCCATAAACGTCTATAAGTTAAGTCAAAGCCTTCCTGCAGACGTTGTTGCAAAGTGACTTGAAGCGATGTCTCCAATATCACGTTTCAAATAAATGTTTTACAAACCTTGCTGATATTCAGTAAAATCAATATATTCATTGATTTATTCTTTATTTCTAGTATTCACTATTGAGTCTGGTCTGAGGTGGGAGGAGTATTATTTTTATTACAAACATGTTAGTTAAAAAGTAGAATAATTTTAAACAGATAGTCCTTGCTAGGAACCATCTGGAATGCCTGTATTAACTGAAACATCTTGATGTCATTTAGCAACCTGTTGTCAGGATGGGATTTGTGAAATTCCAGGGTATAGCAGGTGAAGTGTGAAATAAGGTAAATCTGTAAGAAACTAAGCAGACACACATTAGTGACTTCTTCAAGTAGCTGAAGCATTTGTCTACTTGACATTGTGCACACACCACAAAAGAGAAGACATTCCTGCTGATTACTACAAGCTACAAGCTACAGGCAAAGTTCTCCTGGTAAGCGTTGACTTGAAAATCCTCAGTCTGTGTTAAAAGAGCCTCTCTGCTCCCACAGTGTCACTTTCACATCAATTGAAGACAGAGACACCCGTGTTTAAAGTTTGGAGATATAACTGCTTTTATATTACACCAAAATCTGTTTGTTGTTGTCCATCTAAATTAAAACAAAAGTTGGTGTTCAGTGTTGACTAATTCCAAGACCACCACTCCAAGTTTATCTCAGTGCTATAGAGCAGTTGAGGTGCACTCACAGGCAGTGAGGAATTGGTGGCTTGTTAAAAGCAATGGTATTGTTGATAGTGTAGGCTGGTTAAAGAGGGGTGCTTATTTCAGAAGAGAGTCTCTTGGGGAGAACCACTTCCCCAAGCAGATGTTCTTCAGCTGATGCAGTGGCACATTATTTGAGTTGGAAGATTTTAGATCAGCAGAGCTGCATGTTTATTACTGCTGCACAACAAATGACAGTATGCCTCTTATAAGCAATCAAGTGCGTTCACAGCTTCTCCTCCATTTCCACTTTCTTCTTTCATATGCACTGCTGCGGTGTCTGTTTGTATTTCACACTGAAGTAATGAAAAGGAGTATCTCTCTGCAAATACAGTATGTGACACTAGAACACTACAGTGTTTTTTTTTTTCGTTCTCCATTTCATGTAGTATTTGCAGCTGATTTGTTTTGTCCTGTGTTTGGTTACTGAAGGCAAAAAGTGATGCTAGTTAATGTGTGGAGATCACCAAACCAGGTTCCACAGATCCTCCAAAGCCAATTACTAATTGTTTGCACACTATTGTACTGAACAAAGACACTGTGTGCAAATATAGTGTTTCCACAGCTACGGCATCCTTGAACTTTCATATGGCCTGTTTACAAAGCATTTTCCACCATATTAAGTTTCCACCATTTATTTATGTTTTTGTAAAAATGAAAACTGTTAATGTTGAAGTACTGGGACAAAACGAACAGAGGTAAGGGGTAAGTATAAGAACTCAGGTACTCTAAATAAAATCATTACTCAAATAAATGATAACACATTGCATAGCAGCAGGGATTCAATTATTTTATAAAGAACTAGATGCTGTCTACAATCAGAAAACACTTGAGACTGGTGTTACTCAGGGGTGTGCTTTTTGAATTTTTTTTTTGCTTTTTTTTTTTTTTCCTCTTTATCCTTGAGTATTCTGAAGGAGATCTCAGCTCTCTGACTGTTGAGCACAAAGGCTGATCTACTTTTGTTTTTTGATTGAGTTGACATGCAATAACTCTCTGTCAACAAATTAAATGAGAGGTGCCTCCACGTAAGTCTCCATGCCCATCAAAACCTACTCTACGTGGATCAGATATAAAAACATATTTGAGTATTCGAGCAGTACAAATATTTGAGCTCTTGAATGCTAGTCCAATGAAAGGCAGAGTAAATCTTATGAACCATTGATTTTTTTCCTTGTATAATTTGCTGTAACTGATGTTTACCAAAGTTCTGATTGTATTAAAGGTAGCTTGAATCCAATTAGATGTGCAAAGATACCTGTCTTTAAAAAATTCAAACCATGCCAACTAGAAAATTATCAGAGTTGAGATGGCATGGCTCCCAACAGCTTATGGAGAGAGACCATTATTCATTTAGTTTGACAGATGCTTTGAGAAACAGTCAGACATTAAACTAAGACCTTGGTCTGCCAGACTTGATGTAATGCTGTTTGTGGGCTGACACAAAAATGGCTTTTGGTTTCAGGCAAGTCACCTGAAGTTAAATACTTCACCAACCAGATTGTCAATCCAGTCAGACATCTTGGTTTCAATGGCTGATCAATAAATCAATAGAACGTAGCTGATAATGAGGTTGTGTAACGTGCTGGTGAGACCACACTTAGAATCCTGTGTTCAGTTCTGGTCACCACTCTACCAAAAGGACATTGTGGCCCTGGAGAGAGTCCAACGAAGAGCAACCAGACTAATACGAGGGTTTAAAGGAATGAGCTCTGAAGATAGGTGAAAGGAACTGCATTTATTTAGCCCAGAGGACAGAATAATTAGATGGGAGGGACTTGATTGAAGTGTTTTTAAATCTTAACAGAAGATAAGAAAGTTAAACCTAACCAATAATTTAAACACAGCAATGAAACCAGGACCAGAGGCAGCAGTTGGAAATTAAGTTGAGATTAGGACAGAGGGTAGGAGGCACTTCTTTACACAGAGAATGGGTTACCTAGCCATGTTGTTGATGCTGAATCGTTGGGATCCTTTAAGACCCAACTTGACAGTTTTGAGATCAATCAGCAACTAGGAACTGGGCGAGCCTTGATGGGCTGAATTGCCTCCTCTCTTTTTTGTATTTTTTAAATGTTTTTATGTCCTTATATAAACTTGTGGTACTAGAATGCTGAGCTGAGTACAGTAAGTGAACTTTATGTTTTCTGCACCATTCAGAGGGAGAGTGTACTTCTAGTTTACCACAGCACAAACTAGAAGTGGTAGACCTGTGCTGTCTAGTAACAGCCGAAGCAGCTAGATAATTTTCTTAAAATAGATCTACTACTGTACTCTATTATCACTATAGTATGAACTCTCACCCCCCCTTACAATAGCTCTTTTTAGCAGCCTTTAATAAAAAATTTGAGAGTGCCTGTTAACCCTTTAACCTCAAACCCTTTACAAAGAAGCAGAGAAACACCTACAGTGTGTAACACAAACTTTCCAGCACTGATTTTGTTATGCAACAGCATTACTGGCATTCTTTCTGTAATATATAATATCAAATCTGCCTCTGCCCCCAGTATTCAGAACAATCTGAATACCTTGCAGTCATGTTGAATCAGAGCCTTCCTGGCTGCCCTTGTTGGCGTTACACCCTACTGACTGCACCAGTTTCATACAGATGAATGGTTTGCATTGAATGGGTCATTAAGTAAAAGGTACAATGGTTTTAAAATCAGGTGATGCTCTGTAGTTTTGGGAAATAGACAATTCCAAGCTCTAAATTGTTTCTTTTTTTATTTTATTTTTTAGGACGATTCGGATCTGGCTGAAGAGGGATAGTGGGCAGTACTGGCCCAGTGTCTACCATTCCATGCCATGTAAGTGTCACCGGTTGGAGTCTGTTCTCCTGTTTTGTGACTCACTGTGTGTAAAGTGTGACTCAGACAGAAGGCTACGCACTATGCAGGCTTTTCGCAGTTAAAAAACGCTCAGGGTAGGTGGACTATTGTTACAGTAAGTTCCTGCTCTCCTCAGTTAGAGTAAGTTTGTAAAGGCTCCAAGTGATAGTGTTCTAATCTGAAACCGACTGCTAGTTCTGCATATTAAAAAGGATAAAGGGTTAAAGTTAAATTATTCATGCCTTGCCACGGGGGACTATGATTTCTATTAAAAAAAAAAACAAGGACCAGGGGTGACAAAAGGAGATTAGATAAAGGGGCATTCAGAACAGAAAATAGGAGGCACCTTTTTACACAGAGAATTGTGGGAGTCTGGAACCAACTCCCCAGTAATGTTGTTGAAGCTTACACCCTGGGGTCCTTCAAGAACCTGCTTGATGAGATTCTGGTATCAAGCTACTAACAACCAAACAAGCAAGATGGGCCGAATGGCCTCCTCTGGTTTGTAACCTTTCTTATGTTCTTATGTTGTTATAACTGAAAAATGCAGTGTGTTAAAAGGTCTTGCTGTAAAGAAATAGGACTGTACATATTCTAATGAGATGGAATTGGTGAATAAATGTTGTTGCACGGCTGCTCTAGGTTTAATTAGTCACAACTGAGCGTTCGTCAAATGTATTTAGAACAATAGCCGAGGAAACTAGAAATGTAAGGAATATTTCTGTAGGTGGACAGGATGTGGACTCGGGGGCAGGAGTTGACACTCAAGGTGGTCCCATACTTGTTCTTTAGGCTCCATGTCAAGCTCTGTGAACACCAGGTTATCCCAGCCTCCTGTTCTGTGTCATTGATAACGTCCCATTAAAAGAAGAAAGTAAAAGGGAATAAAAGGTTCAAGATAATTGACTGGGCAATTTTCCTGCAAGTTGCCCAGTGGAAAATACAAACCTAAGTATGAAAATTACAAAGGTTTAATCCTGGGACAAATATAATTATTCAGATCTTCAAACGGATATTGTTAGAAATTAATTTAGCAAATTATTTTATCCAAAGTGACTTACAGAGACTATGGGGCGATGCTATGCATCAACTGCTGCTGCTGAGCCACTTAAAATAGGACCTCGGTTTTACGTCTCATCCGACAGATGGAGAACAAGGAGGTAAAGTGACTTGCTCAGGGTCACACACAGTGAGTCAGTGGCTGAGCCGGGATTTGAACCAGGAATCTCCTGGTATCAAGCTCTTTTCTTTAACCACTGGACCACCAAACAGGCAAAACATCTGGTATCTGCTTCTGTAACATAATTTCTAAACAAGCATACCAAAATGATATTAGGCAAATGCCTAAATGATGTCTGAAACAACTAAAAGACATTCTGCTGTACACTACCGTATTCCTTCAAAATTAAGATGCAGCCCAAATTTTCCCCCCTCAATTTAAGGAAAAAATAAAACATCAAATAAATATGCATTTACAAAGATACAACCTCATTTGTGCATATGGAGTCAGTTTACGGCTGTCTGCTATCACACAGAGCATTACAGTTATGTGCTGCCTCTCGTTTCCAGTCGTGTTTACTCACACGTGTTTTTCTCCCAATTTGTGAACTGTGGCATTGCTTGACATGTCGAAAAATACGGGGGTCTGATCAGCATTTCCGATCTGTCCAAGCTGGCACTGTTTGTTAGAAACGCTGAAATTGTAAAAACTGTAGGGGCTATAGTAGACAGTTAATATTCTTAAAACAATAACCGCATCCTATTATAAAGCATAAACCTGTTTTCAATATCGCTCTCAGAAAACGATAACGGATTTACACGTTACAGCAAGCCAAAAATAGACCACATTCCAGACTGTTCAAAGTTCATAAATCATGTTTGTTCAACATGAGTAAATAATTCAATACTGGGAATCTCCTCTTAGAAAGATGGTATTTATTAATCATGCAACAAAATACGTTTGAAAATCATACAAAACAGTTACACAGTTAATATCACATTAAAACATTACAGTAAGAACTAAGGTTTTAAGCAACAATTTACCAATTAAATATTATTACATACTGACACTATAACAAGGAATCGCACAATACCTGAATAGATAATTTAAGATAATTGTTACCTAGCCTGGGAAGCAGTCAAGTTTCAGCATGCTGTTACCTTGTTTCTCCGAGTGTCAGGGCCCTTGATCTCGATGGATAAATACTGAGAGCTGAGGGCTCCAGGTGCAATTTTGTAGTTTTGTTGTTTCTTTGAATCTGAGAGTGGGTAGCCGGAGATCAGGGAGCAGAGCAGGTATGCTGAGATCCAGAGCTCAGGGAGCAGAGCAGGTGGGCAGAGATCAAGGAGCAGAACAGGTGGGCAGAGATCGGGGAGCAGAGCAGGTAGGCAGAGATCAGGGAGCAGAACAGGTGGGCAGAGATCCAGAGATTAGGGAGCAGAACAGGTGGGCAGAGATCGGGGAGTAGAGCAGGTAGGCAGAGATCAGGGAGCAGAACAGGTGAGCAGAGATCAGAGAGCAGAACAGGTGGGCAGAGATCCAGAGATCAGGGAGCAGAGCAGGTGGGCAGAGATCAGGGAGCACAGCATGTAGGCATGGATCAGGGAGCAGAGCAGGTAGCCAGAGATCAGGGAGCAGAGCAGGTGGGCAGAGATCAGGGAGCAGAGCAGGTGGGCAGAGATCAGGGAGCAGAACAGGTGGGCAGAGATCAGGGAGCAGAGCAGGTAGGCAGAGATCCAGAGATCAGGGAGCAGAGCAGGTGGGCAGAGATCAGGGAGCAGAACAGGTGGGCAGAGATCAGGGAGCAGAGCAGGTGGGCAGAGATCAGGGAGCAGAGCAGGTGGGCAGAGATCAAGGAGCAGAGCAGGTGGGCAGAGATCCAGAGATCAGGGAGCAGAGCAGGTGGGCAGAGATCAGGGAGCAGAACAAGGTGGGCAGATATCCAAAGATCAGGGAGCAGAGCAGGTAGCCAGAGATCAGGGAGCAGAGCAGGTGGGCAGAGAGCAGGTGGGCAGAGATCAGGGAGCAGAGCAGGTGGGCAGAGATCAGGGAGCAGAGCAGTTAGGCAGAGATCAGGGAGCAGAACAGGTGGGCAGAGATCAGGGAGCAGAGATCAGGGAGCAGAGCATTTAGGCAGAAATCAGGGAGCATAGCAGGTGGGCAGAGATCAGGGAGCAGAACAAGGTGGGCAGAGAGCAGGGAGCAGAGCAGGTGGGCAGAGAGCAGGGAGCAGAGCAGGTGGGCAGAGAGCAGGGAGCAGAACAGGTGGGCAGAGATCAGGGAGCAGAACAGGTGGGCAGAGATCAGGGAGCAGAGCAGGTAGGCAGAGATCCAGAGATCAGGGAGCAGAGCAGGTGGGCAGAGATCAGGGAGCAGAACAAGGTGGGCAGATATCCGAAGATCAGGGAGCAGAGCAGGTAGCCAGAGATCAGGGAGCAGAGCAGGTGGGCAGAGAGCAGGTGGGCAGAGATCAGGGAGCAGAGCAGGTGGGCAGAGATCAGGGAGCAGAGCAGTTAGGCAGAGATCAGGGAGCAGAACAGGTGGGCAGATATCAGGGAGCAGAGCAGTTAGGCAGAGATCAGGGAGCAGAGCAGGTGGGCAGAGATCAGGGAGCAGAACAGGTGGGCAGAGATCCAGGGATCAGGGAGCAGAGCAGGTGGGCAGAGATCCAGAGATCAGGGAGCAGAGCAGGTGGTCAGAGATCAGGGAGCAGAGCAGGTAGGCAGAGATCAGGGAGCAGAGCAGGAAGGCAGAGATCAGGGAGCAGACCAGGTGGGCAGAGATCAGAGAGCAAGGAACTAATGATTACAGTCGGCTTTATACTTTTTCAGAACAAAGGGGTTGTTTAAATTTCCCATCGCACATTCTCATTGGCTAGTTTGTGCCTGACTAGGGCTTGCTGTCATGATTGTCCCCTGCCCCCATTCTCTTGTTTGGTTAGTTTATTATCATAATTTAGAAAGGGGAAACTTTTAAAACGTACATAAGTTTTGCTAAATCATTCAGATTTTATTCTGAATTCCCGTTATTTTTAGCATAAGAAGTCACATTTCTTTACACACCAAATATGTCGGGTTACGACTTTGATTAGACATTGCAAACAGTTTCACTTTACTTAGGGTTTATTACCTGGGTTATTCTGCGCTTGTTAGGCGGTTTAAGAATAAAAACACTTGCATCTTATACTCTTAGTGAATTTAAGTCACTAATGATGTTAAATTGTTTCAAATCTTTCTTTAAAGCTGATTTAAACTACATTGTTTTTTCCTTTTTCTTTCTTATGCCTTACTGTAGGCTTTGTGCTAACCCCCCCTTACCTCACTAGACTGGGTAATTCAATCGCAGAGACGGGTTTGATCAGCCTTTTGTTTCCTGAGTGCCTGATGTATTTGAGGTATTAGATCGATCGTTATCACTAGGCAAAGCTAGACAAATTAGGTTAAAGATTTAAATCAATTTAGTTTTCTGTTAACATATATAATATCCATTTGCAATATATTTGTGATGACAAAGACTATATGATCTACAAAGCTTATCTTTGAATTCCTCAGGAAGCTAATGACACTTCTTTGAAAATGGCTGCCTGTACGTCATGGATGATTCGAGATTGGGCAGTAACATTTTGGTTCGTCTTCTCTTGGCAGTCAGCCACGTTGCTGTTGTGTACTCTGGTAGTCATGACTTTTGTTGGTGATTTTAATACATGCATCACTACTGTACTCGAATTTAAGACACAGGCTATTTTTGAGAAGCAAAACATTGTTAAAAAAGTGCATCTTAAATTCAAAGGATTGTGGTAATTTGTTTATAAAGCAATTTGAGCAACAAGGTGCTGTACCAAATCATTTTTTTTAAATGTTGTTGACCGCACATTTTGTGTAGTGGTCTTTGTGATATACTATAGTCTTGATATGAACCTATTGTAGTTTCTATGTATTCAAAAAAATGTCATATAAAGAGCTACCGGGTATGAAATATCAAATAATAGTGTACTCTTAATGATATTGCTATTGATATTGTAGTCTCTAAGTACCTGTTGTCATCATGCTTAAAGAGAAAAAATAAAGAGCCTTCTAAGAAGTCACCTGGATGTGACAACTGAAACGGAAAATGATTTACAAAGTGAATCTAAACCACAGGAAGAATACAATAGTTAAGATAAACAATGATATTGTATGCCTGGACTGTACCAAGTAGATTTGTTCTTCAGTGTACTCCTTTAGAACATCACTGTACCTTGTATTCCAGGTTAAACTTCTTGTCACCTGATAATAGAATGAACTTTCACTGGAATCAGATTCCTTTTAAAGGGGCACTTAACAAACAGCCTGTTTATTTGAGTAATCTATTCCAGGAGTTTACCTGTGATTACAGCTTACGAAATGTTTGTGGTGCCAAATATTTTAAATACAGATGGTAAAAAGTGCTACTGGAAGGAAATCTTTTGCTTTTGCTGTAGTTTCAGATCGGAATGCATTACCGATGGGACTTAGATCTGAGACTTCCCGTCGTCAATTTAAAAATGTGTTGTTTCATTATCTGAAGAAGCCCTGTGTATGTATATGATGTTGTATAGTGTTTTAAATGTATATTGTAATGTGTTTTATGTGATTGTAATTTGCTGCTGTTGGATGCTGTTGTAAACAAGCTAATTATAGCTCATATGGCCTTTTTTTCCCCAAATAAAAAATTTAAATGAAATGAAGTTGCTCAACATTGTCTGAAAGCTTTGCTCTCAAATGTATTGTATTTGTTACAAGTATAATGTTGCTGCCTGCTGCACTTACAGTAACACGGTTTTCTGTTCACAGCTCCTTGTTCCTGTATGTTTTTTAATCAAGAGACAAGACGGCTCTCTGTCGGTATGGACAATGGATTCATCTCTGTAAGTGCAGCTCACATATGAAAAGTAACTCTAGAGAGAAACTGTCGCTGTATGGCATTTTGCAAGCTACAGTAAAGTTGAGGGTAACAGACGTGTTATTACAGCCTGTAAAAGGCAGTGACTGATTTATTACACAGTGCTCTTTCTTATAAAGCTGTGTCAGGAGCCATTGTTAGGAGGCCGTGCTATTTGGGTTCCGCCTTATAACGAGATTGCAAGTACTAATGTAATGGCATTATGGGGCAAACGTACGCCATGGACACATTTCTGCTTTATAACCAGTTCCATAGTTTAAAGGGATTAACAAGGGAGCACTATACCCCTCTCTCAGTTGGCCGGTTGAAAATAAACACAATATGAATACAGTATGATATTGTATTTTAAGTAATAGCAAGGTTTTTTTTTATTTTTTAAGTTGAAAATTGTACATCCTCACCACATTTTTTTGTTACATTTCTGTTCTATTTCTTTTTTAAGAGCTTTTCTTGGAGTTTTGATCTTTTTTTGAGAAGTTTCTTTTTTCAAAAAGTAAACAGACAAATGTTGCACTTCACCTCTTAAGTTATCCCAGTTCTTAATATCCTAACATGTGACCCATCTAAAGGTTTCACAGTGCTTTATTACACTTTGCTATGCTTTTACCATGGAAAACTGTTAGAAGGGTGTGACTGGAATTTGACGGTTTATTTCTTGAACTGAGCTATTTGCTGTCTACAAATTGTGCTTCAATGTGGGATAACTGACCGGAAGAGCCACTTAATACAGGTACTGAATACAAACCATTGTCAGTAAATGATGCCAGTAGGAAAATAGAAAACAAAGGTTAAACAAAGACACCATTTTCAACGAATACTGTCTTGTCATTTTGTTCAGGAATTTGTCCTCGCTGAAGATTACAACAAAATGACTCCTGCCAGAACTTTCCAGGGTAAGAAGACACTTCTGATTTTGAAGGTCTTTCAATAGGATAAGCTTAAAAAAATGGTTTACTATGAGCTAAAGCTTGAAAAGAAACCTCAGTACCACAGATTCTACACTTACACAAGGTCATTTATTTTCATTTTTTTATTTAATATAAAATGTCCTAAGAATGTATTAGTGTTTATCAGGAAGAAAATTAAAATAGGAAATCATTTAGTTCCCAGTTTAAAGTTGGTGTTGATACTCCTCGATGAATTACTGTTAGCCAATCAGGTTCGTCTGTTTTACTCAGAACTTTATGTTAAGCAGCAGTAGGAATTCCTGACAGTATCACAAGCAACAACATGTGCTCCTCTCCAACAAATTCATTCATTTGCACTCCTTGCTGGAACTGCAAGGAGGTATTTAAGTAGATTTTGTTTAGTTATCCAACCTTCCTAAGAGCTACAGTAATAGCTTTTGATGGCGGGGACCACTGCAGGTGGCACAGTGAGGCTCATTCACCAGCTTCTCAGCAAGTCCCCTTTGGGGTTCAGTCTGTCTCAACCTGGCTTCACCAGAAAAATATCTGTACAGTACCTCGTTCAGAAATGATGTATAGGAGGCTGTGTGGTCCAGTGGTTAAAGAAAAGGGCTTGTAACCAGGAGGTCCCCGGTTCAAATCCCACCTCAGCCACTGACTCATTGTGTGACCCTGAGCAAGTTACTTAACCTCCTTGTGCTCCGTCTTTCGGTTGAGACGTAGTTGTAAGTGACTCTGCAGCTGATGCACAGTTCACACATCCTAGTCTCTGTAAGTTGCCTTGGATAAAGGCGTCTGCTAAATAAATAAATAAATTATCTGACCTTTGCCTATTAACAAGTAGACACTGCACAGCACTTCTCATACTAGTTTACTGGCACTGAACTTCAGAATTTCTGATGAATACAACCTCTATCACATTTCCTCATTCCAACAATGAGGACCCTTATGTGCTGATCATGTCCTTCCGTCTGTCACACTCTACATGGTGAATACGGTATCTGCCCTTTTTTTTATTAAACTTGTATTCAATCCTAGCCGCATACTGAATGTACATATCAGATTGCATTTGGCTATAATACGATAAATTCTCGATTTCATCTGAATATTGTTTACCATTCAGGTACTTTGCAATTATGAGGGACCCTGTGTATCTGCAGGCAGTGGTTACTATATATCCCTTGCCGAATTGGCAAGAACTTTATGGCTTTGTAAGCAGAATACAGCATTATAATGAGTGCTCGAAAAAGTAGCAACATGTTACAAAAACAAGGCATTCCTGTTTCATTAGGTGCTCCGGTCGGCATGTTTTGTTCTGTGGCCACAGAGTTATAAAGGAGGATGTGTCTTTAACCAAACTTGTTCTTGTGTCGCAGCTCACCAGGGCAGAGTAACAGTGGTTCTGTTTGTGTTGGAGATGGAGTGGGTACTAAGCACGGGGCAGGACAAGAGCTTCAACTGGCATTGTTCAGAAAGCGGGCAACGATTAGGGGGCTATCGGACAACCGCCTGGGTCTCTTGTCTGCAGTATCTTTGTCAAACAGAATGTGTGTCCAGGAAACAGTATGTCCTGAATGGATTCATATTGCTGGTAATAGATATAGAGAAGATTATACCATGGCTTATTGTGTACTGCTTTGACTAATACTGTATTAAGTGTGATATATGTAATGCAGTGGATTGTAAATGTGAAGCTCCTTGACCAGTCTCCTCAGGTTTGATGTGGAGACTAGACATGCCTTTGTTGGGGATCACTCGGGACAGGTTACCATTCTCAAGCTGGAGCAGGAGAGCTGCAGCCTTGTCACCACATTTAAAGGGCATACAGGTATGTAAGTTGTAATTATTATTATTATTATTATTATTATTATTATTATTATTATTATTATTATTATTATTATTATTTAAAGATATTGCTATTACTTTTGTTTTTAGATTTCGGTACAAATATTACTGTAGTGTTTGTAATATAACAGAAATGTATTTGACCAGTATTGGGAGAATGTCTTTGTGTTATATACAGCTTGTGCGTTATGTACAAGGCAGTGGTGTAGTGGTAAATAAAAAAGTGGGTAAACTTCCCTGTTTGGTGGAGTTGAACAGATGGATTGAACAGATAAACATGAACAGATACATTGTTATTGGCCCTCAGCCAACCAGAGCCCCTCATACAGTTATTTCCCCTCTCAGGTGCTGTTCACATGTGAACAGTCACAGACCCGATGGTGTGATTCACTGAACAGTTCTGTGAGCGTCCTTTCGCAGGCTAGGATGAAAGTTACTAGCAACGCCCTACAGGCCAGTGTGCCTAACAACAGAACATTAACAGAACATAAACAACCAATCACAGAACACACACACACACACACAAACAGAACACGCAGTCATGCTCATGTCACAGTTTTGACTGAGAGCTCTCAGCTGTCAGTCTCGCACACAGCATCACAACACAGACGCTCACCGTTAAAATATCGTGTCTTTAACCCAGGATTTGCATATCACAGGAGAATAGAAATTAGTAAACCCTATCCCTTATATGAGAAGTGGGTAAACGCTATATTGTCCAAATACCTGTGTATACCCTTGACTACACCACTGATACATGGTGTGTAGTATACTGGGGGAATAGTATAGTATACTATGATTTTTTTACTATGTTTTTTATAGGGTAGTCTGCTCAGTTAAGTGCATTGTGGGTGCGTGTTACTGCCTTTGTGTGATCCACTAGTTCTATATAAGCTGCATGAGAGTTATGTATATCCTGTTTAGCAACAGTCGTGTGCAGGGTATTGTGACCGTAGCAACAGCAATGCTGCAGAGGCCCAAATCAAAAGAAGCCTTCAACAGTGAAAAAGATGGCAATGTTTCTATCCAAACAATCCTAGCAATTCAGTGGCGGACCTCTCATTTGTTGGCTGGTCCGTGTTCTAATACCATCGCCAAGTCCTGATAAAGATAGAACACTGTGTGCCAGATTGAATACATAAAAAAAATTGAATTAGTGTTTTCAGATTTTTGAGAGTGCGTTAACAAAAGACTCTTCACATCATCCTCACCACCACCACACTAGAGCTATGTGTTCTTGCAGTCTCGCTGCAGGCCTGCCCTCGGCTAATACTATTAAGGAGCTGTCTGTTCTCTTGCTCGTTTCAGGCAGTGTTACAGCTCTCTGCTGGGATCCTGTCCAGAGAGTTCTATTCTCGGGCAGCTCAGATCACTCCATTATAATGTGGGACATAGGAGGCAGGAAAGGGACAGCCATTGAACTGCAAGGACACAAGTAAGTGCTGATAACTCATTTCCACTAGTACAGACACATTGCACATTTTAGCTATACTACGCATAGTTTACCTTGGTTTGCTATGTTTTTGTAATCTGCTTTACCCTGTCTATCTAGGCTTCACAATGCTTAACTATGCTATACTATGCTTTCACTGTGCTTTATCATACCTTGCCATACTTTCCATTTCTTTGCTGGACTCTTCTGTATTTCAGAAGACTGCTCAAAATAAAACAGCAAGATTCCTAACAAAACCATGACCATGTGATACCAATTTAAATCATTATAATTAGCACTAGAACTATTTCAAGGTAACTCTCTTCAGTGGGACCCAGTATTGTATTACAGCTTCAGTTTCCCATTTTACACTAAAATATAATTTTCTATAAAGTGTAATGGTTTCTGTTCCATCGTTCATCCACAGTTTAGCCTTCTGTGCTCTCCTTTTAGCAAAACAAATCTTGTTTATGTAATATTGTTTCCTTTTAACGTGATGTCACTCTGTACACCAAAATAGCAAACTCCTGACACTGCTTAGAAATGAGGTACTTAAGCTCTGTTATACCTCAGGAAGCCAATCGAAATGTAAAGCCTTTTTTTCACTTGTTGTGCTGATAACCATTTACAGGAAACAACTTCAAAAGGGTTCAACGTGTGTTTCAACTGGCATACATGGCACAGCAGATGGCTTGTCAGTTCAACAAGTAATGGCAGTTCAGCTCTGCATGATCAGTTTAGAGACGGTGAACTTGCAACTAACAACAACAAAAAAAGTGACATTAGGAAGTCTCTCCCACTGTGTTGATTTGCATATAAACTGCACCGTGGCATGTAATTAACTGTAAATATTAATTTCCTAATCATGTGATAGCTGCATCATTTTAACAAGCATGTTAGTATAAGGTCCTGTCCACACTACATAACCGATCTCGAGAACCGTACTCGAAACCGTTCTAATTAATAAAGCTCAAAGCGTCCACACTGAAGTACCGTTTCATGTTTAGTCAGGCTTAATGCGTCCATACACCATTAGAATAGTTCAGTTACAATTCCCAGCAGCGCAACGAACCGTGGAAATAAATACGATAGTATCCCACCATGCACTGTATTTTATTTTAAAATAATGTGTTTTGCCCCATATTAACAGAGGTCCATATTGCAAAATGAAATATAACAAGTATTGTGGAAAAAGTAAATCCGAACACACACACACGCACACACAAGTAGGGCTTGAAGTTTTCAGGTTTTATTTTTAATCAGGTGAAGTCCCTTTAAACAAATTGAGCTGATTCTGTTTTATAATTAAACTCAGAAAAAAGCTGTTAATTACAAAACAATCTTTGTTTTTACCTTCATATCTTGCCTGAGCCTAATTCTGGTCCTCTTAATTTTATTTCAAACAGATCTGACAAATTACGTAATTTGTTCATCCCCGATCGTACTTTTAACTCGCATTTCATTTTTGCAGTCCCCTAATTTAACGTTGTGCTTTTGTTATTTTCCCCACAGAGATGTCCTGACAGTTTTTTTGAAGCATAAAAATCAATACCTAGTGCGGAGTGTACACTGATACCAAGTCCTTCAGGCGCCTGCTTGCCAAACATACCACAAAGTATTTTGGGATATTGGAGGATACACAAAAAAATGTAGTTTGGTATTACAGCGTCCACACTGATAAACCGCACTACCTGATGCGATCTAATTAGAACCGGACTCGAGACTACCTCCTGAGGTGGTCTCGAGTACAGTATTAAATGCTGCGTAGTGTGGGCGCAAACCGTATTTAGCACTTTTAAGCCGGCTTAAATGCAACTAATACGGTTTAAAGGCATAGTGTGGACAGGGCCATACATATACCCCTGATAGTGCTGTAAAGCTAGAATTAGAGCCATCTTTGAAAAAGCAGATAAACATGACCTGCATCCTCTGTAGGCATTTAAAAATGTAAGTGTGACGTACAGACAGCTGGACAGGTTCCTCCATGTATCTCCAGGAATTAGAACAGCCATGTATCTCCTATTCTGATGAGGTGAAAAACCCTCACTTGTAAACAGTGTTTTTGTGATTTATTTTGTGTTAAATGCATTACTTTACAAATGTTTCCAGGAAATAGTTCATTTTCATGTGAATGCTGCTGGTCAAGCTGAATTGCTTAATTGGTTGGCCCCCTGTATTTAAGCACGTCCCTTTGTGCAAGTAGTTAGTTCAGTTTTGGACTCCACAGAGAGGCTAGCTATCGGTGTGCTCTCCTGCTCTGCTATAATAGAACTATTTTGTTAGCAGCCTGGTTTGTATGGTTAAAAGTATTTTGTTTTTGATTTCTATTTATAAAAGTGTGTAACTCTGTGCTTGAACCACATCCTCTGACTCCTCCTCTGTTCCAGTTGGATTTGTAGCTGGACTGGGGTGTTTACGCTTCAACCCGTGTAGCTTCGAATTTTTCTTATTCTTACTGTGATTGGCTGCAGAGACAACAAAGCTAGCCAGAGACTGGACTGTTTGTTGGGCTGTTTTTTTTTATTGTGTACAGTTTCCTAGTAATTGAAGACATTGTATTCTGGAAGATGTAGTTGTTAGTGGATGTTTTAGGGGAGGCGAGAGGGGAGGCAGACAAGCTGTGCAGCAAAATTGCTATGCGTATTTTTACGCATTCAATTGAAATTTAGTGCGTATTTCAGAATTTTTTATGCTTAAAAACGACAGGTATGCAGCTTATCTGGACTGCTGACTGATACCTTCTACATCAAAACAGCCCCAGTTCCTGCTAAAGATCCCCCCCCCCTCCCCCCTTCATTAAACCACTTAAACAATTCACATGACATTCAAAGTTGAACTGAGAATATTAAACACTGTGACACACAGCTGCTAAAACATGGATAGCTTTAATTTGGTTTGTACAGTTGTGGCAGGGAGAGGTGTGTTGGGTGGGTCCTGGTTTTGGACATAGTGAATTCATTATCAGTTTTCTTTGTTCAAGTGAGAAAGTTCAAGGCCTGTGCTACGCACATCACACTCGGCAGCTCATCTCGTGCAGCTCAGACGGAGGGATTGTCATCTGGAACATGGATGTTAAAAGACAAGAGGTTAGAACGCTAAAGCTATTGGCACTTGGTACAGCATGTTACTGGGGCTGCTAAGAGGATGCCAGAACCTAAGCACCCTGTTTATCCTTTAGTAAGTACCTTAGCTTGCGATACAGGTGAGGCGAGAACAGAGGAGCATTTTATAATCTAGCTTTTCACCACTGGAGTCCTGGGTTCCAGATTCTATCGATTAGGTTGGTGGTCCTCAGAAGAGAGTAGTCCACATAACACAACCATCATATTTGGTCATAATTTACTTAATTCTTGGGCAGCTTTAAGCATACTTGTGGGGAAAACAAACCAGGAGGGAAGGTCGCAGGCCACTGCTTTTGGTAGCCCTTCTCTGTGAATTCTGTGACTTTATTTTGTCACAGTTCTTTACTGTGTTTTAAGTTATGTAGGGAATTCAGACATTTAGACATGTTGAAGTGGGTTACTACATGTTTATTAAATGTGATGGAGTGATTTAATGCATCTCCAAGTTATTAGATATAACTGTAAACCTGTAAACTATTATCTAACTTTACAACTGAGACAAAGCTTGGTTCACAGCATTGTTCTTTGAGCGCCAACGCAGCAGATTCCAATTTTTTTTTCTATTTGTTTTACTTAATGGTGTCGATGTAGACTCCGGAGTGGCTAGACAGCGATTCCTGTCAGAAGTGTGAACAGCCTTTCTTCTGGAACTTTAAGCAGATGTGGGACAGCAAGAAGATAGGACTGCGGCAGGTAAGCAGTACAGTACCTCTCCTAACTGCAAAGTGTCTGACGAGCCCCCCTACATAAGAGAGAGGGTGACTAGATGGGGTTGGCAGAGTCGAGGTACCTTTGTCCCATGCTTTGAATGCAATGCGGAAGTCTGTTCAATGCCTGGGAAATGTAAAAAATAAAAACACTTTAAACCACAGTAGAAGCTGCCTAGTGTTTAAAATTACTTTAAGAATATTACAAAATTTACAAACGTTAGAAGGCCATTTGGCCCATCAGTGCTCATCTGGGTTCCTTTTAGCTGAATGATCTTAAAACTTTGTCAAGTTGTGTCTTATAGGATATCATTCAGCATCAAAAACATTGCTAAGTAACCTATTCCATTCCCTTGCCACTGTGCAAACCAGTGTCTCCTACCTTGTGTCCTTAGTCTATCTCTGCTTCATTTCCAACTGTGCTCTCTGCTCCTGGTTTCTTAGTGTAAGTGATGTGGAAAACATAAATCTGTTTTAGCACTGAAATGAAACCGCTTGCAGGCTGCATCCAGAGAAATGGAAACTCAAAACTTTCATTACTGTAATAACCCCACCCAGTGAATGACTAATTTATTTAAGAATGCTCAAATCTGTTATGTAATACAGCACTTGTGTAATACCTCCTTTTATCAAGCCGAGGATTTCTTTTTTAAATTGATTTCTTTTCATGTATTTTACAATCTGTGCATGTACTGGATAAGTCACACTTCTTCACTGCTCCCTGTGTGTTGGGCATCCTGGATAAATAGCATCTAAAACAGAACCAACACCAACCAGGATATTGTATACCCAGCTCGTTACAGTGGCTAAATGGTACTTGCCTCTGATGGTTATGCGTTCTGTGAAAGTTGAGCATGGGCACCTGCTTATTTAAGTTATAGTCAGTTACAAAGAAACCCAGTTACAAACGCTGAATACAATACATTATACATAAATTGTTGTAATTGTCTACTAACATTTAATCACAATGAATTGTTTATGATTTTTCAATTCATAAACAAGTCGTCCTGCATTTCCAATTCAGAAACAAAGCGTCCTACAAGCCACATTTGGCAGTATCAGGTACTTTTTTTTTTTTTTTTACAAATGAATGCAGATTTACCAGATTTACCGTACAGGAAAACAAGTGTAACCTCATGAGCAAACTCAATTTGGAAGTGGTTGTAGTGTATATTACTAATGGTGTGTATTGGCATGGGAGGTGAAGTAAGATGTAATTTGCCTGGCCTCCAGAAGGGGGCATAAAAACCTCATAGTAGACCTCTTTGTCTTCACAGTAGAACTCAAATGGCAAGAAAAAAGGACAAAAAGGACAAAAGCTAATAAAACTAAACTCTTTGACCTGGCAGTAAATAAAATAAAAATAATACAAAATGGATACTGTCTGTCAAGTATAACACTGTGGACAAAATTGGCATGTATCCCAGCAGTCCAAAAAAGGTTTAAAAACAGGGATTGGGAAGGAATTGAGACAAGGCTGGTTTGGAAGGTAGTCCCTGCCTGTATGGCCATTGTGCAGTTCTGGAAAGCAAGCTACTGGTAATTCAGAAAAGTAAGCAAAATGACAAATGCAGCAAATACATGGAATCAAAAACCGTACCAATCGTGTTTGACAGTAAATAGCACAGAAGATGGGTACGGATTCTTCTGTAAAGTGGTCTTTGCAAGAGGTTTAGACTGTGGTATGGTAACAAGTTCCAGTATGTTATACAGTGCAATCCATTTTAAAGGTCACTGCTTTGAATTACAAGAACCAAAAACTCCATCTACATTGAGATTCAGTTTGCTGTTTTACAAATTCCCATATGAAAGTTTCCAATAGTAAAAGCATAGAAAGGTATTATGTTAAAGCATATATTAGCATTGTAAAGCACGGTGAGGTTAAGCATATTAAACATGGCAAACCGTGGAAAACTATGGTACAGGCGTAGTATAACCATTGGAAAGCATTGAAAAACTGCAAAATGACCATGCAGATTTACTGTGGTAAATGTTTATGGGCGTTGAAATAAGAAAATGTATTCATTAAAATAATACTGCCGTGCCACATATAAACTTCTTTGACTTTTGTTTGTATTCTGACTAGCTCGATTGGTAATATATTATAAGCTTGTAAAGGAAATCCTGATATTTCAACTTGAATAGTTTAAAATGAGGAAGCATTGCAGTTTCTTGGAATGCAGCAGGTTCCCCTGTGTAAGCCAGTGTTCTGTTTCCTGTTTCCTGTTTCTGCAGCACCACTGTAGGAAGTGTGGCAAGGCGATGTGTGGGAAGTGCAGCTCAAAGCGCTCCACCATACCATTGATGGGATTTGAGTTTGAAGTGAGGGTCTGCGACAGCTGCCACGAGTCAATAACTGACGAGGAGTAAGTGTGTAGTAATCACGGCATGCTTGAAGACTAATTATTGTTTTATGATGTTCTGCGGGATAAATTAGCTTTCTCCAGATATTACACTGCACCCTGCACTTTGGTAAAATGTCCTCTCTTGTGTAAAGACTATGTGTTAAGAATTAAACCACATATAAGGAGTACCCTAATTCACAATAACTTGCATGGAAACAACTCATTGGTCAAAAGCTTACATTTGCCTAGTAACACACTCCACTGGCGGTTTTATAGCACAAGAGCCCTCTTTGGTCAGTACATGTACAGTGACATTTACACAAAACAAAAAAGGAAGCAAGCTCTATTAGAACTAGAAGAAAAAAAAAAACTTGTTTGCTTGTTTTTCCTTTTGCCTTTTCATTAAAAGTTAATGAGCTGTTTGGTGCCACCTGCTGGACATTGTTGATATGATGACACCACACATTTTACATCATGCAAATATTCGGTCGCACGTAACCCGTAAAAACAAAAACGGCTTCATGCACGTGTGGTGGCTCCCAGTACTCCGAATACTCAAGACGACTGGAGATTATAGACCGATTTGATTGCCAGGCTGTATTATTCCATAGCAGACTGTATTTCACATTATTCCTGACATGGAGGTTAGTCTTTCAACTGCAGCCCAATGAAAATATGAAATGGGTGTGTATTGCAAAGGAATAATGCTTTTAGGTTATGGAGATCAGGTCTAAGTACACCTAACTGAAACTTAAAATAAGTGGTTAATGCAAGCCAGGTGGATTCTCTGGAACTGTAACAGAAAAATCAGGCTAAAACAAAATGGGTATAGGTTGATCAAAAGTGGCATGAGAAAAATAATTTCTCCCAATATAACATTCATATATTTCGTTATATATTAGTCACACTGTTTTGCAACCAATGTAATAGTACTAAATTAAAACAATTTGGACAGCTATGTAAGCCTACTATTGTTGCTCTTGGCTTTTTGTTGCTAGGCAACAATACAACTATCTCCATTTTGTAAAGGGAAGATTATTACGAGGATAATGGTGTATATAGGAATAGTGTTGGGCTGAAGCATATTTTCTTTTTATGGAGGCAGTTGAAGTAACTTGTTATAGGTGATATTTGTAGGCAATTCTTCCAAAGTATCCAAATGCACCACTGTTTTCATTTTGTTTCTTAAATGCTGGGGGAAATGATGATAAAGGTCACCTACATCAGTTTCTGGACAAAGGTTGCCTTCTGTAACATTGCCCTAAGATTGCTGCCTCCATTTTCTGTTTCAGCCGGGCACCCACAGCCACTTTCCATGACAGTAAGCACAGCATTGTTCACATTCACTATGAAGTAACAAGAGGCTGGCTGTTGACATCGGGGGCTGATAAGATTATTAAGGTAAGTTCAAAACTAGTACAGTTTCTCTATGGGACTTATTGATGTAATACAAACAATCATCCTACAAGTATTGGAACAGATGAATATGGAGAACGACTGGGGGCTGGTTGTCCATTTTTATTATCCATCTAGAACTCCCTGTTCAGTAAATATCTTGGAATCCTTGAACAGGTAATGGTGATGGCTACTTTTAAGACGATAGTGCACCCATCCACCATGCAAGAACTGTGCAAGAATAATTTAGCCAGCGTTTTCCATGGCCACCGCAATCTCCGGATCTCAGTGCAATTGATCATGTTTGGGCTGAACACATTTGTCATGTTGCACAAGATATCACTTTTTTTTTTTTTTACATACAATTACATTATTTTTTACACATTATTTTTACATACAGTTACCCATTTATACAGTTGGGTTTTTACTGGAGCAATCTAGGTAAAGTACCTTGCTCAAGGGCACAGCAGCAGTGCCCCCCACCTGGGATTGAACCCACAACCCTCCTGTCAAGAGTCCAGAGCTCTAACCACTACTCCACACTGCTGTCCTGTCGAGACTGGGGTCAGGGTAAACGTTGGCCCATCCCGATATTAAGTATAGGCCCTAATTAAGTGTCTAGGCAGTGTGTGTGTGTGTGTTTTATAATCATTTCTCGTTGCAGCTCTGGGATATGACGCCAGTGGTTTCCTGATGGCTTCCCAATGACCTCAAAAGACAGTATTTAGTGAAGGACTGAAAGCTCTGGTAGTACACGTTAAAAGGAAACATCATTGGTGAGGGGGGGTTGGCTTTTGACTGGTATTTGTACAGCTTGCTTGCTGTGAACCTAAAAAGCATATGTTATAATTTTTGTTCAGATGCGGTTCTGCCTTTTAATGTCCCTCATCGGGTTTAATTTCCAGCGGGGAGACAGGAAGAAGAATGGCAGCATGAGGAAACGGTTGCGGTGATGTTATTTTTCTTTAGAGCAGACTGCTTCTGGAACACAGCAGTGTTTTAAGGCATGATTTCTGATATACGAAAATTGTTTTAACAGCATAAATAAAACAAAATGATCCTTTACAGATTTTGACACTGGATTGTACAAACCCATTCAATGCATATGTTGGAAACACATTCTACAATCAACCAGCATTTATGACTTCTGACAGCTCCTCAGAGAGTATTTGGGGGAGGGTTGTTTAGGATTGGGTCCTCTGTTCATTTGTAGCAGTTTGTGTGTGTGGGGGGGGGAGGGGTAAGCTAATAGTTTCAATTATAGTATAATAATATTGTTTAAATGAGAGTGACTGAATTTTTTACTTCAACCATTGCACATTTGTATTCTATTACTTTTTTTAAATACAGATGAACCTGCTTTATATCATGATTGCCGTGCAGGTATAATTTGTGATATAAACCAGGTTTTCACGTTTGCCTATGACTGCACATTACGAGTGCGAGAAAAAAAGAAAGAAAATTAACGGTGATTTGTCATTTACTGCAGATGTGTTCAATTTCTTCTAGTGTTATTGTAAAACTGTGTGTATACAATCGCATGTACTGTCCAGTCCTCGTACTGGTTAGACTGACAACCTGAATGTGCTTGTTTAGAGCAAGGTCACTCGGGTCATCAGTGGACACTACTCATAAACATGAAGTATCTGAACTTGGAGCTAACCACTTAGAATGATTGCAAGCTTCATGGAAAATCAGTGACAATGGTCTATTTAAAGAGCCAGTATCTTGTCTATATTAGAAATAGCTCTCCGTATTTTTTTGGTATTATGAACAACTTTGGGCAACTCCGGTCTTTGCATGGTGCACACTGATGAAAGTTAATGGATGCATCTGTTGATTATTCTCGTTTGAGAGTTCTCATAGGCTAACTTTTACAGACAGTAGCTGCTCAGGTTGTTAGACTACAGTATGCCTGGTGTCACGTGCAGCAGTATTATCTGGAATGAATGAACTTAATGGCCTATTGGTTATAGACATGTTTTACTTTTGTATAAATACCTTTTTAGGTAAGGTAAAATTGAATGCATGTACAACACTATGAAGGTTAAACTGTGATACTGGGTCTGTAAATGGCATTTGAAGCTGCTTACTCTAGTTAAGCAAAAAAAAAAGCCAAATAGATCTATACATCCAACAAAGTCGTTGCCCCAGAGATTTATTTCTTAATCCTAGCAAACAACACAACTAGATAAAAGAAAAACATTTAATTGAATTTCAACTTGTGAGCTACAGCAACATTGCAATAACTTATCATTTTTTGCTAGGCATAAGTAATTTCTATATATGCTGTTTCACGCTATGTGGCTGTGTGGCATGTTTTTTTTTTTTCAAATAAAATAAATAATTATATTCATGACGCTGTTCATTAATATTAAGCATGAGTTTCTAACACTTCTATATCACATCCTGGCATTGCAGCCCTTTTGTAAGTTCAGTCTTGTGGCATGAGAGCCATGTAATACTCCATACAAACAAGCAACTGAACTCCTGGTTTGAAATACAGTAGGTGAGCAGTTCCCACATGCCCACTGGACATTTTCTTGTTAATTTTATAGCCTTGATTCTATATGGTGTCTAATGGGAATAGTGTAAATGATATTGGAAAGTAAGGGTTTAAGTATATTAATATTTTATTTGTGTGAATATTATAGTAATGTGACCAAAAAAAAAATAATTTGTTGGCCTATTTTTTTCATGAGTCATTTTTATTAAATAATAATAGTTGTTATTATTAGATTGGTTTTGGGATCTATGCCTATAAAAAAGCACACAGACCCATAGCCCCCAGTAAACACTGTCTGTTTGCCACCCACGTGTTGCTGGCACAATCCTATTTGGCATGTCTGTTATTTTGCTATTGCTGCTCTTCAAGTTTTTATATACAGTACTGTGCAAAAGTTTTAGGCAGGTGTGAAAAAATGCTGTAAAGTAAGAATGCTTTCAAAAATAGACATGTTAATAGATTATATTTATCAATTAACTAAATGCAAAGTGAGCGAACAGAAGAAAAATCTTAATCAAATCCATATTTGGTGTGACCACCCTTTGCCTTCAAAACAGCATCAAGCATCAATTCTTCTAGGTACACTTGCACACAGTTTTTGAAGGAACTCGGCAGGTAGGTTGGCCCAAACATCTTGGAGAACTAACCACAGTTCTTCTGTGGATTTTGGCAGCCTCAGTTGCTTCTCTCTCTTCATGTAATCCCAGACAGACTCGATGATGTTGAGATCAGGGCTCTGTGGGGCCATACCATCACTTCCAGGACTCCTTGTTCTTCTTTACGCTGAAGATAGTTCTTAATGACTTTCGCTGTATGTTTGGGGTCGTTGTCATGCTGCAGAATAATTTTGGGGCCAATCAGATGCCTCCCTGATGGTATTGCATGATGGATAAGTATCTGCCTGTACTTCTCAGCATTGAGGAGACCATTAATTCTGACCAAATCCCCAACTCCATTTGCAGAAATGCAGCCCCAAACTTGCAAGGAACCTCCACCATGCTTCACTGTTGCCTGCAGACACTCATTCGTATCGCTCTCCAGCCCTTCGCGAACAAACTGCCTTCTGCTACAGCCAAATATTTCAAATTTTGACTCATCAGTCCAGAGCACCTGCTGCCATTTTTCTGCACCCCAGTTCCTGTGTTTTCATGCATAGTTGAGTCGCTGGCCTTGTTTCCACGTCGGAGGTATGGCTCTTTGGCCGCAAGTCTTCCATGAAGGCCACTTCTGACCAGACTTCTCCGGACAGTAGATGGGTGTACCAGGGTCCCACTGTTTTCTGCCAGTTCTGAGCTGATGGCACTGCTGGACATCTTCCGATTGCGAAGGGAAGTAAGCATGATGTGTCTTTCATCTGCTGCAGTAAGTTTCCTTGGCCGACCACTCCGCTCACGGTCCTCAACGTTGCCCGTTTCTTTGTGCTTCTTCAAAAGAGCTTGGACAGCACATCTGGAAACCCCTGTCTGCCTTGAAATTTCTGCCTGGGAGAGACCTTGCTGATGCAGTATAACTACCTTGTGTCTTGTTGCTGTGCTCAGTCTTGCCATGGTGTATGACTTTTGACAGTAAACTGTCTTCAGCAACGCCACCTTGTTAGCTGAGTTTGGCTGTTCCTCACCCAGTTTTATTCCTCCTACACAGCTGTTTCTGTTTCAGTTAATGATTGTGTTTCAACCTACATATTGAATTGATGATCATTAGCACCTGTTTGGTATAATTGTTTAATCATACACCTGACTATATGCCTACAAAATCCCTGACTTTGTGCAAGTGTACCTAGAAGAATTGATGCTGTTTTGAAGGCAAAGGGTGGTCACACCAAATATGGATTTGATTTAGATTTTTTTCTGTTCACTCACTTTGCATTTAGTTAATTGATAAATATAATCTATTAACATGTCTATTTTTGAAAGCATTCTTACTTTACAGCATTTTTTCACACCTGCCTAAAACTTTTGCACAGTACTGTATATCAATTTTATTACAACTGTTTTCAATTAGAATTTGTTGAAAAGCTTCAGGAAGCTCTTCTGCAATATTTTTGCTTTGTCATGTGAAAGGTGAGTATGTCAGTCTAGGTCTGAACAGTTGCAATAAGAATATCTACTGTTGCTATGAATGCAGACCGTTGTTAAGGACTTCGGGAACTATAGTACAAACTATAATCTGTCACGTGATGGTGTTTTAACGAATCACAAGACGGATTTTAAAACCAGGGTTATATATATATATATGATTGCATGCATGTATCGTATAGAGATCCTGTGTAGTTGAAAAATCTGTGAAAAACAACTTGGAAGGAAGGGTTCTGATGTTATTGTAACATTGCTGCTGTGTTTTCTAGATTGGCTTATTCACCCAAATTGAGATATTTACCATGTACTTATGAACTAGAGCTGGTGACATCCTGAGTCAATCATTTTGATATACCAAATTATTTCTTTCTTTAAAAAAAAAAAAAAATGTCCTCAGTGAGCCACCATAGTTTTTATTTTTACAAAACAATTGTCTGAAATGAGTAAACAGCTTGGGAAAACAGGGACCCACGTGATTTACTAAGACCATTCCAAAAGAGTTACCTCCCTATGCTGCGCATTAACTAATGTCCAGGACATGCAATTCTTGCTTTCCGTATTGTACTTTGTATTATAATGGTTCAAGGTGGCTCAAGAAATATATTGGATATAAAGCAGCAGAGAGATCTGTAATTGTTTATTTTTTGCCCATAACTATTGGTACTGTCTGTAAGTTGAATACTGATTTGAACTGCTGAAATCGTTTTTAAGCGAGTAGAGAAATGGCAATTACAGGCATGTGCAATTACAGGTACATTTGCAAAGCTTTTTGGACAATTGTATTCTGAAATCGCTGACAGTCATTTAAATTCATGTTCTATGTTATAAATTTTGCACTAAAGCAAAAAGCTTTGGAAATGATGTCCTAGTTGTTGTGTATAGTATTAAGTTTGGGTTATGGTTTACAATGGTTGGCCGGCATTCTGCTTTTGCTATAAAGCACATGGTGCTTTAGTGAAAGTAGCATTAACCTTAATTCTAAGGTAAAACTATAGGAAATAGGAAACTAAGTAGACAAACATTTGTGTAAGTGAGCATACTGAAGAAGACACAAGCCTTTCTTAGCTCTTAACATTAAATAAGACTTCTACAAATTGAGCAATAGCTACAAATCCCCATTTTTGTCTTTATATGACTAATAACTCATCCCAGATTAGTTGTGTGTTTACATGTTTGGTTACCTAAAAAAAAGCTCTTTCAGAGGTAACGTTATAAAACATTAAACTAGAGTCACAGTGCAGAGTTGTATTGTGTTTTAGTTCAAACATTAATGTACCTAATGTAATACACTTGCTTGTATCTTGTTGTTTTATGTTTTAATCAATTTGGTAATTTTAATGTGAACATTCCCGTTGATACTGTATGTTTTAGTGGGAACTCCTTTTTGTTGTTAGTGTATAAATAATGATAACAATAATATGTTTATATTGGCTACTGGATTAGGGGATTCCGTTACGTCTTGTATTTCTCACAGAAAGTCTATTATACAGATCCATTTCACAAATTGCAGTTATATACCCATATATATATAACTTAAAATCCATATAGCTTTAAAATGGTACTTGAAGCTGTCTATTTCACTTCAAGTGTTTACAGCTCACAAAGTGATTTCATAACTCTGATGTGTTGTGCACTTTCATTCACTATCTTAGTCTCAGATTTGCACTCTTGAAAGAAACACATGTTATTGTAAACATTGTGTTCCATTTTAAAATCGGATTTCTTGCAAGCCGTACATTCAGATAGCATTGCACTGCGTTGGCCATTTGCCCAAAGAGTGAAATTGTGCTCCAGACATTAACCAAGGAGTCACTGCAGAGGTGAAAGGACTTAGGAAGCAGTTAGTTTCCTTTTGAAGTGAAACAGACCTCCTGAGAGTAAGGCATGGAAACTGAGACCTGTCTTTAACCTACTGCAGCATCGTGCCAGGAATCATATTTTAAAATGAAATACATGTTTACAATAATGTGTATCTTTCAAAATTGTAAATGTAAGACCTAAGTCATGCTAGTATTAATTGTACATATCTGTTGGGGTGTGCCAATGTGTTGGTATGGTTTTATTTTAAAGAGTTTTATATCATTACTAATTAAACATCTACACCTTTTGTCAAGCTACTGCTGTATCAGTAACATTATATTACTTACAGTGAAAAACAACATAAACGTACTTGTGACTTGTTATTAAAATTTTATTTTAATTGTTAACATCCTGACAACTTTTTCGGTCGGTTTCAAAGCTGTTTTCAAAATGTCTGCTCTAGTGCACTGGGGTTTGAGATCTACCCTCTAAATCACTGCAGGAAGAGCGATTTTAAAAAAGAAAAAACAGAACAGGTGCTCTGGCTTTTCTGTTCTGTACCACATCATGGATCATTATTGCTGTTACCTGTTTGACAATAAGGGTAATACTCCTTACGCTATCAGTGCACTAGAGTGGACATATTGAAAAGGGCTTTGAAACAGACTTTAAAGATCTAAGTATAAAAGGTGGTCAGGATGTTAACTATGAAATTACAGGTACGTTATTTAAACAGTTGTAGCAACATGTTGGCCCGTGTAACATTATATTTTTCAGAATCCCGCTATTTACTCTTTAATGTAATTTTTTGTCATCAGTGTTCAGTTTAAGCTTTAGAATGATCACAGCTTTACTGTTATTCAGCCGTACTGTATCTCCAACTATATTTCCATTCTCCAATGTTATCTGGTGTGTTCATTAGCTTGCATTGAGGGTCATTAAATATTGTATGGCAGGTTTCAGAATTTGATTAGCAGTCTTATTGGCTAAAAGCATTCTCTGCTGTTTCACTGCTTTCCTTATCATTGTTTAGTTGAACTTTAATTTCGGTTTGCTCATTTTTTTTCTTCTTCAGTTTGATATGTCTTATGTGGGTATGCACTATACAGTTTAGTTAGTTGACGTCAGTCAGATTTCCTGTATTTGATGATCAGAGAGAAGCCGTTTGTATTTAGGACATATTCTGTGTAATCCTGTTTTACTGAAGCCAGGACACCAAATGAATGATTTTTACTGAAAGGGTCATTCTTATGAAGCAGAGAGAGTAATGTCTGACTGAATGAAAGGAAAGGAAAATGATCTGAAATCACTCAAATAACGTCAATGATATATAACCGTGAATGTTTTTATCTGCCACTGCAGGAAGTTGTTTCTTGCAGGGATATACTGTTAAAATTGTTGTATTCCTTTCAAAAATGTGCCTTTTAATCTTTGTTATCATTCATACTAAGACTTACATTAACCTGCTTGCAAGGGAGCTGGGATGAATACATTGCAGTGGAAACTGGGTATTTGTCTCCTTGTATAAATAAAGGGAGTAATGTACATATACTTTAAAGAAACGTTCAATATGTTTCTTGTCCTGTTTTGACTTCTGTTACTACTGCAACACACAGTACAAACACCCTGTTAGATTCACTGTCCTGTTTGTAATTTGTAAATGTCTTTTGTATGTTTTTATCAATCTGTATTAATGTAACTGTAAAAATGATGTTACCTAAATGTGGAAATAATTATTACTGACTGCCCATTTCAAAAATACCCCAGCAGGTTTCATTTCAGCTGCTAAGTGTGTATATACATTTATTAAAGTTTTCTTCAAATCAACTTTTTGCTTCTCCATGGTTTTGTTTTTTGTGGGCTGGCTATGTATATCTGTAAGCAATCTGTTTTAATAGCTATCTTTCCACTAGTCAATAAAATGACCAAATAAAGCAAATAAAAGGAGATTTAATGTACCCGT
Source organism: Acipenser oxyrinchus oxyrinchus (assembly GCA_030684275.1). NCBI lineage: Eukaryota > Metazoa > Chordata > Actinopteri > Acipenseriformes > Acipenseridae > Acipenser > Acipenser oxyrinchus. The sequence goes on along the minus strand of CM060253.1, from coordinate 30,468,390 downwards.
TTTTATTTTATTTTAGCTTTATTTTAAAACGTACCATTAATGTTCCAATCACTGGAATTATCAACAGCTTTACACAGGTTTATTAATTTATTTTTAAAAAAAACATAATATAAAAGCAATACAAGTTTACATTTGTTTAAAAATGTGAAACATTTTTAAAAATATACAGTATTAATCATTTCAGAGTGAATATTAATCAGATGATTGAACAGTATTAGGGTTAAACTTTTCAGCAAGCTGTTCCAACACAGTCAGCAGTTTCTCTTCATCCCCAGCTGAAGATCTGGTGGAGGCCAAGGGTAAGTGTGCAGAGACTGGCTTGCGATCTGCAAAATCAGAGAAAAGAGGTCAAGTTCACTAAACACGGTAATGAACAGTAATGTTCTCTGAGGCTATCGATCTGAAACTCAGACACACTCTAAACACTCAAGAAATACTTCATAAATACCAAAACGTATTTAATGAATCAAAGCAGGCTTGAAAGCAGAGTGCCCAGTCTATTCTGTTGTATTTGAGATGAGACGTTTAAAACGTTCATCCACTCGAAGCACATTAAACATTTCTGTTTCTGTCCAGAACCAAACAAAAAATGCAGCATCCTCAATCTGAAAACCACCTGCATTTTGTATAATTTGATGGTATGCTGTATCAGAAACATACGATTCCTGATGCAGTTATATGAAAAACGAGGGTTGGTGTTACGACGTCAAATGTATGATTTTCTTCAGGAACCCAAAATAAAGTTTCCACATGCTTTTGGGGGCCAATAGAGATACAAGGTAAAGTGATTTGGTTTTTTATATGTGCCTTGTTAGGTTTCATAAGAGATGAGAGAAATATATTTATCTAAAATAAAATAAAAAATCGAAATGTACATATAAGAGCCAGAAAGTGGAAATGACTTTTTATTGCTGCAGACCTCAAGACTTCCACATGTAAGGCGGTGTACTGCCCCTTACCCAAGCAACCCCTGTCACATGTCTTACCCTGATAGAACTGCCCGCTCGCTTGTGTGGCAGCTGAAGGAGAGACAGCGAGCCAAACCACAGTGTCTGCACCCTGAGCCTCTGAACGCAACTTATTCTTCATCTTCTCGTAGAAGTCAGGCATGGACAACCGCACAGCTGTTAATATCAAATAAGAAAAATAATTCTTGTAACATACGATACAGGGGCGTAATGATTCATTGTGTATCGATGAATTATGACCTTTTCTTTACACGACATGTCGTATCGTAAGAGAGGTATGTATCATTTGTATTGTGATACGAGACCAAAAGCACAACATAGCTCACTGCAGTTCACCAGTGTTCTATACTTGGTATGAATAAATACACTCCCTATCTCCTGCTATTTTTGTATTTATTTCTTTAAATTTAGAATTACACCCAATTATTTTACCCCTGATTGTCTCCCGAATTTAGAATGGCTGGTTATGTTGCCTCACTGCAGCAATTCTCCACACAGCTCAGGAGAACTGAAGGTTCAGTGAGCGTCCTCCGATCCCACTACCAAGCCAATTTCCTCTTTTACACCCAGGGACTCGAGAGCAGATGTCAGCGAGTTGTCTGTAGCGCGATGAGGAGAAACAGTCCCTGCCAGTTTTGCCTCCCTAACTCACAGGAGGGCCAGGCCAATGCAACGCTCCCTTTGGAATCCCCAGCAGAGATGGGTGACTTCACACAGACAGGACACAAACCTGCGCTCCCCTGCCTGTATGACTCACCCTGCACACCACGCGACTTCACACAGACAGGACGCAAACCTGCGCTCCCCTGCCTGTATGACTCATGCTACACACCATGTGGCCATGCTTCTACCAGGTAAGCCACTTGAGGTCCCTTTCATTTTTGTTTTTTTAACAAAATAGTCCATCATTAAATGATTATTTTATCTTATTATGAATCATACAAGTAGACCATCAGGACTATCCCATGTATCGTGACATGAGTATCTTTACACCCCTAATACAGCAACCAATTGCCTTGCCAGTCATCTTGAAGAACAGTTCAAGCTCTTTTTTAAATAATCACCTATTCTTACCTGGTGTATCTGCCCAGCCTGGGTGCATTGAAGAGAAGTGAATGTCTGTGTGCTGCTTTGACCATTGTTCTGTCAGGATCACTTGTTGTCTCTATGTCCAAAAGAACAGAACACAGATTTTATGAAGTTCAATAAAGGTGCATAAGTAGAGGTTTGTAAATACACTGTATTCTGTATGCATACAAGATTATCTCAGATTTATATATTGTTAATGAATTTTAAAAAATGCAATATCTTTAAGGTATGCTGTTGACAAAGGCATTTATTATACAATTCAAAAACTGGTACTGTGTTTCAGATTGCAATATTGAAACACAAAAACATACCCACACATTATGCACAATCTAACACTTATTTCTGATCAGGTTTGGAAAACACATATTTGCACCTGCTCTGCTGTATTTATTTTTGAAATCATAAACAGAAAGTGTTCTTACTTTGTTCTGTGCATACGCCATTGTTCCGTCAAACTGCCCTTTTTCAAACTGTAGATCAGCAATGTTTAACTTCTGGACCAGCATGCCACCTGAGGACACTGTAATCTGCAACCCATTTTTACAACTATGAATAAGTGTGGTAAAGCTATCAACACTATGAAAAGGCATATCGCCAAAGTGATCTTCATGTTCTCATATATCCAAATAATATGCACCCAACAGTAATAATGGAAAATGAACAGGCATCTCAAAGTATCTCATATACTGTACTCACCACTCTGGGTCCATGTGCGCTTTTCAAGGCTGGTATCAGAGCAGTGGTTAGAATGTAGGTCCCTTGAAAAACACCCCACACATGGTTGATAAAGGATAGCATTTGAATGAACATGTAACCACCACCAAATAATTATGTATCATACCAAATAATCTATGGCAGGAACATACATATACCCTGCTACTGCTGTAAGCAGAGCAGTATCATGAAAATGCAGACCAACTTGACCTTAACCTACAGCGTAGAGACAGACAGGCACCTTTATTTGCCCTTTATAACAGGGGATTTTTATTGAAAGTGAACGCCTTAATTACTTAATGAGAAAGGGCCTACTGAATCCCATTTTTGGAAAAATTATCACTTCAACTTTAAGGAACAGTGTAAAATAAAATGAGTTTGGAGAAACAAAACCCAATACATTGATTAATAGATTTGTGTCGAGTGGATCATGCAATCAAAAGCTTGCAGGTTTCTGCGAGTTGCCGATCTTAGCTAAGGACTCAGGGTGCACTGCATTGACTAAGGAGAGAAAACAGCTGGGGTCTGTTCCCCTCACTGCAACGCAGGTACACCTACTGGTCCGATGCCAAACGAGACCAGGCAGAGACCAGTCAAACAAACCCTTAACTCCAGGGTTCAACAGCACCTTGAAAAAAGCAGTGACTGGCTAAACAGAGGGAAAGGAGGTTGTAGGTTGTAGCGGTAAATCGACATCTAAATTGGGGAGAGAACAGGTCAAATAAATGATTCAGAATGATTCAGAATGTCCTTACCAGGTTACATCATAATTGGGAAAGCAGGTTTCTAGATACAGTTGGAATGGCTGCCTCTCGTTTGTACATTTTCTTATGTCTCTTACCTAAAGTATTTGTGGCGAAATTCTTCTCCAGTCCATCCTCTGTCAGCTCTCTCTGGTTGACCATGCACCCTGCATTGTTAATCTGGGAACACATTTTAAACAAGAGCAAATTCACAATCTATAGCTGTTTTTTATAGCTGGGCAAGCATTGCCAGGTTTAAAACGTATGACTTACCAAAACATTTAAATTATTTTCCTTCTTGAAGTTTTCAGCAAATTCCCAGATTTGACATGGACTCGACATATCCAGAATATGCACATGAACATTCTGAAAAGAAACACGAATAAAACATCAGGAAAGTTTTGAACTACATTTACTAATGCGTTTAATCACTTACGGCTGGTTTCAGCTCCCAATTACCACTAATCTGCATCTATGTTACCTTAGGTAAATCAGTCCAAGATTGGTGCCAATTGGTTTTGTATTATGGTTTTCTATAGCATGCTTTTTATATATTTTGGAAATGTATAACCATATACTTTTATGATGCCATAACCAATCTGAGGAATGAGTTGAATAAAAAAGTAAAACCTCCCACTACTTCAAGGATTACAGTTACAGTATGTAGCAGACATACATATGGGATGGCCCTTTTTTATTTCAAAGACTATGGTTTTAAGACGAGTTCTGCAGGACTAACCGCCTATATCCTTGGAGTGAAACAAAAAATCTGTGTGGTGTACTGAAGCATGATCCTGAATCCAATACAGCTGAGAAGATATAATTCTGCAGGCTTACCTCATTGTTACTTTGTGCTATGATTTCCCTCTTTGCTTCTTCAGCCCTGTCTTTATTTCTACAGACAAGATGAACTGTACCACCTAAGAACGTATAATCAAGTGACATTCATGGATGGTATGATCAATAACTTATTATAACAGATGTCCACATTCAGAGCATGTTAATAATGTATAGCCTTCATTCGCATAGCCATTCATCATTCTTATTATTATTATGAGACGACTCATTCTCAAGATAGGTCTGAAGTACTGTACATACACACCTTAGAGAGCCTCCACTATATCACCATCCCTTGCAAAACGTTATTAATCAGTAACCTCTTCTGTTAGGTGATTAGAAGTAATGTAGGAGTGTTCTCTAGTATTTTCTGATAAAGTTAGCACTACCACTAAAACTGATCATCAAAATTTTTTTTAAAAGTAAACAAACTTAAATTTGACATGTATTTTCTCCTCAGTGAACGACTTCAACTCACTGAAATAAGAGTAAGGTTATTATTCCTTGATTATCTTCATACATTGGTGACTTCTGATACATTTGCTTTTTCTTTAAGAGATTTGTCTGAGATTTGTACACCTCCTGAAACTTCCGGATAGTTGAATGACACAGTTAAATATTGTATTTGAAAGAGATATTTTGTCCAGCATGGAGCGCAATAATGACCAATAAGGAGGGACAGTTTACAGTGCTGTGCCTTCAGAGACAAGTGTAAATGAGTTGGTGTTTGCCTTTGCCCTTTCTTTTCAGATATTCACCTCTTTTTGCTATCTCAATCGCTGCAGCTTTTCCAATCCCGCTGTTGGCCCCAGTGATCATAAAGGATTTCCCTTTTAAATTCACATCCAAATCTCCTGGAACAAAATGTTTTGCAGCAGCCTCGTAACCAGCTCTGTAAAACACAAATTCTAAAAATATAAATTGTTTTTATCATTTTATCGTTAAAAAGAACGGCCCCATTGCTTTTTATTGAGAAATGTCCTGCTGCTGCAAGCAGGAAGTGGTTTTCTGTCAAACCGTCAGGAATCAGACACCTGCTATTTTTCTTGTGACTTGACAGCCATCCTTCATTACTCGTGCTACAGAATTCAAATTACTGAAGTATAATCTAAAACCATGTCACTGCAAATGTTTTTCGTCTTGTATTTATTGCCCCTTTAAGACAATCCAGTTACACAATCTCTTGAATGTATGCGCTAGTGCTATTTTGTATTGTGAAGTAGGCGGGTCAACACTGTCTGTATCACAGCAGTAATTCCATAAAAGTATCTCAGTCAGTATTGAGATTTAAGGATATTTAGTGTGCTATTTGCACTATACATAACATTTCCAGCAACAACGCCAACTACGGTATCCTAGTATCTAGAGTACTACAGTACTACAAAATCAAAATCAAATATTATTTATATAGCGCCTTTCATACAAAAGTATCTCAAACTAGCACTGCACAAGATAAAACAAAGATAATCAGAATAAAATGCATTTGTATAGCGATCCCAAAGCGTGTAACACACACAAACAAACAACGAACAATTAAACCATTAAATTAAAAACAGTGTAACACAGATTGTGTCTAAAACAGCAATTTAAAAATAGATCAAAATTAATTGTAAAAATAGTAGTTTGTAGCAATAGAACAATGAAACGAGTTTAAAACAAAGTTTCAATTTAAAAAAAGGAGAAAAAGAAAATGCAGTTTAGATTGTAAAATAGAAAAACGAAGATAGAAAAGCACTAGCTGTAGTTGACAACCTATATTTTTGAAAAGAAAGCAAGCATGTATTATTGTAATATAAAATGACTTACTTTGTATATTCCTTAAGTCCTTTAACGAGCCACACACCGTTTCTGTAGAAAGTCATGATGCTTTGCTCTTTGCTCTTTGCTCTGTAACGTATCGATGCTACGGCGAGTTTGGTTCTACTGTAGTTTGTTGCTCATATTTTCCCATGTATTTTCCGCAAAAACACACACGAGGGCAGACACGCCCTCTCCCTCTCTCTCATATGTAACGATGACTGGTTAAATAAACCCGAGTTATGTAGCTTGCCTTGAATGGGATGGACGTCACATGCTGCAGGGAATAGGAAGACGGGTTGTCATAAAATCAACCGCTGAGTGTGCATTTTACACAGGTTGTGAAATACATAAGTAAACACAAGCAGCTTTAGGAGAAGCAGCCCATGTAGAAAAAGATATACCATCATACTGTATATGAACCAAACATTTAACAGAAAATGGAGTGCAGTATGTAAATGTGGATGTTTTGGGGTTTTAAAATCCTGTCCTGCAATTAATAAACGGTAAAAACAAACCTCACAAAGGCTCCCATTCATAAAGTCAGATAGCTGACTTTAAAAAAGTGAAGTGCCAAAGTTTTCACATAATAGAGGGCGCGTTGAGTGTACTGTAGTTTTTTTTTCCTTCCATACTTTAGTTATCACTTAAATAAAAAAATATATATTTATAGCAACATCTGCAATATACCTCATTTTTTAAAACACAAACTACAAATACACAAACTAAGCATTATGAATGTTTTGTAATGAAAGTATTTATTTTTACATCCATAGCAAACTCTTCAAACTATACATCTAAAAACAACCAATACAGTACATTACAAAGAAAAAAGGCATTATTTGCATAGTTACAAATACCACAATTAAGATACTTAGGCATCATCTTCACAATATAAATGCAGCCCTATATTAATTTTCACTATTCAAGTATGATTATATATATATATATATATATATATATATATATATATATATATATATATATATATATATATATATATATCCACTGACCAGTCATATCTGATATGTACAGTTAGTGTGTCATGCATATAATAGTGATACTTTTTATACCGTACTGATAAACACAACAGTACAGTACCATCTACACACAGTCTGTAATATAATAAAACTACTTAAGGCAGTCAAGAAGACTATAAATCATTAGTTTACTGTGCATGTTCTTACATTTATAAACACATGCAGAAGCATATTTAATAAAAAGCCACCCAAAATGTTACTGATTGGCAGGAAAAAAAAGTTAAGTCTATTAAATGTCTTTTTACCATTTCTGTAGAAACCTAGATCACAGCTTCGTGCAGTTTTAATACAGCTGGGAGTCAGAATATGTAAACACACAAACAAAAATGATTAACATTAGGTAGCGTGGTGAGGTCAAGCAGGGTAAATATGTCAGCCTCAGAATGGCTAAAACATTGCTCCCAGCATAAAGTGTGGCTCCACTGATTTGCTATATATATAAAAAAAAAAACGTTTCCCATAAGCTTTAGGGCTGGAAGGCAGTGTGGAGTGTGGAGTGTGGGGTTCTGAGTTCTGAGTTCTGAGTTCTGAGTTCTGAGTTCTGTACTGGATGGATGTGAAAATTACAACTTTGAAAACCGTAAAATGTTTTGTTACAGGAAAACGGCTTAGCCGTTCTGTTGTTAGTCAGGGACAACTATCTATGGTGTAGTAAGTACTTCAAGTGAACTTAAGTGTTGTTTTGTTTGAACACCTGTAAAACTCAACTCATCCCTTCTGGACAATATAGCACTCTGCCTTTAATGCACTTTAACTTGCACTTATCTGCTCCCTATTTTACTGTATTTAACCCTGCACTTAATCCAATCTGTAGTATTTTGTATTTCACTTGCACTCGTTTCTAACCCTGATGTAACTATCAACACTGTTATCTGTCTCGATATCAAATCGTACTGTGTTTTGTATTTGCTTTTATTAGGACTGAAGTCATTGTTTTTCGTATCTTGCTCTTAATTGTACTGTAATTCTTTATGTATTTTTTGTATACAACTGTAAGTCGCCCTGGGCAAGGGCGTCTGCTAAGAAATAAATAGTAATAATAATTTTGTTTTGTGTGTTGGAAGAACCATAATAAAGAGTCTGTTTGTTTGAACTGTGAACAAAGTCTCCAGATGAATAATTGTCTATTATTACCATCCTGCACAGACCACGCTACCACAGTACATAGATTAAGTTTACAATTAGGCATGCTTAAAATTCAAAGGTAGAGCCCAGCACACAGTCATGCTAAAGAATCAAGAAGGGTAGTTACAATTCAACGTTGCTGCAGTATGTCCACTGTTTAGTCATTTCAAATATTTTCACAAAATAAACATTAAACTTTAAAGCTACAATGTGCAGAGCAAAAGCACATCATGAAAGAACATATTTGCAGGTGAAACACACTAGAATAACAGTTGCTACATTTAAAAAAAATATAAACATGTGACATTTTCAGTCCACTAAAATAAATGGCTTTACCTAATCTCTGTAAGTAAGAAATTGGTGTGAAAACACAAAACGAAATAATACCATACAAAATGTCCAATACAAAAAAACACCTGAGTTACAAGCTCTTGCAATATGGATTGTAGCGTAACAGGAAAGCAGACTGCGGAGTCTCATCTGATCTGAAACCGCTGAACTCCACGTCTTCATCACCTGAACCTTCATCATTGATGATGCAAGCAATTGCCTAAATCATTAATGCACAGAGCAACTACTTCTAGGCAGTTTTTTCTATTCATGTGAGCCGCGATATTTCCCCTCAGGCATTATTTGTGCATGGTTATTAAAAACCGGAAATTAATGGTAAAAACTTTACTTTCAGCTAAAAGTTGGGGAGATGGGGGCGATCGTTCAAGGATAATCTTATCTCTTTTCTTTCAGCACACGTTTGCAATGTCTATGGGCACAAGCAGCCCAAGATGATGCAGTATATTGGGTAAGGGCGTCTGCTAAGAAATAAATAATAATAATAATAATAATAATAATAATAATAATAATAATAATAATAATAATAATAATAATAATAAATGTGCATGAGAGTAGGCATATAACAAGGGCCGCAACCTGTTGTCAGACCTTCATTAAGATGCAAAGGTCAGACCATCCAAATAAGTGAGCTTTAAACAAATAAATAAGATCAAGTTTTGGGACTACTTCTTTTAGGTGTGCTAAAAAGTTGGGTGTGACTCTTGACATGTCTGCCATTATAGATCTCAAGGACGTACAAAAATGACCTAACCGTTGCCAGCATTTCCACTGCTGCTTCTCTGGTATCTTCATTTCTTATCACCACAAGAACCTACAATTGTTTGGTATTCACATCCTTATATTTTTATCAGTCATACTCTGCAGTGGTTGTCAGTTTTGAGAAGCAGTGAAGGCAGCAGGTGCACAGAAGGAGGAGAGCGAGCACCGTGTGACTCATGACAAGAACACAGACAGCAAAGATGTACACGGTTTTATCACAGTAATCCTGGGGCTGGTGGAATGGACGGATGAAGTTAGGTTTATAGACAGAGAACACCCAGTAATTTCCCAGAATGAACCAGATGAAGAGGAACAGGCTGAGGGTGATGTGGATGTAGTATTTGTGGGCATTCTTTCGCCACGGATACTCGTCAACATCATCATCGTCGATGACAACTGACTTGGAAAGAAGTGACCTCATCTTTGCAGAGTCATAGAGCAGAAACGTCACCTGCAAATGAACAAATAGAATCACTGTCAGTACTGTAACAGTCACCTGAGCACAAATTGGAAACACAAGGAATTCCATTGGATAACTATAAAAAATACTGTATTTGATCCTTTAAGCTTAGTAAACAATGGTCTAGTATTACAGCCCAATAGGCCAGGTCATGTTCTGTTATTCTAGCTACAGTCTTTGCAGGACTGTGGGTTTGGTAAAGCCACTTGTCCAGGATGACCCATTTACATTAAAATTGTAAAAATAATACAATAAATTAATAAATACTAGTAACAGTGTTGGATATATGTATCAGCTGCTACAGAAAAAAAGGCAACTGACTGCTTTGTATTACACATGTACTGTAGTTTTATTTACCAAAGTATATTATAATTACAATAGTAATATAATACTGTATTACATTGTAGTTACAGAGGTAATAACATACTAATGAAAAAGGCAAAGGTTTTTGAAACCACATCAAGGCTCCTTGGTCTACATTATAATTACCTTTAAACTTCCAATGATTCCTCCGACCAGCAAATACAAGGGAATCAGTGGCTGAATAGGACAGTATTCCAAATACTTCATTCCTGAAAACAAACAGACATGCACAAAAAAAAGAGTTATGAGGTGCCCAGGTAATTAAAAAAATTCATACTTAAAAAAAAAATTGCTGCCTCTTAATGTCAACTACATATATATATATATATATATATATATATATATATATATATATATATATATAATGATACTGTATGTATCCTGTACGCCTCCTGTAGCTATTATATGACATTAATTTTGCATATACAAGTAATTGAGAATAACAAGAAATGATACACCATTACAATCTTTCTAACCAATCAGATCGCGCCACAGTAGTAGATTATGTCACCATATCCTACTACTTTTGAGTATTGTAACTACGGCAACAAAGGTAAAAATGAGTGTATTCAAGGTTCCAAGAATAAAAAGCAAGACCATGCAATACATCACTTGTGTTTATACCCTCCTACACTGCAATTAAAAACAAATGATTGCAAGTAATTGTAGCTCATAAAATGTTTCCATGAATATGAATTCATAATACATTCAGTTTATATGTGCAAATATAAAACAAACATGTATTTTCAGTTTAAAACAAGATATCTAGTACTACACAGGTTAAAGAAATCTCTGTTTACAAGCCATGCTTTAAGACTGCCTTGCACTTCCTGGGTCATTTCACCTGCAGAGTGAAACTGTCCCCATCCAATCACTGGCTTATTTCCTGTCAATAACCAATCAGCTGTTTCCCCTATTGACTGACATGATTTCAGCCAGTACAGTAATGCTTTGACCCACAAGACACTGCTAAGATGAAATGACCCAGGAAGTGCAAACAGCTAACAGCAGAATAAGGCATATAAACAAAGTGCTTCCTTAAACCTAAAGTGGTACCAAATAGCATGTATTAATGCAAATACAACTGTGCAATAACAAGTATTTCTTTCAAAACTGCACATTTCAGTCCTAAGTAGCTAATTAAAGTGCAAAATGGCTGAGATTTATGGAATTTATTACCCACAAAAGCCATAGTGAGGGGCCAGGCTAGGAAGGCAAGAAGTCCAAATATCAGGTAAGCTGGAAGAAACACAAATGTAAGAACTTTTTAGCATCAGTCATCATATCAGTCATACATTTACATTAAAACAGTACAAATGCTCTAAATTTTAGGTGTACATGGAGTAACCCAAATATCACTCCATCTAAGCCTAAACTTGTATTTTACAGGAGTGAAACCTGTGCAGTAGATGGTCTGATTTGTGTTGGCCACTAGAGTGAAGCTGACCTACAACATAGGAATAGATAGCAACGTTTAATTCACACATGGTGCATTTTTTATTAAATAAACCATCGGAGAAAAAAACTATATCTGGCAGGGAATACTTATAGATCTGATGTATAATGGCATTTTAATAGCTATACTTGTGGAGCCTCACAACAAAATGCAATACCAAATATTTACTGGGCATTACTATGATCTATTATACTGTAGAGCAACACTGTGCTATTATTCCTCATGCCGTACGTTAGAGCGCTTTGTGATCTCCACCAGTTAACAGTTACATCTGCTTAAAGCAACAGTGTGCAACTGGAATGTATTGAATCCAACATTATTGCAGCAGCAATTCCATCTCCCATGATGCCCCTTTCTGCTTTATTAAAATTCAATATTACTGTCAGAGAATGCTCACCATTGCTGGCAATCTTAGAAATGCACTTGTGGCAAGCTTTCTCCAGACCGGCTGCCATCTCTGCTTCTTGTTGAAAGATGTTTCTAGGTGTGAAATGACAAACAATATTTCAGGTTTCAAATGAGCCATTTTCTCTGTCATCCCATCATACTGTATCAGTATTTCAGGACCCATGAAAGCTGTATAGCACCTAGTAGCCCAACATTTCAAAAAAGATCTCACCCTGTGTCAGACTAGAGCATTTTGACTCAGGAAAGCACCTCCATTGTTTCTAATGGTATACTGGAGCATCCGCAAGTGACAATTCACAATCTTATTTTTTTTGTAATGACTTTTCATTGGGAATTGATCCTTTGCTTAGAGACCCCATTGGTTGAAAGTGTCCTCCAATGTGTTCTGTTCTGCATCACTGGAAAGGGCAGCAGTGTAGCGTAGTGGTTAGGGCTCTGGACTCTTGACTGGAGGGTCGTGGGTTCAATCCCAGGTGAGAGACACTGCTGCTGTACCCTTAAGCAAGGTACTTTACCTAGATTGCTCCAGTAAAAAAACAACTGTATAAATGGGTAATTTGTATGTAAAAATAATGTGATATCTTGTAACAATTGTAAGTCGCCCTGGATAAGGGCATCTGCTAAGAAATAAATAGTAACTGGAAAAGCCAGCAGATGACCTTATCCACAGTCATCTAAATAATTAGTATTGTTGCAGCGAGAACAATTCTGTGCTGTCTGCTCTGCAGTTTAGTGACACTTTTTTTTTCTTTAACAATAAAACCTTCTGAAAGATTATAAATACTCAGGAGCAGTAAAAAAAAATTGAAATAGACCAACAATTATCTTTGTAATATATATTTTTTTATAATATATTTATTTTGCTGCAGAAAGAATGGACCTACTGGATTCTGAACTGTGATAGTAAAAAGCATCTTTAGCCTTCTTGACAAGAGTTTTCACCATGCTTTACAATACTTCCCAGATTCTAAACTTGTTCTACTTTTACAGTTCAGCTTCTACATACAGTACACTATGTGTATTTCATGGCTAGTCCTGCACTTCTGAATAATGCTACCTTGATGCTTTAAGATTTGTATGGACTGAAGTTGACTTCCAATAAGCAGTCAGACAAGGCTTTTAAGTAAAATATAAGAACACACTTTAAAAAAAAAAAAAAAACACACACAAACTATATAATACCTAATTCCCTACAATAACAAAACCAAGCACAGTCACGTGACGCAACTGGCTACACAGACAGAGACACTCATCTGTAGGCCATTTAGCTTCAACAGATTTCGATAAACAAGGGTTTTTCCAAAATCCCAACAGCCAGGATTTCTAGTATCAATTGTATGTATTGGCAAATCATCCTATAACAGAGGCTACAAAACAAAATGTTTTTTTTTCACAATTGGTAAGTGCAAACTGAGATTCTAATTGCCCTGGGACAGTACTTGGAATCTAAAATACTGCAGCAAACCAGGAATACAGAGAGGCATTTGTCCAGTGAGACTTTCAAAGATCGCCTGCAGCCGGTAATTTACTCAGACGAAGTTCAGCTTCTACATAAAAGCATTTACTCCAGTGCAGCACAGAAAAGATACTGCAAAACACACAATTGGGTAAACATACTGGGTATACTTAATCACTTGAAACAATGCTTAGGCAGAGATTGTAAGACCTGCAAGACTTTTCCTTCACTGTGTTATTGGTTAATACATAAAACCATGCTTATGTGCAACTAACAACTCAGAAATATTTTTTTTAAAACAAATATTCTGACATGACAACAAGGATAAATCTACAGTCAGGACCCGTTTGTCCACCTCTTATTAATCCGTCATCTCATTTAGCCGTCGGTCAGCGCTGTAACAGATTGATTCTATTATAAAATACTACATAATAACCGTCACATGTATTTTCCGACACTGTATTTTTTGGTTACACAAGCACTATGCTACTAGTTATTAACTGTCATTCATCAGTCCCAAGACATGCGCCTGGGTTAAAAACAAACAGGAAGGGTGTTTGTCTATTTAAAATACACTACAGAAGTATACTGTGAATGTTAAATTGCAGTATAAACTGTATGAATATCATTTTGCATGCAATGTTCTTTAGAAATTACATTTGTAAAATAGACTTGTTTTATTTCATCTGGCAATGGCTCAGAATGATTTTCAGAGTACAACAGGGAGATACAAACGAGAACTAAGCTACTCTCAGCGCAAGCAATTATTTTTAGTATGGAGGCACATTTTCAGTTTTACAATGGGGGGCCACATACCATAAAATTAGATGTTACTAAGAGAAATACTTTCGGTTATGACCTGTAAATTGGATTGAAACAGACCAAACCTGTAAATCAGTAGTTATTAATGTCACTAGCATACACACCAGCACTCAACAGAAAGATGTACAGAGATCATTAACATGCAGTATAAGCATTAACTGAGAGCTGAGAGCCCCTGGGGACACCATTGATGAGAGTTAACAGCTGTGCTGTCTGTAATGTGGCTTTCAAACTGCATTTAAGGATACTCTATACACCCTCTGTATCGTTTTATGTTCATTACAGCATAATATGTGTCATAATACACAATATTTTAAAATATTTTACATTTTGGGGAAGTCTCTGGACAAGACTGAGCAAAGCGGAATTTCTGTAAGAGGCAGGTATAAAAATGACCACTAGGGGGTTCAGGGATGTGTGTAACAAGGTGGAGGCTGGGAGCAAACTGGCAACCCTGCGCATCACAAGTGAGTCCTAACCACAATGCAAAAGAGCCAGGTCTGTCTGCATTCATGGTTTGAGAGCTTGTAACTTCATCTCATCTCACCAATGGGACAGAATCCATAACAGCCGTGTATCACACAATACTGCCCACAACATTACTTGACTGTAGGAATTCGACAGCTGATTGAAGGCACCAATGGAGATTTTCAAATTCATGCAATGAAGCAAAATACAGAAAAAAATATTACATTTCTTGGGTTGGCCAGGCAGTATTAACTTCTCCTTCTCACACTTTTGTCTTTTTTCTCCCCAGTAGCTTTGTTTCTGTATCAGTGACTTTAAATGTTGTACCTACACATCAGGGTGTTTGGCAAATATAAAACAAGACAGAAATGAACAATTTAAATACATGTTTTCATAAATAATTACCAGCAGCCGTTATGTCAAATACAATACTAAAGCTGCAGTATATGTCATTCATGTTTATGTATGCACTAGATTAAGATTCCTGGAGGACTTGTATGCTATCCAGTTTGTTTGCATTCTCCACCTGTAGTTTTCAGCTGTGAAACACAAGCTTTCTCCCTTGTTGAGCATTTTTTGCCTGTCTATGAACTAAACAAACATACAGCTGCAACAAGGTGTTATTACGAACGTGTTTGCAAACTCATCTCAAGGAAGCAAATAATAATAATAATAATAATAATAATAATAATAATAATAATAATAATAATAATAATAATAATAATACCATTTTCCCCTAAATGTTGTTTGGTTATATTGGTATATTTACAAAGAAAAGAAACAGGTACCTTCTTAAATATGGAAAAAGTGTTTTTCTGTATTCTGATGTTTTTCTCATCACGTTGTATAATAAAACAAACCACAGAAGTTTGGTAATGTTTGTGGATAATTTATTAACAACCTCACATATCAATTTATGTAAAATGTATGTGCTGCAATTGTATTTTACAGTTTAAATATATGCAGTAGAAACGACTTACCTGATAAAGATGTTAGGAGGAAAGGTCGTCGTACAGCTCGAGTTAATTAAATTATAATCCACGGATAAATATCAAATTAAGTTTCAAAGATTAACTTCCAAAGAGTTGTTCACCTTGGTCGATTAACTAAAACAGTAGCTAATTCTGAAGAAAATCATTCGGCACCGTCTCTCCGTCTCCTCTGCTAGTTTTAATGTTCTGCAGAACACAGCAGGGTATCGCTGTCATTAAGGCAGTCATGAACAACAGATACAGTAATCGTTGGTTTCAACCCACTCATTGAACCTAACAGCGCACATCAATCATGCAAATCAATGCGCTTTACCGCGGAACCTTCCAAGTGTTGCTCTGCGGGAATGAACAGCAAAGCGTACCCTGAGCAATCCTAAGCATTACCACGTTAGTTTCCAAATTACTTAAGAGTTCAAATAGTACGCTTTCTGTTGATGAACTAGATCGATACCGAATTATTTTATTTTTTTCCCAGTACACAAATTACTCGTCAATGTGTTGACTGTTTAATAATCACGTCAATCAGAAGCAGTCAATTGCACATTGTTATGTATTATTATTATAGTAGTGTATAATATTAGGGTTTACGGTGGATTAGTAAAGATATAGCAATGGAAATGTTATATAACTTTACTGGTACATTGCCCCATACTGTACTACTTAAAGCGGTATCAGAAGAACAGGTTTTCTGAATCTGATGAAACTCCGAATAGACATTTATTACAAGAATGTATTCCACATGAAGTTTTTTTTTTATAAAAACTGTTTTGATTAATAAAACAATGTTTGCAGTTCATTAAACGTTTTATAACTGTTCAAGACAGGGTTTATTACCACTGACCAACAGTTAATGGTGGCATGCCAATAAGGGCCTGTCAAACATTGAACAAACAGTAAAGCAAAATTGCCATATAGACATACAATATGCTTCATACAGTATGCGAGGCAAAAATTGAAATTGTTTTTGTATTCTACAGAAAATGATATCTTAGAATGTTTTAAGAGAGAAACTAGTGAAAACATTTGCATATCTTTCGATTTAACTTTATTTGATATGCAAATGTATAAAAAAAGCCTCTCTTTGTTGGGTGGTAAACGACAAACCAGTACAAAGCGGTCCTGCAATTTCATTTAGAGCTTGCATTTAAAACGGGCAAGTCAAGCTCTTTCACTCAATGGAATGAGGGATAATGAATGATGGTAGGTACATGCAGTGAGTCAAGCTGCCTAAAGACTAACAAGCCGATTTTGTACCCATACCTTGTGATGATGTTTGCATTGTAATGGAATGACTCAAATACTGTTTTTCTATTGTTATAAGACTATGTTAAAGTGCTTTCACCCTAGTTCAGGAGCTGCTCTTCAGTTCCAGTTGTCTGGCATAGATATTTGCATCATAGACTAGATCAGCCAAAGTTTATTTTAGAAGTAAGAACTGAAGAGCAGCTCCTGAAGTCACTGTCACAGCATCTTAACACACATTTATCAAAACATATATATATATATATATATATAAGCAATTGGAATACAACCACCCAGGTGAGCAAGTGTCATACAGGTAAGGGTAAAGGAACAGAAAATGTCAATTGAAGCTGTCTACTCTTTAATGTGCATCCCTATTAGCTTTTCCTGTTGCCACAGGTTTGATCTTGATATTGGCTTTGTATTTTCATGGGCAGGCCCTGCTCTCTTCTTCATTCTTGCAGTCAGGCATTGCGTTCTTTGAAAACGGGTGCCGGTAGGTCTAATTCCAGAAGCAGCTGAACAGCAGGAACGAGGAGAATCATATGGCTGACACTTGGAACAGAGCATATGACGTTGTCTTTATAAAAAGTCTATATTTTGACAAAAACCCAGTTTTCAACTTCTTCAAAATATTGTTTTTATTTATTTCTTAGCAGATGCCCTTATCCAGGGCGACTTACAATTGTTACAAGATATCACATTATTTTTTACATACAATTCCCCATTTATACAGTTGGGTTTTTACTGGAGCAATCTTGGTAAAGTACCTTGCTCAAGGGTACAGCAGCAGTGTCCCCTACCTGGGATTGAATCCACGACCCTCCGGTCAAGAGTCCAGAGCCCTAACCACTACTCTACACTGCTGAAATATGAATTGCAAATGAAATGATTGGTATTATAAAATATGAAAAATGATTGGTACTATCATGTTTCTATCATTCAACACAGATTGAAAGAAAACATCAGATACATTATTTGGTAGGTTCCATGCATGCAAGTGCACCTGTAGTGAAGATTCATGAGGAACACACACCCCAAACAGCAAGGAACAGTACAACATATTAGACTGCCTCAGAGGACATAAGATTGGAATTGCATAACCTTGAACAGAATAATAAGACTAAAATCCTACACACAATTTACTGCATTTGATTTTAATATTACTATAGGGTATAAGCAGCACCTGGCTGTATGTCATGATCTTCTACATTTACCATGAATTGCAATCGTGTGCGCACTAAATTGAAACAGTAACTAGGCCTCTTGAAAATTGTTTGGTATTGTTATGAAAAGCACTTTCTTTGACGATAAACTGTAGATAGGGATTTTTTATATGTAATTAAATCTGATTAATTTATTATTATTGGCCCCAGCAAAGCAATGCCTTATAGGGCTGGAGAAGCCTGCATCACAGACTCGTTTGTTTCCACTTTGACGTGATCATACCTAATTCACTAAACAGACGCAAAGGCTGTGTGTATGAATGAGAAAACGAGATTTGCTTTGTTAGGCAAACACCCTTAATGTTTAGGTATATAGGTCATGTGGTGTGGTTGCAGCTAGACCATTGGAGTAGAATTGACATACAACACAAGATGAGACAAGCCCAAAAATAAAATCATGTAAACAAAAAAACAAGAACCACTGATAATGTTGCTATAGCCAATAAGAGGATATAAATACATTTTTTAAATTCTACTTATAGCAGTGTATATGCAAGGTAATCTTCCATTCTGTTTAAGGAAACAATCAAATATGTTTCATTATGTTTGTTTTACTATTATTGCCATGTTGATAACTTCTCAAAGAGATTATTAAGGACAGTGGACCTGTTTTAAACCAACCAGAACTGTGTAGGAAATTAACACAAACAAAAGCCAGGAATAAATGGGTTTGGATCCAGCTGTTCTCAACTTAGCCCAAGTGGGCATTAGCCTGTATCACAAAACTGTTCAGCACAACTAGCAGTCTGCTGAAAGAAGCCTGAGGCTGATTGAGGTTTGCTTTCCGAGCTGTGAGGGGAAGCGACTGTCAAACTACTGGTAACCAGTTCCACTGTCCCTTACCTTATTATGAAAACAAAATATAATTCAAATATCAGTAATAATACTACCCATAGCATATTGTTTCTATTTACAAAATTGCCATACAGACTGTAAAATAGAATACATTCTACATATAGACATAAGGAGATCGTCGTGACATATGGTGTGCATACGATATGGTGAGTCAGACCAAGGTAGCAGAGCCATTCCTTTCTTGATACATCTTACCATTCCTGAATTGAGACCTATATAAGCCTGGCAGACAGCCAGAGATATATGGTAATAAGGCTCACAGCAGAGTTTCAGTGGAAAGACAGATGATTCATGCCTTTAAATACAGGTTTGGTTAAAAACAAAAGGAATATTCCAGGACTAGAAGCCTCCTCACAACCCATCACCTCAGTCTTTTGTCCTGGTCTTATGATGCATGCATTGCACAAGCCTACAGAGAAGGAAAGTTGAGGGACTGGTATACCCACTGGTGTTTAACAAGTTCAGTGGCAAGCCTAAGAACAAAAATGCTAATCAATGTCCGTGAAAAAGAAAGCTTTTGTTACGCTCCACAGAGCTGTTAATGCATGACGTTACTCTAAAACAAAGAACTGAAGAAGCTGATGATTTAAAAATGGGACATATGCTGATTTGTTTAGTTTTTTCTGATGGAGTTTCACCAGTTAAAAAAAAATGAAGAACTGCAATTCGTAAGGAACATAATTACTAGAATTATTTTCTTTTGTGCTATCTCAGGGAAGCAACAACACTATCATGTAGGCTAAATAAGGATTTTTCTGCGCTGAAAGGAGACGCTGGTGTGATTTTGCCAGCGTTAGGCATAATGGTTCTGACCCATTTTAGAGTGGTTTGGGTGTATCCAAGCCTTTCTAGAATGCTGCAGGAGGCTTGAAGCTGTTAATATATAATTATTAGTATCCCTAAGGATAAAGCTGACAGATTCATGTAAAAACGAACATTAACTGTTAACATATTCTAAAACCTGAAAAACCACTTGAACACTTGTTTTAATGATTGAATTAGCTTAATCTGATCTGGCTCACGTTTCTTCACCAATAGGTTCATTAAGAATACACAGTGCAGTTTCTAACTGCTGGGGAACTCCAAAACAGCTCTTGGACATACATTTATCACTATGGTTACTTTATTGATTCATTTAGAACACAAGAAAATGGATAGTGCACATAAAAAACTAAGTGCTCTACAATCCCAGATGTTTAAATTGATCTCTTTACAAAAAACGCATTAATTTACCTTTGCTGTATGCTGTTGCTTTGAACATATTTTTATCACACATCATGGGTCACCTGGGGAAAACATTTCTCAAGTTTTTGTTTGAGTGGTTGTCCGCGGAAGTTTAATTTCTCTGAAGCCTCATAGTACACTCAGATCACTTTGTTTCTTGTAAACATGGCAGGATGCTCTGTAACACTTTCAGACTTCAGTAGTTCAGGACAATCCACCACAACACAGAATTTATGGGATGATGACGTCACCAATGTAGGTCTGTATAAAAAAAACAAATGTCCAAACAAGTTTCAAAAAGTGCTTTATTAATGTTTTCTATTTACTAACATCAGAGGGACCGGAGGAGCTGGAAGCATGGAACAACTTGAATAAAAAAACAGTACGTCCAGGAGACGTCCGGCAACTAAAGTCTCTCATCCTGTGTCAAAACAAAAGCAGAGCAAAAGTTCAGTGTATTTAACAAACCACCCCTGCGTAATGCTTTCTCCAAGGGATCCCCAGTACAATTGAAGTTCAAGTTAAGATCCATCCATCCATCCCTTTTATCCCTCAAAACCCTGCCCCCTCTGGCCAAACCTCTAATCAGGCACTGCCAGACCACCTAACAATCAGTCTGCAGTGCCCTTACCAAGATATCCGACCTCAGGGACTGGAAGTGAGGAATTCAATCTGAATTGCCCCTCACAAAAAAAGACCCCTCTTCTTGGCCATTTTTGTGAAGGGCAAACTCACAGTGGTTGCATATATCTCCTATTGTCAGGTATAGAACGTTACCATGGCAGCATTTATTTACCTGCCAGTCATGAATTGTATTTGCTTGATAATTATGGAGTACAAGATGAAACATTTGGCCTCAAACCCACTTGGTTTGAGAGTCCATCGCCTGGCCGTTAACCACGGAGTAATTGAAGAAAGGATAAGATTAGGAGAGGTGGAGGGATGATTATTATTATTATTATTATTATTATTATTTATTTCTTAGCAGACACCCTTATCCAGGGCGACTTACAGTCGTAAACAAATACATTTCAAGAATCACAGTACAAGTAATAATACAATTAAGAGCAAGAGAAATACAATGACTTTGGTTCAAGCAAGTACAAGTATGACAAAATACGATTCAGTAATGGAGCAGATAACAGTGTCAGTGATAGTTGCATCAGGATATAATTAAATACAAAATACTACAGATTAAATAACACTTGACAGATTACAGTACTCTAAAGTACAGGATTGAATTAATTGAATGAAAAGAGGGGGAAATGACAGGTCAATTTATATTTTTAATGATGGACTGATAGTGATGTAATGTTTGTGGGCACACAGTCTTACCTTGCAAACTGAAGTTAAAAATGTATTTATAAAAATAAAAAAAAAAACACACAAAAAAGCATTCAAAATACTGAGTGGAAAAGAAATGGATTTCCACTGCAATTGCTTCTTTCTTAATTTTAACCCACCTGTACAAATTCAACAAAATTATAACTATCCCATTGTGCTTAAATGGCTGCCTACTTTACAAACATGCCTCCTTTGTTTTTACTGTCATGACACACAAATACACAGTAGGCTAATATTGAACAAATACATACTGATTAACCAGATATAATGATTAGGAAGACATTGCTGATTATTGATTAAAAAACAGTTTAATTAAATATAAACCTGCTAATCTGGCTGCATCTGTTTATAATACAATAATAAAAAATAAAAAAACACACAATTAACAATGAATAGTTACTTTATTTAAATTCAATAATGACAAATTATTCTGAAGTATACTGTACAGTATGTCCATTTGTATTATTAGTGAAAATTGGAATAAAGCAATAATTGATACACATGTATAATATATATATATATATACAGTACTGTGCAAAAGTTTTAGGCAGGTGTGAAAAAATGCTGTAAAGTAAGAATGCTTTCAAAAATAGACATGTTAATAGATTATATTTATCAATTAACTAAATGCAAAGTGAGTGAACAGAAGAAAAATCTACATCAAATCCATATTTGGTGTGACCACCCTTTGCCTTCAAAACAGCATCAAGCATCAATTCTTCTAGGTACACTTGCACACAGTTTTTGAAGGAACTCGGCAGGTAGCTTGGCCCAAACATCTTGGAGAACTAACCACAGTTCTTCTGTGGATTTAGGCAGCCTCAGTTGCTTCTCTCTCTTCATGTAATCCCAGACAGACTCGATGATGTTGAGATCAGGGCTCTGTGGAGGCCATACCATCACTTCCAGGACTCCTTGTTCTTCTTTACGCTGAAGATAGTTCTTAATGACTTTCGCTGTATGTTTGGGGTCGTTGTCATGCTGCAGAATAAATTTGGGGCCAATCAGATGCCTCCCTGATGGTATTGCATGATGGATAAGTATCTGCCTGTACTTCTCAGCATTGAGGAGACCATTAATTCTGACCAAATCCCCAACTCCATTTGCAGAAATGCAGCCCCAAACTTGCAAGGAACCTCCACCATGCTTCACTGTTGCCTGCAGACACTCATTCGTGTACCGCTCTCAGCCCTTCGTGAACAAACTGCCTTCTGCTACAGCCAAATATTTCAAATTTTGACTCATCAGTCCAGAGCACCTGCTGCCATTTTTCTGCACCCCAGTTCCTGTGTTTTCGCTGCATAGTTGAGTCGCTTGGCCTTGTTTCCACATCGGAGGTATGACTTTTTGGCCACAAGTCTTCCATGAAGGCCACTTCTGACCAGACTTCTCGGACAGTAGATGGGTGTACCAGGGTCCCACTGTTTTCTGCCAGTTCTGAGCTGATGGCACTGCTGGACATCTTCCGATTGCGAGGGAAGTAAGCATGATGTGTCTTTCATCTGCTGCAGTAAGTTTCCTTGGCCGACCACTGCGCTCACGGTCCTCAACGTTGCCCGTTTCTTTGTGCTTCTTCAAAAGAGCTTGGACAGCACATCTGGAAACCCCTGTCTGCCTTGAAATTTCTGCCTGGGCGAGACCTTGCTGATGCAGTATAACTACCTTGTGTCTTGTTGCTGTGCTCAGTCTTGCCATGGTGTATGACTTTTGACAGTAAACTGTCTTCAGCAACCTCACCTTGTTAGCTGAGTTTGGCTGTTCCTCACCCAGTTTTATTCATCCTACACAGCTGTTTCTGTTTCAGTTAATGATTGTGTTTCAACCTACATATTGAATTGATGATCAACAGCACTGTTTGGTATAATTGTTTAATCATACACCTGACTATATGCCTACAAAATCCCTGACTTTGTGCAAGTGTACCTAGAAGAATTGATGCTGTTTTGAAGGCAAAGGGTTGTCACACCAAATATGGATTTGATTTAGATTTTTCTTCTGTTCACTCACTTTGCATTTAGTTAATTGATAAATATAATCTATTAACATTTCTATTTTATAAGCATTCTTACTTTACAGCATTTTTTCACACCTGCCTAAAACTTTTGCACAGTACTGTATATATATATATATATATATATATATATATATATATATATATATATATATATATATCGCTGGCTGAAAACTGGACTATAGTATGTAAATAACAAACGTTCTGGAATGGAATGGTTCTGAAATGCAAGCATTCAAGTTTCTTCCTTTTTTAGAAGTTTTGATATCTTCTGCTCTCTCTCTCTCTCTATATATGTATATATATATACAGTATATATATAGTACCTTGTTCATAAGTTATTATACATTATTTTGAGGCTTTACCTAGCTCACATTTTGCTGTACAGTATCAATATAGAAAATGTGCAATTATATATATATATATATATATATATATATATATATATATATATATATATATATATATATATATATATATATATATATATATATATATATATATATACAGTGCCTAGAGTAAGTATTCACCCCCCTTGGATGTTTTCACAGTTTGTTGTGTTACAACCTGAAATCTTGATGCATTTAAATGGGATTTTTTCCCCTTTGATTTACACATCCTACTCAACACTTTCAATGTGTTAAAAAATGGGAGGAGGGGGAACAAATCAATTAATAAATAAAAACCTGAAAAGTCTTCATTAGGTAAGTATTCACCCCCTTTGCTATGACACTCCTAAATAAGCTCAGGTGCAACCAATTGCCTTCAGAATTCACACAATAAGTTATATGGAGTCCATCTGTGTGCAATAAAAGTGGTTCACATGATTTCAGATTAAATACACCTGTCTCTGTAAGGTCCCACAGTTGGGTAGTGCATTCAAAGCAAAGATACTACCATGAAGACCAAGGAGCTTTCAAAACAGCTCCGGGATAAAGTTGTGGAAAGGCACAGATCAGGGGAGGGGTATAAAAAGATTTCAAAGGCATTGAATATCCCTTGGAGCACAGTCAAGTTGATCATTAAGAAGTGGAAGGTATACGGCACACCCAGAATCTGCTTAGATCAGGCCGTCCTCCCAAACTGAGCAGCCGGGTAAGAAGGGCATTGATTAGAGAAGCCAATGACAACTCTGAAAGACCTACAGCGTTCCATGGCTGAGATGGGAGAAACTGTCCATGTATCAACAATAGCTGAGGTACTCCACAAATCTGGCCTGTATGGAAGAGTGGCAAGAAGGAAGCCATTTCTGAAAAAAGCCCATGTAAAATCCCGCTTGGAATTTGCAAAAATTGAACTATTTGGCATAAAAGCAAAGCGTTATGTCTGGCGCAAACCCAACACAGCACATCACCCAAGTAACACCATCCCAACTGTGAAGCATGGTGGTGGCAGCATCATGCTATCTGGATGCTTTTCATCGGCAGGGACTGGGAAGCTTGTCAGGGTAGAGGGCAAAATGGATGGAGCTAAATACAGGCAAAACCTTGAGGAAAGCCTGCTTCAGTCTGCAAAGACTGGGACAGAGATTCACCTTTCAGCAGGACAATGACCCCAAGCACACAGAAAAAGCGACACTGGAGTGGCTTAAAAACAAGAAAGTGAATGTGCTAGAGTGGCCCAGTTAAAGCCCGGACATGAATCCGATTGAGAATCTGTGGCAAGACTTGAAGATTACTGTCCACCAACGATCCCTATCTAACATGACAATCCAACCTGGTAGAGACTTATCCCAAAAGACTCACAGCTGTAATTGTTGCCAAAGGTGGTTCTACTAAGTATTGACTCAGGGGGTGAATACTTATCTAACCAAAACATTTCAGTTTTTTTATTTGACTCTTCAAAGTGTTGAGTAAGTTGTGTAAATCAAAAGGGGAAAACAATCCCATTTAAATGCATCAAGATTTCAGGTTGTAACACAACAAACTGAGAAAATGCCCAAGGGGGGTGAATACTTACTCTAGGCACTGTATATATTTACTTATGGCAAGATAATTAGGGACAGAACTACAAATT
Source organism: Acipenser oxyrinchus oxyrinchus (assembly GCA_030684275.1). Lineage (NCBI taxonomy): Eukaryota > Metazoa > Chordata > Actinopteri > Acipenseriformes > Acipenseridae > Acipenser > Acipenser oxyrinchus. The sequence continues at coordinate 30,442,624 of CM060253.1, read as the reverse complement.
TCTAAGACAGTAAGGACTACAATGCTTGAAAGCCAACAAGAATTGTTCATACAAGATCTTCTCAACATGAGCAGAATATCTCTCCAACAGCTTTCTTAACCATTTGAAAGGAACATTATGTAATTCCAAAGGGGTTTAAACCTCAAGTCCCACCAGCACACACTGATGAAGGCATTAGCCATAATGTTGTTTTGACTTGGCTGAGCTTCAATAGCTTTACTTCAGATTGTATTACTGGGCTTACAAACACATAGATGTCAATTTAAGAAATACAGCGTATTTCAGCCAACATGATAATGCTGATGTAGTTTTAATTCTAGTTAAAAAAAAATAAAACATTTAAACATGATCAGTGGGGTGTCCAAGGGTTTTTTGAAGACTGACCTGGTGCGAGTTTTAAATATTCAAATCAAATCTCCACAGAAGAATCTCCACACTCTGTCACTTCAGTGGATTACCAGAGTATACTGCTTTAAATGATCACAATGCTGTCTGTTACCTCTGTAGAACCAATATGCATCATACCATGCTGACTGCCCTTGTGCTACAACTGAGTGCAGGACTACCCCATTGTCATTGTATTCCCACTGCATGGCCATTAAAGACCACTTAGTAAAAGATTGCGTCTCAATTTGTTATACAGTGCTGTCCGGCTCAGTGTCTTCTTAAAGCCTGGGACCGGCAAGGAGGCTCACCACTTAGAACCCTGCTCTAGATGATGTGCTCCTCGTCTCTGTCAGCAGCCAGCAGGGACCACTTGTCACCCCCCTCCTGGACAGAGCCGCTGTGGCCAGAGCGCTTGTCCATGGAGGACAGGGACATGTGGCTGGCACGGCTCATCCTGTCCCAGACGCTGGGAGTGGGGGAGTCACGCCTCCTGTCATCCATCCCGATGTGCACGCTCACCTGGTCGGGGGTCAGGCACTTCATCCGACCCTGAGCGTGACACTCATGTTTTTCAGGGTCTGGTTTCTTGTATCTAGGAACAATAATACAAAAAATAATAACCTAATCATTAATCCCACAAGGTACAAATACTGCTCTATGAAACCTCCAGTTTGGAAGTTGGAACATAATAAAAAGCTACCTAAAGCTTTCATTTACAATGCCTTCCTTTCATGCACTTCCTGGTTAATTACCTGTGTCCATGCCAGATACACTGGGTAAGGTCAGGCAAAGGGTTTCTATGGTTGTTGGAAACATGCTCTTGGCTGCAAAGCATGTCAGTCGTCAGGGGAAAGTTACTGGTTGGTTACTTACAGTAAAGAAACCTTTGAGCTCCTACTTCCCATAATGACCTACATGTTTGTTAAGCCCATCCTCCATCCTTCAGTATGACAAATTGCTTGAAATAAAAGTAAATACGATGAGTGCTTTTTTAAAATGGTAACATGGTGTTCCAGGTGAACTATGGAACAAATTAATTAAGGCAGTAACAGTTCTACTGAGCAAAGACTAGGACTTAGTAAAACATCTGTTTCACTACCACAATCCAGTGTCTAATGTTGTCAAACATGCAGTTTCCTAAAGATGATGAACTGGCAGTGAATGGTTAATGGCAGATTCTTCAAAACTACACCATTATTTCAGGAGGGCAGGGCCTTGAAGGCAGAAAGGTCACTTAAAAACTGTCTTGATCGCTGAGGCCAGTGTGTACAGCTATGGCCAAAAGTTTAGCATTACCTAGAATTTTAGAATTGTAAATGTGCAGGCTGGCATCGTTTAACAGCACTTGGCTTCGCCACCTCGTTACAAAACTGGACCACATTTGAGCCCCGACCTGTGCTTTTGCTTTCATATATACCTGTAATGCAACAATAACATATATATGCAGTATATTGGGACGCACTGATACATACAGTTTCAGTAAGAGTGAGGAAACCACCACAGAGACTGAAGAAGCTGCCATAGCTGCTGATCCCATCCATGGTTGCAGTACCAGGCCCACAGGCATAAAAACACCTATGAGAGACACACACAGCAGCGCTCAGAAACCACAACCACAGTCTTGTCTCTTTTCAGCCATCAACCCCCAATTCAAGAAAACAGCATGTGGGTTTATGTAAACACTAGAAGCACAAATACTTTGGCTGTTACACAACAGGTTTGGAGGGTTCTAGTATTTCTTACCTTTGTCCCCCTCCTCCATTATTACATATTTTTTCTCCGTACTGCTAGCTGGACATTCTGAATTTGAACAATGTGGGTAACTACAATCTAGAGATGCATGACACAAATCTACCTAATTGAGCAATGAACATTCTCACTTGTGTATAGAACTTATACATTTCTGCCTATTGACTTTATACTGCAGCTTAGTTACTGTGTAATGGTTTTCAATCAATATATTTTTTCTTTAGTTCTATAACATTTTACAGACATTTAAAGGTGCCAATACTTTTGTCATGAACAAAAACTACATTGATGGTCAGACATTTTTTGGTTGCACCATAGAGCCCTGTAATAGTCTCTGTGGTTTTTAAAAGACTGCCAAGGATCTGCATTTCTTAATGCATTGAAAGAGAACAGCATACTTTTTAAATTATCATAAAAACAAACACTCATTGAAATAAAATGGGCTACATCCTCAAGGCTATTCACTCCAAATCATCATTAGCGCAAATTTTTCTGAAAAAACAACAACCTGAGACTGTTAAGAAGCCCCTAAATGACATGTCTGAGTTGTTTATTTCTGGGTTGGCAACTATATTTCCAAAATCGTGGCAATGACAGTTTGGAGTAAGTGGCTTTCAGTATCAGGCCCAATGTCCCATGAGTGCCTTTATCTTCTTCACATGAGAAATATTTGTGGATTAATAGTTCCTAATTTGCTCTGCAGCTATTCGTAAGTGTTGTAAGAAATACAATGATGTCACTGAACAACAGCTAATTGGAAAAGACTTCCAAAGCCGACTTGTACTCGCCTGCAGCAATTGGTATTCCAACCAGGTTATAAATTAAAGCAAAGACAAAATTAACTCTTATTCTTTGGACTGTTTTCTTGGATAGGTCTATGCTGGCCACCACATCCAATAAATCATTCTGCAAAAACAAACAACAAAAACAGACATTAAAATGTTTAACAGACATTAAAATGACACACAGTTCAGGGATTCAGTCTGCCAGTACATAGCAAACCACAAGTAAACAATTCAAACATTTAATTCAGGAGCTTGTCTTAAATCGTTTCTTATTAGTTTTATAAAGGTACCACTAAAACCTGTCTAATCCAGCATCTCTTGAGACTGGAACATTGTCGGATTATACAGTGTGCTGAATTACAGAGGTACTGTAAAATCTAATACTGTATCTAAAAAAATGTATAACTGATCAACATTTGAACACTTTACAGTTTAGTACTGTCCGGGTACCTACAATTCAAGGATTGTGTCCATTTTCATTTCATTGTAAAAATAATTTGACTGCAGCTACCATAGCTGTGGGATATGTGCATATTTACACCACATACTTGATTATAAACTTAGAAAAGAAAAATCACATGACTTGGTACCAGACTGCACGGCCAGATTTACATTGATTTTAGGCAGACGACTTACAAATCGTGCCGAATTCCAGGGTCGTCATTTTTACTGGAAGAACCCTGCCCGTGTACTCTGGGTATAGGGCTGTCATTGTGCATATTGAGTAAACACACATTTGATATATTCCACAGCAATGCAAGCCGATCTAACACTACAACAGTACTTAATGTTTTTGCAAACACAGATGTTCAGATACGGATGCTCTTACCCTAATGAGCACTATGTCTGCTGCTTCAATAGCCACGTCGGTTCCAGTCCCGATGGCAATACCCACGTCAGCCCTGGCCAGAGCCGGGGAGTCGTTCACCCCATCGCCCACCATCGCCACCTTCCTCCCCTGCTCCTGCAGCTCCTGCACCTTCGCCACCTTGTGAGAAGGAAGAACCTCTGCAAACACTTTCTTGATGCCAACCTGCAAATATAAAAAGATACAGGGGTTGGACAAGCAACTGGAAACACCTGAAAATGGAATCCCTGTCACACATAACTGCATCTCCCTGCTGCAAGTCAGTTTCAGTCACAATGGGCAAGACTGCAGGTCTGAAGACAGAAAAAAGTGACGAGTAGGTCTCAAAAGTGATTTTGCAGTCTTTACAGACTTTGCCACAGTTTTCCTCTGGGGGTGTTGGATTCCAAATAGAGTTTAAAAAAAATGACTACAATATTAACCTTCAACACCTCTTGGAAGATACACCCCAGGTGTTCTGTAGAAGATGACGTGTGTACAACACATGTAGACTATTACTAAATACTGAACATTAAACATAGAACCTTACACTGTATGGTTACGACTGTATAAACACTAAGGTCAACCTCTATATTTATTTGATCAAATCCCTGAAGATTGGCAGACCTGCCTATTTATATCTTTATATGCTGACAGGAAAGCACTTTATAACTGAGACCACAATAACACAAAGGCTGCACGAGGAGGATAACAAACAGGGAGGATAAGAAAAGGATATACTGGCATTTTTTCAATTAAATACATAAGCAGCCGGTGAATTGATCCACAGTTCCATAGAAAATAATTATATTATATTGCTATGGCTGATGCAGAATTTTGTTTTATAATCCATTTTAGTATGGATAACAAAATAAATAAAACATTTATACATATTATACAGTACACCGTCGCTATAACGCCCTTCATTATAACAAACCTTCAGCTATAACGAACCTGGCCCCTGGACCCTAAATAAAAAAAATTAAAAAAAGATAATATAAATACACTGTCAACATCCCGGTCTGTATGCATGGGATGTCACCTCTGCAACTCTTATCTTAATAAATACGCGCTCTGTAACTATATTTCCGAAACGAAAATCATTTCATGTTGCAAGCTGGAAACTATATTGATTGAAAAAAGGAGTAACACAGGCATATTTCTGTCATGAACATAAGTTGTCAAAAAGCACTCTGTTTTTTGGCTTGTTCAGCAACCATGAGGCAAAGCAAAATTAATTAAAGAAAAAAAAAACTTGACAATCTGATGAACTTTTCATGTCGGGTTGATTTGGAATAAAAGCTCAGTTTGGGATTCTTGCATGTTGGATTAAGATTTGGTGCACGTTGAAACAATTCATGTCAGATTGATTTTGAATAAAAGTTCAGCTTCAATTTGGGATTTTTGCTTTTTGCACTGTCTTTTAATTCTTTAACGAATAGGATAAAGCAAAGGCAGAATACTGCATACATGAGATGAACAGGTACATGCAATTCTACTTTTATTAACAATCACATCTCATTAACTTAATCCAACAGTGTATCATTCATTTTGGCTGTCCTTTCGCTGTAACAAACCCCCGATATAACAAACAAAAGGCATGGACCCCAACAGGTTCGTTATAGCGAGGGTGTACTGTATATCCAGTGTGCTCCATAAGTATGTGAATGCTATTCATAAGGAAACTAAAGCAAGCATTATCGTGAAATGCTGGAGAACCTTGGGCCTGGGACACTTACTGTACACATACTTTGACGGCAGTCATGTGCTGTTTTCACTATTTTAGTGTCCAGGGAGATATGAGTTTTAACAACTATCAAATCTGAGAAAAGTAGGACATTTCTTGCACTGACATTTTATCCCAAAAGGTATGGTTCATGTAATAAAACACACATCCGTCCACCTCCCCCACCTTTTTTCAGTTACCCCATGCTTAACCCCAGGGGGGTATCTCATCTCGTCCAAACGGGTTTGTGACCAAATGGTTCCTCTCATACCATGCTCCATAATCATCAGTTAAATCCCATTCAGTCCCATTCAGTCCCATTCTACTGCACTGTATTTTAATTCTTACCTGAGTAGCGATGGCTCGGGCAGTTTTCCTGTTGTCACCGGTGATCAGGACCACATCAATCCCCATGCTGTTTAGAGTGTAGACAGCCAGGGCAGATTCTGGTTTGACAGTGTCAGCTATTGCAATCATCCCACACAGGATCCCTGGAGTAAGAAGCACAGGTTAGCATCCAGAAAACATTAAGTAACATTATTTTATCAATATAATTATTCATAACAATACAGTACATTCATTTATTCAACAATGTGGTGTGTAGGATTCAGCCGGAGGTGCTAACCAATCATTAACGGACTCTGAGATAGGTCAAGCTGAAGTTGAGCCATAAGAGCTCATGGCGAGTTCAAGATTGTGAAGCCCAGATCGGGTCTGCAATCTTGGCCAAATCAGAGTGTAGCCAAGAGGGTTAGAATTATGTTAGCACATTTTCCCACATAGCATTTTATTTATTAACACTGAACATTGTTTATTTCTTTTTAATGAAACACTTGGTGATATGGAGCTATGTGTCTCGCTGTGAGTAAAGTAAGATTAGAACACAGACCCAAAGACAGAATGATACGTTATGCAAAATTTGACAATAATAAACCCTATCAATCACATGCAAAAAAAAAAAAAAAAGATTTTTCAGTTTTTGTAAAGGTAAATAGCACAAATTAAAAACAATAGCTTAGTGTCTGATTATGTGAATAGCAACATTACTCAGATACACAACCCTGATTTTCATTTTGAAATACCAACATATGACAACAGTTTTTCTTTGGTCTACTATCTACAAAACAAAAAAAAAGTACCATCTAGGGCCACTAAAATTGCTGTTTGCCCTTTCATTTCATGGCTAGACATGGCTTCATCCACATCATTTGAAACATGTAGACCATTGCGCTTCATCCACTCCCGATTTCCAATTAAGACAGAGTAGGTGTGAGAAGCTGCAGCACCTGTAAAACACAAGTCAGTAAGATATATAAGATACAATATTTGGAGATATATATATAGATATATATATATATATATATATATATATATATATATATATATATATATATATATATATATATATATATATACAGTACTGTGCAAAAGTTTTAGGCAGGTGTGAAAAAAAATGCTGTAAAGTAAGAATGCTTTCAAAAATAGACATGTTAATAGATTATATTTATCAATTAACTAAATGCAAAGTGAGTGAACAGAAGAAAAATCTAAATCAAATCCATATTTGGTGTGACCACCTTTGCCTTCAAAACAGCATCAATTCTTCTAGGTACACTTGCACACAGTTTTGAAGGAACTCGGCAGGTAGGTTGGCCCAAACATCTTGGAGAACTAACCACAGTTCTTCTGTGGATTTAGGCAGCCTCAGTTGCTTCTCTCTTCATGTAATCCCAGACACACTGATGATGTTGAGATCAGGGCTCTGTGGGGCCATACCATCACTTCCAGGACTCCTTGTTCTTCTTTACGCTGAAGATAGTTCTTAATGACTTTCGCTGTATGTTTGGGGTCGTTGTCATGCAGCATTCTTACTTTACAGCATTTTTTCACACCTGCCTAAAACTTTTGCACAGTACTGTTTATATATATATATATATATATATATATATATATATATATATATATATATATATATATATATATATATATAAGAAAGGGGTTTGTCCCAGGGTTCGTCCTTAAGCTACACACCCTCAGTCTCCTGATCAATAATTAGTGCACTCTCGTCGGTTGTGGCTCCGATGATCTGGGTCAGACGGGAGTTCTGTTCATTCCTGGCATTCACGCTTGTCTCACTTTGCAGTAGAAGAGACTCAATGTTGGAGACCTTACAGCTGATCCCACAGCCAGGTACTGCCTGGAAATCTGTGCAGTACCCGAGAGAGTCTGTCTCAAGCTCCTAAACACAGCAAGTAACACAGTCACTCGAGGCTATGAATAATAATACAATATAGCATGCTAGAAGTAAAATGTCTCAAGTTTTAAGAAGGGCATGACAGTGGATGCCTGAATTCCTAAGCAGCCTCAGAACCTCCATATTTACAGCGTTAAGCAGGCCCGGTTTCCATCCCAGATTCTGTTTTATAAATGTTAGGTTAAGCAACTCACCTCCTTGCAATACTTTGTTACAGCCATTCCCAGTGGATGTTCGCTGCTCGCCTCTGCAGTGCCCACCACTGCAAGCACCTTCTTCAGGGGCAGCCGCGTTGTGTCCGATATCATCAGCACTCTCATCACCTTGGGGACACCGTACGTGATGGTTCCTGTTTTATCAAACATCACCGTCTTTATCTGGAGAGAGTGAGAGTAATTACAAATATTTTTTCCCAGTTCTTTAACACAAAAACCATATGGAGTTTGTTAATAGTGCCAATAAGAGTTAGAAAAACAGATTTTTAAAGGGTTGCTTATCTTTCCTCTGACATGTTTAAAATCCACCAGCAAAATAATATGCACTTTAGTTCACAGTGGAAACAAGTCTCTGTTAGTTCAATGCACAAAAGCTCTATACAGGACAGTAAGTTAATTATCTGCATTTTATTCTTAAAGGTGTAGTTCCTAAAGCTTATAAATCAAGTTTATTACCCTTTATCAGCTTCAGTGCCATGTTTACTGTTGCCCCGTTATCATTGAGCAGTTGCACACGAACAACAATATAGAATAGCCCCTCCCCCATGTTGCACATACAGTACTGTACTGGGGTCATATTGCTTTTCTGAAACTGTTACCTTGTGTGCCATTTCCAAAGGTTCTCCTCCCTTAATCAGTATTCCATTCTGAGCGCCCACGCCAGTGCCCACCATCACAGCAGTCGGGGTGGCCAAGCCTAGGGCACAGGGGCAGGCTATAGACAACACTGTGATGGAGGCCTGGAATGCGAACCGGACAATCGCATCTGTCTTGGGGATGTTTTTGTTGTAACCCTAAAGACAATGAGCCCAGTCAGCTGAGATGTTTAAACCCCTCAACCACTCAATTGCTCACATTATTTTTTCTAATTGTAACAGGGCGGAGGCTGAGCACGAACCCGCGCCCCTGTGTACCGCAGGCAAGCCTCTAAATCACAGTGCAAAAGAGCCAGGCTCTGGTACCAGTGGCTGGTTTTAGAGCTTTTAACCTCATCTCATCTCACGACAGGGGATAGAATCCATAATGGCAGTGTATCACACAACACTGCCCGTTACATAATGCAGAGGTTTTATTCAGAGCTGGACCCAAGCACACCTAGAGCTCTGGTTCTCTAGGAAGGGGACTGGTAAGCATAGGTGTACGCATGTAAAGGCATGGTAAATTCCTGGTTGGAATTTCACAACTATAACAAACTTTGTAATCCATGGTAAACCACAAGAAAAACATGGGAAAAATGACTGTGCAAATTTTCATTGGTAAACTTTTATAAGCGCTGCTTCAAATAAAATAGTCACATTTTCTTCAATTGCCCCATAGCTCTACTTTGGCACATTGAGGACATTTATTGTGTTAAGATCACAAGATACATTATCTTAGGGTAGTGACATTTCAAAATGTCGAGTTTAAGACACTCATTATCTTGTGGTCTCCACACAACAATTTGTAATGCAGAGATCCTGGGATAATTAATCTTGCGATCTTGACATAACACATTTTTCATTTACTCCCCCCTCCCCCTTGATAGCCACTCAGCACTGAGCAGTCCCCACCAAATTGATTTCACTGGACTGAATTTTGTGCTTTTATATTTCTGGCTACAAAAGCAATGCTGCTAACAAAAGTATGTGTTTCATTACTTACTGGAAAATAGTGAACCACAATCTCGAAATTCACAAAACCAATGATGAGCCAGACTACTAATGTTAAAACTGAAACACAGATGATGAATGGGACAAAATATCCACTTAGTTTGTCTGCAAATTGCTGGATTGGTGCCTGTAAAGCACAAAACAGACATTAATTAGATGATGATACAACAAAGAGCAAACAGAGGTTTTAATTCAGATAAAGAGTATCTTTTGCATTTTACTGTTATGTAAATATGAAGATTCAACTTTGAAATATATTATTCTTTGGACTTTTGGAGCCAATCTTCAAGAAGCCACAAGATCTTTTTTTTTCTTTTGGTAAACCTTTCATACCAAACCTATTGTTGTGCAAGCCTTTTTACCCAGAACACAACATTAAATACACATATTAACCAATGACCTAGGGCTCATACATGTATTAAAAACCAACACATTACAAACCCAAACTGGAATAATAACATGCAGTAATAAGATATGTTTGTACATGGTCCAAGTCTTTAAAATGTGAAAAAACAAATGTGCTAGTTCTGGACCACTTTCATGTTCCATTGGTATTATATGTGCTTCTGTACAAGTTTAACTTTTTGCAAAACAATATAATAAGACAATGAAATACAAACTGCCTTTTTAATATAAAAAATAAAGTCAGCGTCAAACTTGAAGGTACTCCCCAAAGTGCATGTAGCGCAGAATCATGACAAAATACTTGCATGGCACAACTCTCTCACTTTAGCACATGCGGAAAGGTTGGTCTTCTTTAGTGCACCTTTTGTCAGTTTGGTAGTCCTCATGTTTTACAAGGTCCACACAAGGATGCACTACTGCATAGAGACTCACCAACATAGTCACTGACATAGTCACTGATGTCTAAGCAGAGAAGACACATGAGCACAAAGAGCTGCCTCCATGGGACTAGTACAATTTAAAGACTGGTGGAGCATTAATGTTACAAGTGCTGCAAATTAGGTTCAGTGCAATGGTTTGTATTGAAAAAAACAAATTTATTCTGTTTGCTATATGAGAAAATGCTGTAGCAAAACACAGAACCTTGTTTAACTATACTGTTACATAAATACTTTTTTATTGTAATTTGATATAACCGTATGTTTAAAGTATGTCTTTTGCAACTTGGTTAGTGATTTGTTTGAAACCCTGTAGAAAATGCTAACCTTGACTGCATAAAGAAGGAAAAACATTGAGTGAAATAGCTTGCATCACTCCATTTTCAAGGTCTGGTATCCAAAGCATAATCAACAAGTACAGAGAAACATCATCTGGAAGACTGGAAGACCCAAAAAACTGTCTAACAAGGATGAGCAATACTTGAAGATAATATCCTTAAGGAATAGAAAGAAGACATGCGTTGAATTGACAACAGAACTGGCAGAAGGCACAGGTGTCGTTCTGAATACTTTAAACCCACCCCCTACTGAGTGGCAGCAAATTCCTACATTTCTATTGGAGGATTGTACATGTGTGCAAGATTTAAAACAAGATTATAATTTAATAATACAGAGCATTGTTCTTGCTCGCGACACTTCAAGCTATATTACAGTTTGATAGGGTTGATTTACACACAGGTGGAATTTAAGACAGAATTGCAAATTGTGGTCGAAATGGAAAAACACACCCCAGAAGAATATGCCCGTGACCATAAGGATTTCATTGTGAAAGACAGATAAGGAAAGAAGGTACAAGTGTACTGTCAAGTTACTATACATATTGTCACAGAAAAAAAACATTAAAGAATTTTGGAAAGTAACCAAAAACTAATTTCATACAGTATATAAAAAGCGAAAATCCTTGAAAAAAAATGACATAAAACTCGAAAATCGCTAAAAATAAGCACCGAAAAATGAAATTAATAAAAACCAAAAAGCAGAAGCCCTAAGTATAATACTAATTTAAAATTGTCTGTCAGGTATGACACCTTGATGCCTGTTAACCTGTAATACATTGTCCTTGTATGTTTGCCCTGATATCAAGCTTTTCGAATGTCTTGGTGTTCAGAATTCTGTGGAGCAGCAGTGAGTGTTTCTTTTGTTACCTTTGATGTCTGTGCCTCCTCCACCAGCTTCACAATCTGTGACAGGGTGGTGTCGGCACCAACGTGTGTCGCTTCTACCAGCAGAGAGCCGTGCATGTTGATGGAGCCGGCGATAACCATGCTCCCAGGCCTTTTAGTGACAGGCATGGGCTCCCCTGCAAACACAGATATGAATTACAAACATTGGGATCGCAGTGGTAATGTTATGTGATGACGTGTGTTGTGTGTTTGCGAGCCTCAGCACTGTGCTAGGACGCTGGTGTGGATACCAGCTCTGTGAGTAACCTGCTTCAAGTCTTCGGAGGCCAAGGTCAAGGCCGAGACAAGACTAAATCACGTCAAGCTGGCTGCAGCACTGTTCTGTTTTAAAAAGTGTTACAGAAGGATTTTCTAAAAAGATTTTGCTGAAGATTACCAAATTTGAACCTTTCCAGTCCACTGTAATATTTTTCTTTTTTTTAATATAAATTTAGTCATTGCCAATGATTTTTTACCCTGTTTTCTCCTCAATTTAGAATTGCCAATTGTGTTGTTATTAATCCTGGTTCACTGCTGCAACCCCACTTCGACAAGGGAAATGGAGGCTGACACACGCGACCTCGGAAACATGTTCTTGCCAAGCAGTCATTTTTCACACTGCAGATCCACAGCGAAGCCATCAGACCTATAGTGCCCGCGGTGAACAGTGGATGTCCCTGCCGACCCTAAGCCCTCCCTACCCGGGCGGCGCTTGGCCAATTGTGCGCCGCCCCCTGGGAACCCCGGTCACCGATGGCAATGACATAACCTGGATTTGAACTTGCGTTCTCTAGGCTTTAGGGCGCATCCTGCAATCCACGCGGAGCGTCTTTACAGGATGCGCCACTCGGGAGCCCCAGTCCACTTTAATAAATGTAACCAGTTTACTGTTTGTACTAAGTAAAAGTATATGCCTGGCAGCTGACACTGAACTTGGGTGGGTGGATGCTAATCTTAAGCAGACGAGTTGGTAACATATGAATAACTTGGTAACGTGGTAAAGTATTTAGAGGATATTGGGTGGATACAGTGCTGTAACTGTCAGCTGAACTAACCATGCTGTAACATACCTGTAATTAGAGATTCATCTGCCATAGAACAGCCTTCAATAACTTTCCCATCCACTGGAAACTTCCCTCCAGGAACAACCCTCACAATGTCTCCTCTCTGAACCAGCTCCACCGCAACCTGCTCCTCGCTGAAGCACAATCACAGGGAGCTTTTAATGGGGAGGGACTGTTCTTGTGTTAAAAGCTTATGGGGGCAGGGACTCCTTCAAGGTGTTCTTATTAAAGGTTTTTAAATCTCTCATTGGCTTGATTAGTACCATGCTTCCTTTGGTCACGTTACTTTGAATCAAAGTTCTGAATTTAAATACATAACACTGTAAAACATCAGCATGGCCTACAGTAAAGATTATATATGAAACACTGTAAAATACAAATGTATGTATGTGTGGCACAGCACACTACTAACTCTAAAGTAATCCCAAATATCATATAAATATAATAATAGTATAAAATGGGTCATTTCAATAAATGAATATCAGTGAGCGAGGTGACCTATGAATATTACAGTAAAATGTGGAAATATAATTATAAAAAAATAGTAAACTGCTGTTATGTATAGATAAGCAACATTCAATTCAGCTTTCTGTCTTAATATTCAAAACAATAGGCAAACCAGGGATCAACCTTGTATTATTTTCTGATATGTATTGAATTGAGGTGTTTTTGTTATTTAGTAAAATGTGCATGCATACCCGCAAAGCGTTATTTGAAATAACTAATCATTATTTTGTACCAAATTATCAGAGAATAGAATCTAGTCATAAAAAATGAATATTTATGTTATTTCAGACATTTCACAGGTTCAGATCCATTCAGGTGGGAAACAATTACTTAAAGGTAACTCAAGGTACGTTATTATAAATTATTATAATAAATTGTATACTACAATAGGTTTAATAAATGCTGCCTTTTGAAAATACAGGACATACATTTTCAGTTTTCAGTATTGAAATATGCCTGCTTTGCTGCTGAACTCAAAATAGTACTAGGTCTAGCATTGACTGCAATGGTGTTCATGAATGCATGTTTGAATATTCGGACTAGTCTGGTCTTTCTTTATCTCTACAGTATCTCATGACCCTCTTTTGTATCACTCCTATCTGCGTTCTGCCCTTGACAGTGTTGCCACAGTAGTGACGGTGTTGACAGTGTAGTTATGCATTACAGCTGTCAACAGAAGCCTGTGAAATACACCGTACCTGAGAATAGAATGGTCTTGTCCCAGAGTTACCACAGTTGCGTCTGTTGCCTGCAGGGACATTAGCTTAGCCAGTGCTTCCGAGGTCTTACTCTAAAAATGACAAACACCCAAGTATTTTGTTTAATACGATTAACAAAAAAATGACTTTACAGTGAAACTCTTCAAGTGACTGAGGTTAAATTGTTACAATAAGCAGGGTTCACTTTATAAGTAGTTTAGCAATGTCCTAGCAAAACAAAAATAACATACAGGAGTGCTGATACCAATAAATATGCCTTTTGCTGTTGAAGTCAAATATAGTACTAGGCATGTCATTGACTACTATAGTGTTCATTAATACATTAATTCAATATTCAGTCTATACTGTATGTATACAACATAATTACAATTCTAATTATTATATATGTAATAATTACAAATACGAGAAAGCTGTAAACACACACATTACAGTGTTCTGTATGCTAAATTGTGCTACTGCCCCTTATAAAAATAAAGCATAGGAAGGTGTAATAAAGCATACAGAGAGAGTATAATAAAGCACAGGTAGGTATTGTAAAGACCAGCGAGGTATGGTAAAGAATATTAATTAAAATGGCAAACTACAGTAAACTATGGTAAAACTTTGATAAAGGGTCATTTACATTTGCAGCATTTCTATACTAAATATCATTACATGTAAAACTAAGCTTATGTTTTTTGTTTTTTTATTGTCCCAAATGAAAATGCGTTCTATGACTGTTAAATGTGACTGATATTAAGCAGAGTGTGCTGATAAGCAAAGTGCTATTTTCAGGAGCGTGTCCCCTTCGAATCCCATTGTATTCTGACATGCAGGACATTTCCATGTGGTGATAATAACAGGAGTGATACTGAGCAGGTTTGACCGTGTTTACAATAACGGAGGTTCGATTTTACATTGAAATGTAATTCATTTGTGTCTGCTATTAACTACATTCTCCACACCTTAGTCTTTTGTAAACTCTACCAGAGATGTTATTCCAGCATGTTTAACTTACTGATAAGTTAAACTGCAGCAATGTCCCTCCCCCTCCCGTAACAGTTAAATAATGAGCAACTCTGCAAATAAGAAATAGTGAGAGAGAACTATTTGATACAAAGGGCTATAAACCCAGAATAGGTCACCAAGGAAGATCATTAACTCAAACAGTACCAATGGATTCGAGAGAGTGATTTACTTTGCCTACCTGTGCTTGATTTCCCTGTGCGTTTACTCTGCTACACTGCACTTCACTATGCATTTATCACGGTATTCTGCAGTAATTATTGTAACACATTTCTGTCCATAGTTATAACTTCATAATGCAAAGGCACTAGTGTAGGGGTTACCTTTGCAATATGTTCCAGCCACCTGCCCAGGGCAATGAAAACAAAAAGCATAGGCGGGGTGTCAAAGAAGGTGACTGGACTTTGCTCAGCCCTTTCTACCATGGCCACTATCACGACAACGCAGGAGTACACATAGGCGACCGATGTTGCCAGCACTATGAGGACGTCCATGTTGGCCGTTTTGTGCTTGAGAGATTTATAGGCTTGAACGTAGAAGTACCAGCCTCCAAGAAACTGAAAAGCAAAAACAAAACATGCAGTGAGCACTGTCATGAAGACCATGTCAATCAAATAGTTTTTTTTTGTTTTACAAAGAAGCACAATTTAGGGAACCAACTCACACAAATGAAAAGATAAAACCAATCACTTCAAAATGAACTATAATAGGTAAAACAATAAGAAACTCATGCAGACAAATGTTTCGGTTAGTGCCCTTCTTCAGTGTACCAACATTCAGAATTGTTCCATGTTAAACTAGCCACTGCAAAAACAGTGCTTCCTTATGCAGTATACTATGTACTAAAAAACTGTTACTCTAAAACTACAGAAACTGTTTATCATAGTCTCTAAGGTAAACTTATAAGTAATTACACTGATGAAGCCACATAGTCAAAATGTATGTCTACTCAGCCTAGTTTCTTGTAAATTTTACCTAATGAACTGTTCAAGTAACAGAAAATGGAAGAGAATCTACAGTGTGGTATACTAAGTTAAATTAACTTCAGAGTGAGAGTGAAAATAAACTTTGGAAAAAATGATCAACAGAAAAATGATAAAAGACTTGCCAGAAAGTGTGTTTTGTTTCTAACTGTTAATAATAAACACATACCTAAAAAACCTGGAACACTTTTTCACATGGTTTAAGAATGGAATTTGATAACCGCTCATTTTTTGCTTATAAAAAGCGTATGGGGGATCTGCTTAAAACTCCTTGCCATTGCTTTTCTTTTAGTCTACATTGAAAGAAAAAAAAAACTGCTGTATTACTGCTCCTTTGTTTATTTGGTGTTACTGTCTAAGGCTGGACCACACAAATATTAATTGTGTTGTTTTGTGTATGATTGAGTCTGTGTATGACAGGACCCCTTTGTAAATGAGGCCTTGGCCTCAATGGGTTAATTTCCTGTATAAATAAATAAATAAATAAATAAATAAATAAATAAAATACCTGCACGGGGGTACACAGAACAAAGAAGGCCAGGTTGAGAATGGACAGCCCTGGAACAATGTTCTGCTCAGGGGGCATGGAGCCACTGTGTTTACTGTCCATTATGATCATGTAGATCATCAAACCCATGACAGGGATACCGAACACCAGGCTGAACAGGAACGAGTTCTTCCACCTGAAATCCAAAAGGTATGTGAATGTAGAGGTGCAAAACTGGTTCAAACAAAGAAAAAAATATAATGTAAATTAAAAGCAGCTTCTCTATTTACTGTGTTTATCAGTCTGCACAGCCTTCTTGACAACCAAAGGCAGGTAGTCTTATTAAGATTCCTGTTCTTTTTTTTTTTGCCTGACCTTTCCACAGAAATCTGCAACCCATTTATTTTTAGACTGTTGGAAGGAATCTTTTTTAAAAACTATTTTGAATGTAAGCTGCTATAGGAGGCTGTGTGGTCCAGTGGTTAAAGAAAAGGGCTTGTAACCACAAGGTCCCCGGTTCAAATCCCACTGCAGCCACTGACTCATTGTGTGACCCTGAGCAAGTCACTTAACCTCCTTGTGCTCCGTCTTTCGGGTGAGACGCAGTTGTAAGTGACTCTGTAGCTGATGCATAGTTCACACACCCTAGTGTGTGTGGATAAACAAATAATAATAATAATGCTCTTGTATTAAACAGTGCTTTGCAAAAAGGAATAAACATTCCTCTCCAATACTGTAAAAAAAGTTGTCAGGAACTACAAACTTGACAAGTAATCAAAATTGTTTTTCAAAAAACCGTCCTCAACAAAACATTCCTTAAAACATGTTTTTGTGATTCTGTGCCACACTTAACTCTGTGTTCAGCAGTGAGGGTCAAAGCATGTTGCTGGCTAAAGCATGTCAGTCAACAGGGGAAGCAGTTAGTTGGTTAGACAGGAAAGAAGTCATTAAAGGGTGGGGGAAAATGTCAACCCTCCAGTTGAAATGGCTAAGCAAGTGTAACACTAACTGTAAACAGAGATTTATTTAACCAAGTATAGTATCATATGTGTGTTTGAACATTTGAGATCATATATCATGAATGGAAGTGAACAACCGGTAAGATTATGGAATTCTTTGTTGTGGATGATTGTGACAGAAATACAATGAGTCTTGGTTGTAAATCTCCCTCCCGACCTATGAGGGTGCTAAGCAGCGAGAACTGAGTTCCTTGTATGGGCTGGTCTGACAGTTCTTTCCCAGGGTTGGGAAATCGGCCAGTCTGGATGAAGGTGAGACTCCGTTGCAAGAACGCATTGACCCGGAAGGTAAACGATGTGGCAGCCACAGATGGGAGAGGTGGTTGCACTCATTTACCAAGGGGTCATGTGTGACAGCATAAAAAGGGGACGCAGAATCGTAATCTGTTCCTTCATTTTGGGTAAATGTATTGGAGACCAGAAGGACCCGTGTTAAATGTACCGTGAGTGTTTTGTCTTCGTTTGTCTAACTGTTACTTGTCTGTTTGTTAGACGGCTAAACACAAGTTCCGGAGCTGTCGCCAGAGGCCAGCACCCACCCAGAACATCACTGCACTAAAGCACACAATCTCACTATATATTCACCACTAGCACTACTGCACTCACTAAAGGACTGGTGTCCGTGTATGTTTTGTTTGTGTCTGTTTGTTTGTGGATTTGTGTGTTATCATTTGGGATTTCCCTGTGTATTATGTATACAGAGCAGTACCAAGCATTGAGTACTGCCTGTATTTCATTATTGTTTTCTGTTGGTCAGTTTTGACTATTGGATTAAAAATAAAAGAACCATCATATCACCAGAACTGTGTTTGACATTGTTAGGAGCACTGCATCACCTCTACACCTGTGCACTATAACCCACTTTGCCACAATGATAAATATACTTACTGTCTTATTTCCACCTGGTGGTCCAGATTATTGGCCCCTGTCTCTTTTTTCATCAGGGAGGCACTGAATCCAAGTCCCTTAAAAATAAAAAATGCAAGTACCGTGTTAAAAGGTACAACCTTTTAGGGGTTCACAATTCCCGTCTTCAAGGTCCAGAGATCATGGTCTTTGATCCAGATATATTCTAAATTACTAAAGGAAACAATTTTATTTAATGATACATATAAAACCTGACCTTGAGGACTTGATTTGTGCACTCCTCCCTGTACTATACATACAAAACCATCGAACAAAAAACGTTTTGTATTTATAATGTACTGTGACAGAGATTGAATGGTTCTTGGTGTGATACTCCTTCCCGACCTGTGAGGGCGCTGTGGACTGGATGGCCCGACAGTTCATTCCCAGGGTTAGGCGGACATCAGCCATCTAGAAAGGGGACGGAACTACGGTACACTAAATTGGATTGGAAGAGCGGTTGCACTCGTTAACCAAGGGGTCATGGTTGACGGTATATAAAGGGGTCGTAGTGATGTGATCTGTTCCTTATTGTGGTTACGCTGAAACCGGAAGGACCTGTGTATTGTTATAGAGAACCATGCGTGTTTTGTTTGTTTTGTCTGTCTGTCTAAAACTCTGTTCATTGTTCATTGTTCATTGTTCACTAGACTAGACGGCTAACATGATCTGAAGCTGTCGCCCACGGCCAGCACTAAACCCGGACAATACTGCACTACTTGTTCACCATTGTTGCACGTAATAAACTGTACTTCACCACAAGCACTACAGCACTCACTTTGGACTGGTGACCGTGTCTGTGTCTAATTGTGTTTAGTACTGTGTTTATTATTTACGGACCTGCAACCCTTTATCATTACTGTGCAGAACACATTGCTGTGTATTGCAAGGTCTTTATTATTTACTGCTTGGTTACCAGACCGTTGGATTACAAATAAACAAACCATTTCACCCGTACTTTGTTGTCTGTTTGTTTCACTGGATTACTGCAGCGGCACTCCACCTGCACTACACCTGTGCTCTAATTACCACTTTGCCACATGTACTGAATAAATAAGGGTTAAAATGATCAAATGTACAGATCACACAATAACATTTACACATGTGGCCGTTCCACTGGCTGCCTACACACATTTTCTGGTGATTTCTATGGCCCTTGATCTCCATCCCACAAGGTGTGCAGTAGATCTCGGGTGAGCTTTATAACCTAAGGTGTTTTTCTTTGTTTATCTTTATGAGTTTTGATACTTTAGTAGAAAAAAAGAATGCTGTTTATTTGTGATTTTATTCACCACTCGAAGTGAACTGATTCTTTCTGGTACAGTAGAACCTAGGAGTTCCGAACACCTTGGGAATGGAGGTTCGTCGTAAGTCTGAAATGAATTTTCAATGGTTTTATTAAATGTGTACACTTGCTATCTGCACCCTCAATCTGGTGAATAATACAAGGATACAGCACAGTAATGCAATACTCATATTGTTATGGTTCTAAAGTCTTTAAAACAGTACTATAAATGGAAAAAGGCTATATTTAAGTTACCATTGAAGTGTCTATCTGGTTGAATTGTACGCATGGTTAAGTGATTACATACTTCCGGTTGAAAGTGGGGTGGACCGGTCAGTTCGTAAGTTTGGTGTTCGTAACTCTGGGGTTCTACTGTATTACATTCTGCATTTATGGGGGGAGGCTGTCCAGTGGTCCAGTGGTTAAAGAAAAGGGCTTGTAACCAGGAGGTCCCCGGTTCAAATCCCACCTCAGCCACTGACTCATTGTGTGACCCTGAGCAAGTCAATTAACCTCCTTGTGCTCCGTCTTTCGGGTGAGACGTAATTGTAAGTGACTCTGCAGCTGATGCATAGTTCACACACTCTAGTCTCTGTAAGTCGCCTTGGATAAAGGCATCTGCTAAATAAACAAATAATAATTTCTCAAAAGCTTCTGGAGTGTTGATGTGTTGATGCACCCTGAGAGCTTCTCAGATCTTGCAGGAGCACAGATGGAAGTCATACTCTGTTGGATCTCTTGTCCAGCACACTAAACTGCACCATAAACAGGGGAGGGGGGCAGTAGTGAGAACACAATAGAGTGTTTCTGGTGTTTTTAAAGATTTTTTTGAGGTGTTTTATCTGTAACCATTGGTTAAAATCTAAAATAAAATATAATATAAACCAAGGTACATACCTCAACAATCTTGATTATGTCCCGAGCACCAAGGATTTCAGGATCAAATTTAATATGAGCTTTACTCGTGGCAAGAGCTACTGAGGCATACAAAATCCCATTGGTCCTGGTAAGTTTGGATTCAATGTTATGCACACATGATGCACACGTCATACCTGTAATCTAAGAGACACAATCTGTTTAAATATTACACCACACGTTCCAAAGCATATTTATTTTATTATTATTTGTCAACGTCCAGCTTGTAGCAGTGACGTCACAACAGCGGTTTCGCCAAGCTTTGAATTCAGAGCTGGATACAGCTACTGTTTTATCAGTAAAACAAAAATAAATTACTTAATGAAATCTATTATCATAAGTAAATGGTTAGTACAAAAAGAAAACACAATGGTTCTTTGTGGGTATCTTAAAAATAATCAGTTTGTGAGTAAAGACATAAACTCAGGACCATTATACCTCTGTGTTTATGGCTTCTTTCAGTCACTGATTATTTTTACATTACCCACTTAGAACTGTTGTGTATCCTCTTTGAATTCCACTCTACAAACAAAACAGGAGACCTCAGGAATGTTCAGTTCTATGTAATGTCAATACTAAAATATTGCAAAACAGGGTTTCATTGAAAATGATCAGTTTTGTTTATAATGTGCAGTTGGCACACTTCTGGCTAGGCCCTGTATAAATAACATTTCACCACAGAAAAGCCCTTGACTGTATTTGTTCCTACGTAATTCTACTTACAATTAGTTGTAGTTTCCCATCAGTAATGGCCTGATCTTCCATTACTGTGGCCCCAAATCCCAGATCTGTAATCAGTTGTGCTATTTGTGCAGGATCATAAATGTCTGGCTTGTACTTAACTTCTGCTTTTCCAGCCATCAGGGCTACCAGAACTGAGACAATACCTTCAAAAGGAAAATGGAATATTACACAGTATTGGAAATTAATACAAACATATAATCAATATACTATATTTATACATTATGAGACAATCAAGTAGACAGGTGTTTGCCTTCTTCAGTGTACTGTACATTGAAGAGTGCACTAACCAAAACAAGTGTCTACTTGACTCAGTTTCTAATAGATTCACCTTAGAATTGTGCAAGTTATGGATGATATATTTATACATTCATCAAAATTCTTAAATAAGTTAAACACCTGCAAATAAATGGTATATTAGCTCTTCCACTTCTACAGTGGTATCACATTTTATAGCTCATTAAAATTATTGTAATTACTAGTAACAGTAATCTTTTAATATGGTCGCACATTATAAATAAATAAATCAAGAAAAAATGGTACAGCACAAACATGTTCTAAATGACCCCATTACAAAACCAAGTGCACTGAGGACAATAACAAAGGGCCTGCAGTGTGGTCAGAGCCCGTGCCATCTAGTGTTATTATCAAGCACGAACACTATTTCAGTACCACTCAGATTGACAACAAAGGTCATAAAATGGTAAGGGATAGTAAAAAATAAAAAACAATTCAAAACGTGGAATTCGTCACTCACCGCCAAGTGCTTCTGCAGGTTCCTCTCAATATTGCTGACACAGGAGGCACAGGTCATACCAGTCACCTGTATAAAGCACTTCTCTGTCCTGTCTGCCTCTGAGCTCTGGTCGTCCGCAAGGGATTTCTTTGGAAAAGCATCTAGGATGTAATCTGAGCTCTGTGATTTGGTGTGAGTTTTTGGTTGCTTCTTCTTCTGTGGGGTTCCATGCCTGGATCTGGCAGCTTCATCACATGAACCCGACTCACTTGGTTTATCTCCATCTGCTTTAAAATACAGAAACAATAAGCTGAGTAACTATTGTGGAAGGAGATACACAGAAATAAACTGGCACCCACAATATTGCTGATTCTGAACGCTACTACACGAATAATCAATTTAGCAATTCCAGTCCTCTACAGGATTTCCACTTTTTACGTAAATGTAATGTAAGCCATCCATAACTACAAAATACTTAGGGCTACATTCTCAAAGCTATTTACTCCAAATCATCATTAGCACATTTTCTTTCAGAAAGAACAAACACACCCAATAGAGTTACCAAACCATGTATCAACAGCTAAGGGCCTGATTCACGTACCAGCGGTAAAACCGGAGTTAAGACTGGAGGTCTGTTATTACCACTCCTCCTCAAACTACTCTTTGCTGTTATTCACGAGCATCCTAATGGAGGTTTTTCTGTGACGTCTGATTAGCTCTCATGAATAATTCATTTGCATTAATACCACCCTTTTACCATTATGGTGGGATTCTTACCTTATTATCTCCTCTAAATAAATTGTCACTCGTAATACCTCCAGTACAGCTGGCTGTAGGCACATTGGGATAATACAGCTTGTATTTAAAAAACCTTTGTTTTAACTAAAAATGACTTAACAAGGGAGCATATTTTAACATTCATGTTTTAATGTTTGTTACGTGAGTTACTTTTTCTTTTGAATTGTATTTCTGTTACTTTCAAGCAAAAGCAATGTGAAATGTATTATTACAGTGCATGTTGTGTGTGAGTTTCTGTGACTAATCATTTGGTTGGTGAGATTAAACATGTACATGGTTGAATCCACTCACTTGCAATGCATGTTTGTGAATGGTGAATAAGTGGCTGGACTCTTGATCCTAAGGATTTCTCTGTATCATCTTAGTCCCCATTAAACCTAACCTACCAATTTATCTGTCAACTGAATTTTTGGACAGTAGATCTATATAATAAATACATTATTCTGTGTTTGGAGAGTTGGGATGCTATATATTGTTATAGCAAGGCGATCAATAATGAATACAATATTTTCGTTTCTTTATTTGCATTAGTACAGCAGTTTTTTTTAAATAGTAGAAATATATAGTATGTGCATGCTGGCCTTTGTTAGGTTTATTCTATCGGCAGTGTTGGAATTATATATATATATATATATATACCTACAGTATTAAGATTATTCAAATCATTTCTTACAGGTTTTCTTTATCATCAGATTCACAGCCTTGTGACACTTGTAAAATGGATGAAACAAAATATGGGACTAGTCTAGACTGAGATATTAATAAGGAGCAGAATCAAGTTAACTAGTTTCAGAAATATATGATAAAGGCATTTGTCATTACCAGAGATGGATGCATCGAACCCCATATCTTCTATGGCGGCTCTCAAGTCTTCAGGATTGGTAATTGATGGGTCAAAGTGTATTGTTCCTGTCTCCTCTGCTAACGAAACCTTTATCACATGGACTCCCATCCTCTGAGAAACCATGCCCTCAATGGAATCTACACAGGAGTGGCAGGTCATCCCCCTGATATCAATCACAGTTGACATGTTTTGAGACTGGTTTCGTTCAGTGCTTGATAAACTATGATGCAACACTGGCACAATAACTTTTATGGAGGGAGATGTCTGGTCCTCTACTTCATTGGGAATAGATATTTTAAAATTCCCAGGTGGGAGGCTTTCTATAGCCTGCTTCACTGAAATCAAGGTAATTAGGGCAGGATTATACTGTAGCTCAGCACTGTTTGTTTCCAAGGACACCTTGATGCCCTGCACACCTGTCATTTCAGAAATGTTAGCCTCAATGTTACAAACACAAGACTTGCAATGCATCCCTCCCACGCCCAGTGTTACAGTTCTCATGCTGGGTTGTTTTCCTGCAGCCTTATGGAATTCATTCTTCTCTGCAGGCAGAGTTGTCTTTCTGGTGCCACTTTGCAAGCGCCGAATATCAAAGGAGCCCAGTTTTAAAGGGTCAGGCTTGCTCTTGATGGTAGCCTCAAAGCCCATGTCATCTATTTGTTTCCTCAGATCCTCTGGTTGTATGATGTCGGGCTGGTAGGAAATGAGGGCCTCTTGGCTGTTCAGAGACACTCTGATTCGCTGCACTCCCTGCAGTTTGCCGATCTTCCCTTCAATGGTGTTTGCACAAGACTGGCATGTCATGCCCTCAACCTGAATCTTCACAAGGGACTCGGTGAACGAGGGGTTCCTCTTGGCCTGCCAACCAGATCTGGCTAAACTGGCGTCAAAGCCCATAGCCTCAATTTCTTGGCACACCTTCTGTGCACTGATGGTGAACGGGTTGTATTCCATGAAGGCATTGTTCTTTTCCAGAGAAACCTTTATCCCCGCAACGCCCTTCACTTTGGAGATTTTGCCCTCTATGGCCTGTACACAGGACTGGCATGTCATGCCCACTATGTTAATAGTAGCTTTGCAGACCTCAGTAGGGGAAGGATATAGCTCATTTTGGCTGCCAGGTTCATACCCCAAGTTCTCAAAGGCATGGCTCGGATATAAAGCAGCATGCTCTAATGACTCCTAAAAGACAACAGAAATGAGATGTCAAGTTCCAGAAAGCTTGATTGGATAATAAAAAAAGTCCTTACCCATGACAAACTGCATAAGACCAAAAAGGGAGGAAACGCACAGGGAACAGTTAAAGTTGTGTAACGTTTTAATAGTGTTAACCATTACATATTGTATATATTTTGGCTGCAATAAAATCTGTCAGCAATGGAAAATATCTGGGATACAACTTAACACCCTAATGCCTGTATATTCTGAACCATGCTATCACAATGAAATGCTGATTGCAGCTGTAGAAATCACTGTTCCGTAGCACAATGTATGTGTACTCTTTCAGAAGCTGGCCCACAAATACATTATTTCCTCCGTCCTTGACTGACTCATGTCCTCAAATCTTTGTCATCAAGTGTCTCTAATTAGGTGATTTTAATTGCACCTGAGTTAAAAACAGCAAACACTGCAATCAAGTGTATCTGTTAAGAGATCCCCTCTACCAGTTTTGCAATCATCTGAGGAACAGGTGCAAATATCCTATATTTTTAAATACCTGCTGATGCCATAGTAATAGGCCAAAAGATTACTAATTCTGTTTCATTTTGTGTATAAGTTTCTTTGTTTTTTTTTTTTTAAAGTGGGTGTTTCACCCACAAGGTTATTTAAAAAGATTAAAGCAACATTTATCTACTAGCTCTATAATGTCAACAAAACATGCTTCCCATAAAAGGTTATTCTGTTTTGCTGTTGTTATGCGGTCAGATCGGTGTACAAAAACAATTCAGAAAGTTCTTAGGTGGGGATATCTTTCCTTATTTATTTATTTATTTATAACAAATACTTCTATTAAAACAACATATTTATAGATTGACTACTTGAATGAATATATGTGAACATTATCTTCAACCTTTTTCAGCCAGTTTTTGATGTTTTGGATAAAAAGTAACAACTGACATACATAGTATATTTAACAGGCAAAAATAAGTGGACTCATTTTTTTTGTTTGTTGTAGATACTGGTACATTCGTGTATCTGAGAAACTGGAGAGGAACAGGAAATTAAAACAAGGTAAAGGCAATTATCCAAATAAAGCTGAAGCACTAACGGATAACGACATAGAACGTCTATACAGCACTGAAACACTATGTTTAAAAAAATCCAACTGTACTGCTGAACCTCACCTTCTTTAATATTAGCATCACAAGGGTATCCATGTATTATAAAAAATAATAGATGGGCCTCTTCAGTGAGGTACAGGAAAACAATTTCATCTCGGGTTTCTGTGACAGTTTACAAATTAATCGACCTTCGGTCTCGTAATTTATGATGTGACAGAAACCCTAGATGGTATTTTCCTGTAACTCACTGAAGCCCATCTATTATTCTCTCTCTATATACATATATAAACAGTTACACAATATAACCACAGGGTGACACTGCCTTCTATGTATAAATCCCATTCAAACAGTTAAAACCACTGGCCTTTGGCACAAAAGTAAAACGTAAAGGTGAATATTATTTATCTATAAATGTTAGACCAAACAGAATTATGTCTCCAAATATGTATTATTATTATTATTATTATTATTATTATTATTATTATTATTATTATACTTGTATCTATCAGATTTATTACAATTATTTTGCCTTTAACGGTGAGTCTTTGTTTAACTTTTTAAAACAAAGTCTAGGCATTTAAACAGCAATCACAGTAAATGGCTATAGGCAACTCTATAAACATTTTTTTTAACTAACCTGATCGTTATCCACTTTTTCTTCAGAACTCAAATTCATTAACTTTGTATCTTCACTATTAAGACTGCGCTTATCGTTTCTGTTGTTTTCGATTTTGGTTCCAGCGCTGGCAGACCACTGGTCGTAGCTAGCACCTTCTAAACTTGGCTGTCTGGCATGGCAGGACACCAATATCGCCTGCCCGTTGCCAGGTACATTGTCAGGTCCGTAAACCGGTATGTTAAATGCTTTTGGTGAAAACGTTCTCATTTTAAAGCGGCTGTTCATTCGCAATGGTCGTCGTCTTGTATAAGTTAGGCATTGTGTGCTTATCGCACACCCGTTTAGTGTTGCAGACCGCACTCTACTGTGCTGCACACAACTTAAACGGTGACCGACAAGTTAATAAAAAAACTAAGCTAGTTCCTCCTCTTCCTAGTGCTAGTACTACGATTTTTTTTTTTGCACTCAGCACTCAGACCTTCCAAAAATCCCAGCCGAGTGCACAACTCCAACGTGTAAAACTGTATAAAACGTACAAAACTGCCGAGTCACTTTCCAATGCTTGCCAATATCGATTTTGCACCGTCACTTAATTTTTAACACAGGAACTATGGCGATAGTAAATTTAACATTTAATATCATGGTAAAAAAATTTAAAAATCCCTTGAAAATGTCATGCAATAAGCGGAAAACTGAATTTTTTGCTATTTTCAGTTTTGTATCATATTTCTGATACACAATTTGAACACAAGAGTTTCCTTCCGAACAAACATTTTATGGGCGTGCTTTCGTAAGTGTATTGATATGCCAATATTACACTGTTTATCGAAGCGCAGTATTGCTTTTATTGAATAAGTGGCTTGACAAACGTTTCTTGTTACTGCATTACGTAAAGACGTATTATATAATTATTACAAATGCCTTTCAGGATTGTCAGGATGGCCGAGTGGTCTAAGGCGCCAGACTCAAGGTTAATACCTTCCAAGCTGATGGGTGTTCTGGTCTCCGAATGGAGGCGTGGGTTCAAATCCCACTTCTGACAAATATTTTTTTTTTATGTTTGTTAAATTTCATTATAAAATTATATTTTCAACGATCAAATTCAAGGTTTTCAATCGCTGTATGTAAACGTAATTGATATTTCATAGTACAAAAAAATATATACACATATTCAAGCAAAACAAATCTCACCTCAGCCACTGACTCACTGTGTGACCCCGAGCAAGTCACTTAACCTCTTTGTGCTCCGTCTTTCGGGTGAGACGTAATTGTAAGTGACTCTGCAGCTGATGCATAGTTCACACACCCTAGTCTCTGTAAGTCGCCTTGGATAAAGGCGTCTGCTAAATAAACTAATAATAATAATAATAATAATAATAATAATAATAATAATAATAATAATAATAATGTACCCACAATGCACTACAAAGTAAACTTCTTACATGCCATTGTTATCGATATGGCAAGTATAGATTTGTGGATTAATAATAGTTTTCTCTATATATTATACACAAGGAAGTGGGAAGAGAAATTAATGCTGTATTCCCATAATGCCATATGCAATTTTACCAGCAGTAGGTGCTAGAACATTTCAGCAATAAGTACGTCGTATTTGTTGAGTGCTGCATAAGGTCCATTATACTGTAAAAGTTTACCACAGTGAACTTGCACGTTTTTTTTTGTTTTTTGTTTTTTTTACCATGCTTTCCCATCGTTATACTATGTATCATGCATGGGTTGTCACGCTTTTTAAAAATCTCTATAATTTTGATAATTAATTTGGTTTGAAACACGCGCAAGGTTAAAAACAAACACCAAATGTAGTTCACAAAGCAGGCCTATGCGCCTATATTATGAACAGAAGAGACTTTTCAAAGCTAGCTATTTTATATCATAGTTAATCTAATGCACAGTATCAAATCTTCATATATCGCCATGATTAATACAGCAAAGACGAATTTCTTTGAACAGACCCACAAATAGATTGTTTCTTTTTTTTTTTTTACAGAATGATCACCTGCATGTTTTTAAACAATGAAACATTTAATACACATCCATTACACCATTTGCAATCTGTGTGTATGTTCCTGTCAAATTTACAGTAGGTAAAGGTCAACAGTCCAGGGACACCAGGCCCTTTTGCAAAACCATTCAACTTCAGTTGTCTAGTGTCTGCTCCTGTAAACACATGCATTTCTTTTACAGCACTTATAACAGAAGTCTAAATGTTTTACTTAAAAAAAAAATCTTCACCTTCCCCATCACTCTGATGTACACATCATGAAAATACAAAATGAAAAATTGGAAAAACAAACTTACTGTGAATGCGTAATGTCTAATTCTCCTTAGTGGGCCACTGTGCATTATGAACACAAATGAACGTATCTGAAGGTACTAAGCCAGCGACCTCAAATCCTATAACGACCAGCAGCACAATCTTTTTTTGGGTTAAACTGAAGGCAAGATGCATTTTTTGACCAATCACGAGTCGCAGACCACATGATTGTCATAGGAATCCAATTGCTTTTATCCAATTACACCAATCTCTACTATGTTGCACATACTGCTTATATCTGATTATTATTATTATTATTATTATTATTATTATTATTATTATTATTATTAATAATAATAATAATAATAATAATAATAATAATAATAATAATAATAATAATAACATCTGGTTGTAATATGTGTGGATTGATTTGGAAGTAAGCGAGGCAATGGAAAAGTTACAGTAAAACGGTGAGTTTTTGTTTGCAAATAACAAGTTTCTGTCATATTCCCATTGTTCTCAGAATGAGCTGTGCGTTGTCTTACTTACGTTAACTTAAGTCTTAACTTACCGTACTAATGCTTCTCGCGTTTCGTGGCGTCAATGGAATGCCAGTGAATTGGAATCCTTGTTCCTGTTGCATTTTCACTGCGAGGATAATTGGAATGTTAAGGTATCAAATACAAAACGTATTTTCATTAAAAATAAATAAATAAATAAATAAATAATAAAATAACTTTAACTACAAAACTTTTAAATAGTGCAATACAAAACTACACGAATACTCCAATTTGTAAATATACACGTAAAATAACAGTGCATTACATAATTATTTCAAACGGTAAGAAATTACTTGAAAAGGTCAGTAGTGTAAGCTGCCTATGTTTTAAAGCTACATCCCAATTAGGCAATACTGTACACCAAAACTGAAGAAAGCTAGCTTATTTTGTTGTGGCTAGTACTGTACTCATTATTTTCAGTCAAATGCAGTGTGTACTGTTTAAAATAAAACAATAACCTAGCAACATTATATAAAACTCGACAAACTTACTAAATGTTCGTCAAATCCAGAGTCCACGGTGGACTCCGAACCTAGATCATGCACATAAAATACCCCACCCCCCACCAAGAACATGAAGCAAAGTAGTAAAAGGAAAGGATTGAAAATGAGTAGAAAGAAGAAAAAAATGTCAGTACAATTTGTAATATGGCTTTACACTATGGTTAACCCGTTGGATTTTACCCATTCATACATTTTGCTATAAAAACAGTTACTTCACAGTAGATTTTATTTTCCTAAGTATGAGTGGCGAAAATAACACGTTAAATCCATAAATAATTTAGCAAACTGCCACGTGACCTGTTTATGGTCACCTGGTAGGTGGTGTTGAGGTTGAATGAAACACGGCGTAAATTAGGAGTTGCGCACGCAGCACTACCGTATGTAAGCTCCCTGCGAGAACTGCGCTGTGCGAGCCTTCATTCTGCAGCGATATACGGTGTCGCATACAATAGTCCCCACCGTACAAATTTTCCCACCCCAACTTCTGGTTCCGTCTCACGATTTTTTTTGCCGCAAGGGAAAGTTAATCAATCGCCAAAACAGTGTTTAGCATTGTACTCATACTATATTTATTCTAGTGGCTAGAGTGGCTGGTTTTATTCAAGTAAAAGAAGCAACGCTATTCGAAACAAGTAAAATGTTTTAACAAAATTGCATGTACACAACAGAAAATAGGAGGCACTTTTTTACACAGAGAATTGTGAGGGTCTGGAACTAACTCCCCAGTAATATTGAAGCTGATACCCTGGGATCCTTCAAGAAGCTGCTTGATGAGATTCTGGGATCAATAAGCTACTAACAACCAAACGAGCAAGATGGGCTGAATGGCCTCCTCTCGTTTGTAAACTTTCTTATGTTCTTATAACACAGTCGTGGCAAAATATATAATTAACAGCACAAACAATGTTTTCATGTTCGAAAATTACATTTTATTGACCAAATTAAAAAATATAAAAAAATGTTGTATAGTTTTTTGTATAGCCTGCAGTGGCGATTAACGTAGTGTGTCAGTGGTGTGTGTGTGTGTAAGAAACACATTTATACATTTACAGTATAACCTTACACACACGAAAAAAAACACTTTCAGCTCAAGCGAAACATTAAAATGAATTGCACCGTTTCGACGATTGATTAAGTTTCACTTCATCATCCGGAAAAGCAAAACCAAAAAAAAAAACACTTAGATTTTAGTTTATGCTCCAATCGGAGCTTTCCGCTAGTGTATATAAAATCCTGCGACGGAATCGGAGGGAACTATTACGACAGCGGCCATGACGTGTTACACTTCCGGGTGGAAGGTACATTTACTGTTGTCAGAAAATGGCTGAGCACGGGTTGTGTCTGTGTGAATTAATCCGGTAAATTTTATTTCTTGAAATGTTTATCTTCTAAGTGGCTTTGTTGAATAAATCAGTTGTAAATGTAAGGACATTAAATTATTAAAGATAAAAACTGTATTTGATTATCTTGTACCGCTTCATTTATTAATGCAATCAGTATTGTCTTTTTCTTATACCAATTTATAAAACTTCAGTTTTCTGCACAGTTTTAAAGTGTATTTTAAACCATAATTGAGTATTGTATATTTATAAGAAATGCAAGAGAAATTTGCTGTTTCAAAAACGCTATGTTGAGGAGATGCAGCATCATACGTAGTAGTTATCGGTATGTAAAAAAATAAATAGAATTTATAGATTTGAATTACATAAATATACTAACATTATAGAAGAGCTACTGCACTCAAGTGTCAGCATGTCACACTGCTGGCATTTAGGGTTCACTGTCCGATTCCAGTGCAATATCCCAGACTTGATTACGTTTGGTAAATGCCTTCCTTTCCTTTTCCAGATTATTGTGGTCCCTGTTGATCCCCAGTCTCTTTGCCTGTGTGGTTTTAACAGCGCTACTGTTTTTTCTGATCATGGGAATTCGATTATGGATGCAAAAGAAGAGAAAAGACAGACAAGAGTCAGAGAAGTCTCCAGTGGTGGCGTTTTTTCACCCCTATTGCAATGCTGGAGGAGGGGGTGAAAGAGTGCTGTGGTGTGCGCTTCGAGCCCTTCAGAAAAGGTAGATAAAATCATGTATTTTGTAATTAAGATTATAATATAACAGGGGTTGGACAAAAAAATCTAAATAATTTCTGCATAAGCACCTCCATGGGCAGCCAGGAAAACACTAATTTGAAGCGCCTGTTCAAGGGTTTGAAATTTTACAGGAAGAAAACGCGATACTTTCCTCGGTGATTAATACCATTAATTCCTACAAGGATGTTAGGTGGTAGGAATCTTCAGCAAAATGGCCCATTTAAATCACTTTGAAACATTTGTCCTGTCTTGGATACAGAAGTGCCTGCCCACCTGAAAGCTTACTATTAGCCCTCTGTCAGTATCTGCTGTGTTGCCCACCATGCCTGAAACTGACATGCAACTGTGAGGTGGTGTTTTTATACTGTAGGAAATAGCAATTGCATAACAAATTAAGATGTCTTATGAGCGGCAGACCAGTTACACAAAAGCGAGGACTAATTATTGCAGATGTTTATTTTATATGCCAGATTAAAA
This sequence comes from Acipenser oxyrinchus oxyrinchus, assembly GCA_030684275.1. Taxonomy (NCBI): domain Eukaryota; kingdom Metazoa; phylum Chordata; class Actinopteri; order Acipenseriformes; family Acipenseridae; genus Acipenser; species Acipenser oxyrinchus. The sequence continues at coordinate 30,410,135 of CM060253.1, read as the reverse complement.
TGGATATTTCATGATTCTATAATTCATGAGTTCGCTTAATGGACAGTTAGGACATGTTGACAGTAAATTGTACAAATACTATTCTTTACAGTGAAGTGGCCCTTCATTTGTTTTCAATATTTCAGTTTTTTTTGTGTGTCGGATAGCAAAATGAAGAGGAATCGAACAGATGCACACTTTTTTAAACAAGTAACCAAAGTACTTGCTGCTTTTTATATGCTTTTGTAAGTAATGTATATAGCTACAATGTTCTATTGCTGAGTCTAAAACTAATAAATAATAGATCAAATTAGTGCTTACAAAATAATATGCATGCAATAAAATGTCAAATTTATTTTGTAGGTATAAACATGCAACCTATGTGGTATATACTGGTGACACAGGTGTGACTGGGGAACAGATCGTGGAGGGGGCTTACAGAAAGTTCAACATCAAGCTGCCAGGACCGGTCAAGTTTGTTTTCCTTGAAACGCGCCAGCTTGTGGAAGCCAGTGCTTATCCTTATTTCACCCTGTTGGGTCAAAGTCTTGGGTCAATTGTACTGGGATGGGAGGCACTCATAAAGTGTGTTCCTGATATCTACATTGACTCCATGGGGTATGCCTTCACACTGCCACTGTTCAAATATCTGGGTGCTTGCCAAGTTGGGAGTTATGTTCACTACCCTACCATTAGCATCGATATGCTCTCTGTGGTTCGTGACAGAAATCCCAGATTCAACAATTCTGCTTTCATATCCCAGAATCCTATTCTTAGCAACTGCAAGCTTCTCTATTACTTCATGTTTGCGTTTTTGTATGGACTGGTAGGTTCTTGCAGTGATGTTATAATGGTAAATTCCACATGGACCCAGAATCACATCCTTGCTCTGTGGAGATGTGGTGCGTGCACGAGTATTGTGTACCCCCCTTGCGATGTGCAGACATTCCTAGACATTCAATTGGAGGAAGACGAGAAGAAGAACCACCATTCCATTGTTTCCATTGGCCAGTTCAGGCCAGAAAAGGACCACGCCTTGCAGATTCGAGCGTTCCGCAAGCTGCTTGATAAGAAGACTGCTGAGGAGCAGGCAGCTCTGAAGCTCATTCTGATTGGTGGCTGCCGTAACCATGAGGATGAGGAGCGGGTGACTCGGCTCAGAGACCTATGTGAGAAGCTGGGAGTCGGGGACAAAGTGGAATTTAAAATCAACATTCCATTTGAGGAATTGAAAAGGCACCTGGCTGAAGCTACTATTGGGTTACATACCATGTGGAATGAACATTTTGGAATAGGTAATGTAACCCTCGGTTTGTTTACTTAACAACAAAGTAAAACAAAAAGAAAGTATACAATAAATTTGTATTTTGTTAACAAAACAACATTGACGTTTACATTTTATGTATTTGTTGACTTAATTAGGTCCATTTCATATTTGTGGTGCCATATTTTGTTATTTGTTTATTATTATTATTTGTTTATTTAGCAGACGCCTTTATCCAAGGCAACTTACAGAGACTAGGGTGTGTGAACTATGCATCAGCTGCAGAGTCACTTACAATTACGTCTCACCCGAAAGATGGAACACAAGGAGGTTAAGTGACTTGCTCAGGGTTACACAATGCGTCAGTGGCTGAGGTGGGATTTGAACCGGGGACCTCCTGGTTACAAGCCCTTTTCTTTAACCACTGGACCACACAGCCTCCTCTTCAGATAGTTACATTATTGTGTATTATTATTTTTCCTAAATGGACAATATACAAGAGAGATTTAATGTGACCTTTTACAAAGTTTCCCTATATGGGTGGTCAGTCTATCAACAAGTCAATACTGTTGTTTATGCCACTTAATATAGTGTTACCACTTCACCACCAGATACATCTCTCCCCTCTGCTTTGCACTCTCATTTGTGCAGGTGTTGTGGAATGTATGGCTGCTGGAACGGTTATCCTGGCTCACAACTCAGGAGGCCCCAAGCTAGACATTGTGGTTCCCTATGACGGAGGAGTGACTGGATTTCTGGCCGATGATGAAGACAGCTATGCCAAAGCCATGGACAACATTCTCTCGTCTTCCCCAGAGAAGAGGCTGGACATCAGGCGAAACGCTCGCCACTCGGTGGGCAGATTCTCTGACCAGGAGTTTGAGAGGTCTTTCCTGGCTGCTGTGGAACCCCTTATGTTGACAGAAAACACATAAGCTAGTAGTCACACTAGTATGCCTTGAAGTTGACCATGCTTTCCATAATTTTCTTTATACTAAAGATGAGGCTGATATGCAGGGACTGGGGGTGCTCTTAGATTATACAGGTGACAATGGGAATGGGTAATCCTTTCTCCTGTTAAATACAGTGTTTTTGTTGCATATACAGAGTTCGCTGCACAAGGATGGGTTGTTATGGTATTATGCAGATGTCAACAAGCAGGGAGGGGCTTATTTTTCTTTTTTTCTCCAGTTTCTAAGCGGGTACATGTAATGGAAGGTTTGTGTCCCTTGGATAAAAGGCAAGCACTGTATGTAATGAGGACTGTATATATTAAATAAGAGATGTAATGTGATATTTAATTGAGTAGCAATCTGAAAAAGCTAAATAAAATATAATGGCGATGTTGTCAAGGGGTCTATGCGTCTTTATTTCAGATAGTTTTGTGTAAATCTATATCGGTTGTAAAGAAACAGAGTTTTATTAAGCTTGCCAAATATCCACAAGTGCAGGAACAATAATGCATTATTATTAAGAAAACATATCATGTAGTAATAAACAGATAGCTCGAGACGTGGGTTGAAGAAGATGGCTAGACACAGGTCAGTCTCTAGAGTGTGCCAAAAAAGTAACCACGTCCAAAAGGTGAACATCTTCCTTTGTAATTTGTACTTTATTATAGCATGCTTTGAGTAAGCTACATTTCAAACAAAATGATAGGAATACTAGATGATATGCACTACTTTACACCACAGTGACCCACTGCAAACTACTGGATTTCAGGCACGAATCAGAACATTACATTTATATACAATGCAATACAATTATGCAAATATTTCTATGACACCTTTTATGATAAACCTCTCAAGACACTTAGACAGTACATAAAATATATGCAAACTAAAACCGTTTTAGTTTTTGTTGGGGAAAAAACACAATAACGTGTCCCAAATTACACAGAAATGTACATTCACAACTGAAAAGATGAAACTGATAACCAAGGATTCTGTTTAAATGTAGAAACACCTCCATTTGGTTTTCTACTAATAAACATATATAAACTAACATTATGCAGCTGACAAGTCTAGTATAATTTTTCCTGATATATTTTTGTATTATGTTGCAGTCGCGTATTGATTCTGGCATTCTATTTCATTATTAAACCTAGCTTTTTTCTCGCAAAGACTGGTGTAGATGTGTTCTTTTTTTCATACTTGTGTGGCAGCACCGGTATGCACGCTTCTGTTAAGAATCAAAGTAAACATAACTCATAATTTTTGTAAATGTAAAGTTTTACTGCCAAAATATGATTATTTTTATTCTTAGTTTGCTTGTGTAAGTTACCTGTAGATATGTAGAATGTTTGATGCAATGTTAATTAGCCATGAGTTTTTTCCAAATGCGCTGTGCACCAACACAGGAGCACATGTGTGCAAATAACTTTTCCTTAATAGAAAGGCGTACTGTATTATAAACTACTTAAAAGATTTATGTGATGTCACCCTTTGAACTTTTAATTGATTATTTCTAGGAATCTTCTAACTAAAAGTGGCTGTGTGGCGTTGAAGAGAAGGGGAGTGCAGGGCAGATATATTGTTGATTAATGAATCCACAGAAAACTGTTGATTCGTCAATGAAACCACAGCCAGAGTAAATGCGAATACCATTTTATTACACAACAATCAACAATTCATTAATTATAGTATTACACATTTCAAACGTAACATTTAGAAAAGGGCTTACGATTTCAGTTTAGAATTTCATATTATTAAATAAAAGTAATGCCATTATGCATTAACATAATTTAAAAAACAAACAAACAAAACATCCCCCTTACATTTTGCCTGAGTGCTTTATGAAAAATGATATTTAGGTCTTCGTCTGTTTTAGGTTTGGCAAAACGATCGATAACTTTACTTTCCATTGCTGGTTTACATTCCTTTGTTTTTTGCATTATTTTTGGAATGCCAATTTTATGTTGTACATCTAAAGCATAGTCCTCACTATAATACCTTCACTTACAATAGACAATTGTTTCTGTGTGTGATTTGGGATTTCTAACTCAAAAACTCAGAGGAACTCATGACAACATTCCCACAATGTGAGAGACAAACATTTTAACTGAAGCAAAACAAAAGAGCAAAAACCAAATCAATTACCAAATGAACAATCAATTGAATCTCATTATCGAACAAGAAATGTTTTAAGTGGCATAAACAACTCAGAGTTGAATCAGTAAGAAAATAATCCGTAAACGGCACTAAATTACTTTTACCAGTTCAACACTTTGACCTGTTTATCCCTTTCTTAGTACTATGGTATGATTACTGTACTTGTATGTATGATTGTGAAATCCACTTTCTATTGAAGAGCATGGAGCTAGATTCTGCAATGTAACTTTCTGCCCTCAAGTCCAGTTGCAGGTGCAGAATCATTAATGTGGCTGGTGCTGTTCTTCTGTGAGTGTGTCCCCTTTGGTGGAAGCCTTCTGCTCCTTCTCTTCTTCAGGAACAGCTGACGGGACCTCCTTCGTTTCCTCCGTTTGCTCTTCTCCCTCAGCGGGGCTCATAAAGCTCTTCATGGACTCGGCAACTTCCTTATTCAGCTCGTCTTCTGAGTCTTCAAAGTTCCTAACATGGAAAAGCAACACACACAGGAAATCCACATTAGTTATACCCTCACACATTATATAAATAAATATATATATATACACATATATATATATATACATACACACACACAGATATATATATATTTTTTTTTCCGTGAACATTTAGAGATCATCTGTAAATGAGGCAGTTAAAGACACCATGTATGGTACCAAAAAGACTTGCATCATAATTGAGGAATCATTTTCATAAATGCTACCCGTTTTGCAATTCCATTAGCTAAATACGTGCAGTTTTGAAAGAAACACATGTTATAGCACACATTATGCATCTGTTATCTGTTTGCATTTACACTTCCTGGGTCATTTCACCTCAGCAGTGTCTCGTGGGTCAAAGCATGTCTGAAAGCGTGAGATTCAATAATGGAGGCAGTGGCTTGGTTAATAGCATGAAAGAAGCCATTGAAGGGGTGGGGACAATTTCACCCTCCAGGTTAAATGACCAAGCAAGTGCAGCACTAACAGTTTTTTTCTTTTTTCAAATTGTTTTCTAGTAATGTTAAACTCCTCCTTACTTGAGAAGTCATCACTGTAAGATAATTGTAGAATTTGAATTTATTAAATTGGTTTGGAGTTAGGAATCATACATATTTTACCAGACGTATTGTGTTTCAACTTAAAATAGTTCTAAAATCTTACAAAGTCATTGTAAACACAATTTTTAATCAATGCACATTAAATATAGCCCCTCCTTAATTAGCAGAAAATGAGACCCACTGGTGGGGCACTTAGAAGTTTGTTGTAAACCCTTGTCAAAATAAAAAGGACTGGGAGCTACCTCTGTTTTTGTTGTAAACATAGCCACTGATTTACTACAGATTTTGAGAGAACAGAAACCAGAGATGTAAGTGGACGTACGTGTCATCATCGTCTGATCTGGGCTCCAGTCGCTCGTCATCCACGTCTATATCAGAGGCTGCCTCATCATCTTCTTTTGGGCTCCACGATTTAAAGGTTGCTGTGAAAAGTGCAACAAAGGTATGAGGTCAATTTCAATTATGGTGCATTTATCCAAATAATTGTCCATAAGTACAATATTTGGAAAATTTAAATATAACCCCAGCATGACTCTCAAAAGCAGTGTTTACATTCTCCTTATGTTAAACAGGCTGTAATTTGCATAAATGAACCTCCTATTTTCGCTGGAATCAAAACATGTTCATTCTAATGTAACTATATTTGAATTACTAATGCTTGTAAAGCGTTATCCCTACTGCTTGTGTCATGCCCTTTTGTTTGCTTCAGTATTTTTTCCTAAGGTATAGGAGTCACAGATTAGTGCTAATCAGTGTCTGGAAAACCAGCCTTAATGTACTACACCATATGGGCTCACAAAGTACTGGAAAAATACATTAGTTCCTCTAATGAAAAAATAAATACTGTAAATGCATGATATTGTATTTTTTATTGAATTTCCCTTTGCTGGATGTAGTTGACTAAATGGAAGATAATTGCAAGAGCTCTGTGTCATACCTTGTTGATCGTCAGTCAGTGTGCCTAAGACCAGCTCAGCGTTTGCCAATGCGTTGAGCAGCGTTGAAGGTGGGTCTGCTCCCCATTGCTTCCTCTTCTCTGCAGCGGCTTCATCCACTGAAGCTGCATGTCCTGAGAAGGAGTGAGGCTTGTTTATCATCATCACTGCATGTGACATGAGCAGCACTGGGATACACAAGGAACTGTATATTCTATCACAATGTTACACATGCAAATTGAAATCGAAGTGATGTCTTTTGAAAAATATAAAATCCATTGGAACCACCTTCTCCTCCTCAAATGGTATCTTACCAAGCACATCCCCAGTCATACTAGGATAGACTGAGGTCACTTCTATGGCAGCAATGGCATTGAGCAGTGTCTCTGGGGGTCCTTGATTCCACTGTCTCCTGTTTTCCGGGCTGCTTCTGTCCACCAGATTTACATCTGTGCGGCAGGGCTCTGCCAAACAGAATGAAAAACAAAGAAACAGGCACGAATGATGAGGGGTGGTTGTCAGAAAACATGCGTCCCTATGACCAAAAAAAAATTGATTGATGATACGTCCCTACGTCCCTGGATAGCAACATTTCTGGTACCAGTAATGGCCTGAATCAATCAAATAATATCCAGCCAATATATCACCAAAGGTACTGTATGTCTAATATTGTTACTAAGTTTCCTTAAATACAACTGCATAATTACAGTAGATGCTGGTTATTAACAACCCTGATAAAGACAACTTTCGGTTATTAACAACATTTTCCTAGGAAACAATCCCATCCCATAGACTTTAATGTTAATGTAATTCTGATATTAGTAACTGCACGCTGCTTATTGACAACTTTATTACTAGTTGCCAGTGCTACAGAGTGCACTTGCATGATTTATGCACATGCTTCACTGACTTCAAGAATCATGCTTCTGGTGGACTGAGGCAGAATCATGGCTTTGAAACTGGCTACGAAGCTGCATGCAAAATTGAGATGGATTTACAACGGGAGGTGGTACATTGTAATAAGCAGACAACGTGGGACAATTTCTTATTTTAAAAGTGTGTTCTAGAATTGATTGTATGTACAAAACATATTTTTTATGTTTGCTTTACTCATTGTAAGGACAATTGTAGTACATCGTTGTGTAGTACTATTTAAGCCTACTCCTTTTTTTTTGTTTTACACACGTGTGAAGTAAACAGTTCTATGTTTGGGTATTTCGTGTTTCCCATGTAAATTTTTTAACACTAGCATTTAAAACACATGTATTTCAGTGCCATATTTGTACAACTACAGTATATATCGTTCCACATAAATACTTGAAAACGGGGGCTTTTCACTTATTGGCAACTTTCGGTTAATAACAACTTTTTGCTGGGAACTGAGAGGTTGTTAATAAGCAGCATCTACTGTATGTTTAGGGTACCGTCTGAGTTGCTTTGCTCCCTTAATCACATTATGTAGTTGCATGTTGCCCCCTGCTGATCCAACTAGATATTGCAATTCACCAACATAGCATTGGGTAAACTAGGATGGCGATCATCACCGAGTAAGTTAAGAAGATACTGTATTTAAAATTGTACATATTTTAAAGCCTGGCCTAAAAGAACATTGGATAAAGCTTTTAAAAAGTAATACATTATAGTCCTTAACACCCACCTTTCTGTGGTGCTGCCTTGTCGCCTACTATCATGTCTAAACAGCCCTGTATGCTGACATTCTTCCAGTCTCTTTGTTTTAGGTTGTCTCCATCATGAAAGGTCAGGGTTTGGTTCAAGAAATCTATTTCCTGAAATCAATCAAGCGCCACATATGACCAAATGCAGTTCACTATCACATGAAAAATAAAATGAACCAATAATTAAATCTATATTCTGAAATATTGTTTGTTGGCACCTGTCATTGATTCCTGGAATGCCACCTGGTGTCCTTGTTTTTGTCTTGTAGTTTTAAATAAAAACTCAACATTGCTATCATAGAAGAGCATTCTTAGGAATCTACAGACCGGGTACCCACTGTCTTTCCTATGATCTGAACGAGTGGCAACCAACTTGTGGACCAGAAACGAAAGGTGGGCTGTTAAAGGAACGTCAACATGTCTTGTGCAAAGAAAGGAGCTATTAATGAAATCAGCGATGTTGTTAACTAGAGAAGCAGCAGTAAATGCTAAAGTGTGATACAGCACTGCGGCCCACTGTGAAAAAGTTTGGGTGCCCCTAGTTTTGTATGAGTCCACTAGGTTATTAAATTGGGTTTTGGTACCTCTTCCTCTTGCTTTGGGTCTTCTTCCAATGGAACCTCAAACATTACACCTTTCTGTGAAGGAAAAAAAAGCATATACTTGGCTCTATTCAAAATGTTTTACCTCATGAGTTATTTAAAGATGTGTTATTTAGTTGTTGGAATATAATATAAGATTCATGACTTTAAATAACTAATGTGTTAAAGCTTGGGCTCACAGAGTTTGTCTGTGACCAGCTTACTTGCATACACATATTAACACATTTACATTTAGATTTAAGTGTCAAGGATTGTTATTTTAAATGTTAGGCACTTTACTGGGTGGGATACCATGTTATGACACACCCCACAGATCTTAATGCGAATCGTGAACAAGGGCCCATTTTACCACTCTTCAATGCACTGCGGCCTGAGAAAAATATTGTGGCAAAATTATGAAATTTATTTTGTAAAAGTGTTATCAAGTTTACCTTTGCTTTATATTTTTTCTCTAGTGCTTTTCTTTCTTGTCGGTTTTCAAACATGATTTGTCTAAGACGTTCGTCATTGTCCTGGGTAAAAGTCAAAAGAATGTTTAGTGTCGTGAAGATTTAAAAAAACAAAAAAAACAAAACTAGAATCTACATGATCAGTCTTGTGGTACCTGGACTGGTTCCTTTCTCTCTTGTTCAACTTGGGCTCTGACAGGCAGATCATTTGGTTTCCCTTGTTTCACTAGGTATGTCTCAACATTCACCGGGGGCTGAACCTACAGTATTGAAAAAAGAAGAAAATAAATATAATTCTAATATTTATTCCACTTTCCACAGGTTGTTAAAACGTATTCAAAACTACCAGGAGGAATCCCTGTGACAAGGAATTAATATCAACAAACTGTGAGCACAGGTACAGCTTTTTAGGAAGTCTGCTTTGCTGTTGCTGTCACTACCTGCTGATTTCAAGGGAAGCTGCCTTGCTGGAGCCCTTAAGGCTTCAAATGAAAATGTGTTTCTTATTTTAAACTTCCATATTTTTAGAGGTCGCTTCCCCAGTCTTCCCCAATTGAGATACAGTGTTGTTAGGTTTATGTTTTACAGCTGTGTGAGCATTGGTTTATCTAAGCTTCAGTTGTATTATTTTGTGTGCAGGCTTGTTTTAACTTATTTATTTTAGCAAAATTGCCACCTTCAGAAGTACAATCTAGTTTTTCAAAACTGGAAACAAATGACACTTACCTCTCCTGCTTTGACTTTAATGTCCTTTATGTCATTGTGATACTGCTGACGTATTTCTTTGAGCTGTTTCAGGTACACCTAATGGAAAGAGATAAACAGAATTATATTTCAACATTGCAAACCCAATAGTGTTCTCTACATGCCCCAGGAAATGATACATGAAAGCCAGAGTCTTTATACAAGTTTACTTCTGTATACCAGGGTACAGTAAAAGCCAAGCAATGTGTTTGAGTAAAATAAAAATGAACACAGAGTACTGGTAAGCAAGGTGCTTAGTTATGTAGTCAAAATTGTAGATTGCAAATCAAAATAGGTTATGATGAGGTTGTTTAATGCACTGCACTTGGAATCTAGAGTTCATTTTTGGTCCCCACACTACAGAAAGGACACCAAGGACTAATACCAGCCAAGATATTCACCTATTTAGCCCAGAACAAAAAAGGGTTAGACGAGACTTAATCAAGCTCTTTAAAATACTGAAAGCTATAAACAAGCATCTGCTTTTCACTTTGCCCTCAAAATGGTGACTGTCAAGACTTGTAATGTATTCAGTGTCCCACTCACTATCTATTCAGGGACAACAAGATGTTTAGTGTGCAGGGGGTCTGAGTGGTAAAACCACTGCCAAATGCCCCATGTGCTGATGTGCATGTGTTCATCTGTCCCAATAAATTGAACAACTTTGTCCACACATGAAGGTGCGCAGTAAGCCTGAGTTTGTGTTGAGTCCATTTCAAAGCAGTCAGAGGTGTATAGAATTGAATATTTCTATTTAACAGATAAAGGGGAATTTCATATGGAGTTACCAAAGCTTGGAAGATGAAAGACATAACACATTCAAGCAAGAGAGAAGGTGTGTAATGTTTTTAATTTGTACTGGAAGACTGCCAGTCGAGCCTCACCTGCATGAAGTTTTGCATTTGGTGTTTAACGACCTCTAATGTCCTGACATGTCTGAGGAGGGGGAGAGGATTTACTTTGACTGCCTCATAAGCACTATGTTTATACAGGTGGAGGCCAGTTCTCAAAGTATCCGCCCACACAGAACCAGTGTAGAATAAGCCTATACCACATGTCATCCTCCTGCATCATATCGTGATTTAGAAGATAATGGCCTGCAAACAATAATGTCTCTCTTGCTTGTGAAATGGAGCTCTTACTGGGCTGCTGTGATGACATTATTTATTAATGCCAGATCACTATATCACAAGAAGAATAATGAGAGATAGGGGCAAACATGCATTTGCTGACAAAGCTCCTGATTAATAGAATGAAACCCCTAACTATCTCAGCTCAGTATACTGGATACCATACAGATGTTAAGGAGGATTGTATTGATAACAGAACTTTATATTACAAGAGGACTGGATTCATAATATAAAGTGCAGTCAGACTTTTAGGTTATTTTTTTTATATATATATATACTACTGTGATAGGTGCGTGCCTTACAAAACCTCCTTGTAAAAGAGGTGGGTCCATGGCTTATACCCGTCAGTGAAATGAACCTGGTTTTGAACCTTGTTTCCTTCTTCTAATGAAAGCCTGTTCTGCTGAAGCATGTTCACCTCTTCAGAGCCCGGTTTCTTAGCTTGCTGTCTCTGGGCTTCTCCTGGAGATTCTACCCGCTGCTCCTGCACTTGACCCCTGTAGTGGTGGTAAGCGTCTCCTGTAGATGGACGCAGCCCCTGTCACACAGACATCAAATACATATCATAACTAATATTGGACATTTCAAGTCATTATCTACCAGTGAACGCCCGCTTGTATAAATAAAACAAAACTAATTTTAAACAAGCAATATCAATCCACTTTATTGAAAAAAAAGTTTACAGAAAACATACCAGAATATTTGGTGTGTTGAAAATTAGCGTTTAGGTAACTCGACTGCTCTGTTGTTAATACTATTACAATGGAATTCATCCTAAACCAGTCTAAATAAATACAGTCCTCTTCACCTCCCTGAATTGCATACTTTACATACACCCTGCATCTCCCCAGTTTAACACTTAATAGTTATCCTAATACTGACATAATCCTTTCTTTATAGGCTAAATAAAAAGTGGAATGGACTTGGAATGGAACGGTTTGATGTTAAGCTGTACATACTTCACAAGGGTTTGTGCTATATAGTAAAACAATATGATTCAAACACACCCAGTTTCCAATGAAAATAAGTTAATATTTCATTAAAGAATAAGCCAGTGTGTTTGAGTGCCGGCGCTGTTTTTTTCTTCTTTTTTCTACAGCATTTTATACAAACAAAATAAAAATATTTTCTAAAGTAGGGCTCTTTGTCTCAAGCCATTAAATGAAAGTCTGGGATTATTTCAATGTATCACCCCATTTATCTCCAGATGGACTTTTCAAAACTCGCCCACAGAGGGAAAGAATGCCCTCAGTTTAATTAGTCTTCGTAAGAATAAAGCTGGTGCTAAATAAACCCATGTCAATTACGATGGCCTTACAGTAAAAACGTATGTTTTATGAAGATTTAAGGGAAACTATAACTTACCAGCTGCTTTTCTACTTTAATTTTGTACTGATTCGCTTCTTGTCTTCTTTGCAGGTATTCGTCGTGTATGACATCAGGTCTAGAAGAAACAGAAAAAAAGAAATGTATTTATTTATAAAACGTGTGCTCATAAATCACACGCTTGCCCCCTAGGCTAAACAGATATTTAAGGGAGTCCCCTACAAAAGAGGACTGCCTTAGAAATCAATAGAAATACTACAGATATTACAAAGCAAAAAATAAATAAAATAAAATACAATCTACTGTGGCCAGACCAACGACTGTTCTCTAATATTTTAGTTGAGGCAGACATGATAAGGCTTTCCCAACCTGCAGGAAATATCTTTGCCCATTGGGCTCTAACACACTACAGCCGTATGTTCCACTGGCCAAAATACAATAATGAAAACTGTTCTCTAGGAAGATGCTGTGCTAGCGGCTTCTTTTAGGTCTCATCATCACCTATTGTGAACACAAACTATTGCTGCTGTGAGGTTTAACAGGACGAAGGCTGAGTGCAATCCACTGACCACACAAACTCATATTTAGCTACAATATATGTAGTGGATTGTAGACTGACATCACAGCTAAACACATAAAGAATGTGGATACTGTGTTCCAATGCTTGGAACATGAGTCATTATTTTGTTTCAGCATTTTTTGCAAATTCTAGTAACTGGAAATAAAAACCGTTCCCCTTTTGTGCTGTCTTCACAGTCAAGTTTGACTAAGTAAGGTTTAAGGTTTTCCTACAGCATGGCAAAATAAATGGGTTGGACAGTATACCTGCCATATGGAGCAGCATGGACTGTCCCTCACAATGCTGATGGATTTGTTATGCCAATAGCATCCCTGACATGTATTCTGTTGTATATAAAATGTCTTCATTTTGACTCAGCAATGAAGACATTGAAAAGATTTCTGGGTGAACAGTTGGTCATCGAACTTTCTACGTTTCTTTTAGTATTTCTAAATCTGATGTTCAGTGTAACTTACCTCTGGTGAGCCTGAGGACTGTGCAGCCTGTCTCTGTAGTAATCCTCTGCTCTCTGGTTACAGTGAGGGTTCTGTGGAGGAAGCCTCTGCTGAATGAGGTCGAGCTGTGCATGGTAGTGCCCATACTGGCCACACTGGCGGGGCATAGGCCTTTCCACTAACACTGGTTTAGGGTACACAAGCTGTGGAGTTAAAAGTCAAGGTGTGCTGCGAAGTATCTATGATTAACTGATACAATGTCGTAAAGGAACTGGCTCCTGGTACTTTGGTAAAACATCTACAGTACCCAGAGTATTCAACAATCAAACACAGCTCTCTCTGAAAAAAATCTAATTTTGTTCAAGTTATTGTCCATTGTCTCCAGAGTGGTCCATCCAATATATAATAAACATCAGCAGATATAAATACCAACACTGTGTAGATTATTAAAACAGACTGTGTAACAAAGCTAACATCTGTAACAGTGCATGTAACATGCCAGCAAGGTTCTATTTTAATTATTTCAACAGTTCAACTCAAAATACCACACTGCCTGTCAGTTATAGTAGATGGCTGCATACTGAAACACCATAAACCAAATCATGTAGTCTTCAGGGTATAACATAAATACTGCACGATGACCTATATTATTTATCCAGCTGTTCACACAAGCTTCATGGTGAGTGTATTTGCTGTTCGTATCACTATCATGCGTCTGCATAGTGGCAATGGTATTGTAGTTCGTAGCAGTACATGTATTCAGCCCATCACTCTAAGGTAAGCATCAGTGTGGATTACTTTGTGTTCTGGTTGGTAGTTCCTGGCAGGGGATTTCCACTCAGGCCGTGGGCGCTGCTTCTCTGGGGTCCTTGCCTTTGATCGATGTTCCTGGGACTTCAGAACCTTTGCTTCTACAACAGAAGGCAAGAGGGATATTTAAAAAAACATCTGGGACAATAATTGATATTGAGAGAGAGAGAGAGAGAGAGAGAGAGAGAGAGAGAGAGAGAGAGAGAGAGAGAGAGAGAGAGAGAGAGAGAGAGAGAGAGAGAAACTTTATCATGCTTGATTTGGAATATGCAGCAGAATAATCACTCGACATTGTGCTCGAGCCAAATAAAATGGCCCTATACATTTCGGGTTTCCATTGGAGAAGACTATCTTTTCACCCAACTTCATACAAATGAAGTGGAAAGGAGGACGGCGATATGCAAATTAGCCATGCGTAGAGTTCTGTGCTGTTTTCGTAGACAGCTCGGGAAAACGTGGTTTCCGTGCACAGAGAACAGGTACACGAGAATCTCACCTGGAAATCCATAGTTGTCAGGTGACATCTTGTTTGCGTGAAACTGTTTAAAGTACAGTGTTAAGCTCATGTAATAAAGCTGTGATTTGCAAATGCCTCGTGCCTGGTTGTTTAATACTGTGTTTTACTGCTCTTGCCCAAATGTCCATTGGCAGGGTGGCATATCGTTAGTAGTGAATAATATTTCAACTAATTTATCACACAACTTATTAATTAAAGAAAAAAGAAAATAATTAACACAGAGGTACATAATGAAACTGTCCAACCCAGCTATTGCAGATCACCATGGCTGAAAACCTGCGGAGATGTAGGATTATAGCTGTCTGGGCTTTATTTTCTGCTACAAGCCTGATCCTCTCGAGTTGTTCTCCCAAACATGCACACGCACGTTTGGGAGAACAGCTCACGTAAATAACCACACATGGAACCTCCCATTGAGACATACAGTAAAAATATAAGAAAATGTAAAAATGAGAGGAGGCTATTTGGTCAATCAATACTCATCCATAGCAAGCTGTTTTGTGGACTGTTTTATTGAACAAATGGTTTTACTGTGGGTTAGAAAAAACCTGCAGACATGCTTTTATTGTTAAACGTAAGTTAAATTATATAACAAAAGTGCATTTGCAAAAAGAAAATTACTTTTATTTTTACACCCCACACATAAATAAAATATGCTTAAACTGGTATTAAACTGATATTACCAGTAAGTCTTATTTTATAGATCAAATGTTTCTTAAAATGAGACTGTTGACTGGTATTAACACTTTCATGTGCCCTTAATCATGCTAAAACAACTTAAGAGCATCTTTCACATCTCCTTGATCTCATTCAATGGCAGATTTTAATTTTGAAGTGAAGTCTGATTGAATAGTATTTCTGACTGTACCTTGTGCCTGTGCTGAAACATGTCCAACAGGCTTTGATGCTGAGGGCTTCTTCCTGTGCAGGACAGTGTGACTAAATTCCTCTTTTATCAGCTGGAAATAAAGAAGACAATACAAATATAAACAGAACAATCCCTGCAATAGTATACACACATTTTATTGCTCTTATATAACAATGATGTCAGGATCTTGCGTCAACCGGTCTTGCTGGAACATATTCATAGGGCTGGGTGGATGACAGAGGTAAGACTCCTCCCACACCTTTCTGCACAGACAAGCTGGTTTTGAAATGTTCATCAAGTAGTGGAGATGGGGAGTTCAGAATCAACTGCAATTGTGCCTGAACATTTAGCAGGGAGATGAACCATTTCTAAATGTGATCTTGCCAGCTGCTACCTCCTGCTCTCAGGAAATGTAAAAGTATGTTTGGCACAAGGTAATTTTCCTCAGTGCGGAGAGCCTGTGGAGTGGCTTAACGTGAATTTGGTTGATTATTGGTTGATTATTACACTGCTCTTTTAAAGAGCAATCCCTGGACTTTTTTCTTGGTATATATATATATATATATATATATATATATATATATATATATATATATATATATATATATACAGTACTGTGCAAAAGTTTTAGGCAGGTGTGAAAAAATGCTGTAAAGTAAGAATGCTTTCAAAATAGACATGTTAATAGATTATATTTATCAATTAACTAAATGCAAAGTGAGTGAACAGAAGAAAAATCTAAATCAAATCCATATTTGGTGTGACAACCCTTTGCCTTCAAAACAGCATCAATTCTTCTAGGTAAACTTGCACAAAGTCAGGGATTTTGTAGGCATATAGTCAGGTGTATGATTAAACAATTATACCAAACAGATGCTAATGATCATCAATTCAATATGTAGGTTGAAACACAATCATTAACTGAAACAGAAACAGCTGTGTAGGAGGAATAAAACTGGGTGAGGAACAGCCAAACTTAGCTAACAAGGTGAGGTTGCTGAAGACAGTTTACTGTCAAAAGTCATACACCATGGCAAGACTGAGCACAGCAACAAGACACAAGGTAGTTATACTGCATCAGCAAGGTCTCTCCCAGGCAGAAATTTCAAGGCAGACAGGGGTTTCCAGATGTGCTGTCCAAGCTCTTTTGAAGAAGCACAAAGAAACGGGCAGCGTTGAGGACCATAGGCGCAGTGGTCGGCCAAGGAAACTTACTGCAGCAGATGAAAGACACATCATGCTTACTTCCCTTCGCAATCAGAAGATGTCCAGCAGTGCCATCAGCTCAGAACTGGCAGAAAACAGTGGGACCCTGGTACACCCATCTACTGTCCGGAGAAGTCTGGTCAGAAGTGGCCTTCATGGAAGACTTGCGGCCAAAAAGCCATACCTCCGACGTGGAAACAAGGCCAAGCGACTCAACTATGCACGAAAACACAGGAACTGGGGTGCAGAAAAATGGCAGCAGGTGCTCTGGACTGATGAGTCAAAATTTGAAATATTTGGCTGTAGCAGAAGGCAGTTTGTTCGCCGAAGGGCTGGAGAGCGTACACGAATGAGTGTCTGCAGGCAACAGTAAAGCATGATGGAGGTTCCTTGCAAGTTTGGGGCTGCATTTCTGCAAATGGAGTTGGGGATTTGGTCAGAATTAATGGTCTCCTCAATGCTGAGAAGTACAGGCTTATACTTATCCATCATGCAATACCATCAGGGAGGCATCTGATTGGCCCCAAATTTATTCTGCAGCATGACAACAACCCCAAACATACAGCGAAAGTCATTAAGAACTATCTTCAGCGTAAGAAGAACAAGGAGTCCTGGAAGTGATGGTATGGCCCCCACAGAGCCCTGATCTCAACATCATCGAGTCTGTCTGGGATTACATGAAGAGAGAGAAGCAACTGAGGCTGCCTAAATCCACAGAAGAACTGTGGTTAGTTCTCCAAGATGTTTGGGCCAACCTACCTGCCGAGTTCCTTCAAAAACTGTGTGCAAGTGTACCTAGAAGAATTGATGCTTGATGCTGTTTTGAAGGCAAAGGGTGGTGTCACCAAATATGGATTTGATTTAGATTTTTCTTCTGTTCACTCACTTTGCATTTAGTTAATTGATAAATATAATCTATTAACATGTCTATTTTTGAAAGCATTCTTACTTTACAGCATTTTTTCACACCTGCCTAAAACTTTTGCACAGTACTGTATATATATATATATATATATATATATATATATATATATATACACACACAGTGCCTTGCAAAAGTATTCAGACCCCTGACCAATTCTCTCATATTACTGAACTACAAATGGTACATTGAAATTTCGTTCTGTTTTATTTTTTATTTTAAAACACTGAAACTCAAAATCAATTATTGTAAGGTGACATTGGTTTCATGTTGGAAAATATTTTTAAGAAAAATAAAAAAACTGAAATATCTTGCTTGCATAAGTATTCAACCCCTGTGCTGTGGAAGCTCCCAGTTTACACTGATGAAAGAAATTGCCCTAATGAGGACACAATTACCTTACCATTGGCATCCACCTGTGAAACATTAAAGTTGCTGTCACATTTTCTGGATAAAAACACCACTGTTGAAGGATCATTGGTCAGGCTGTGAATCTGAAGGAAAATGAAGACCAAAGAGCATTCTACAGAAGTTAGAGATAAAGTAATACAAATGCATAGATTAGGGAAAGGGTACAAAATAATATCCAAGTGTTTGGATATCCCAGTGAGCACAGTTGGATCAATAATCAGGAAGTGGAAGCTGCATCACACCACCCAGGCACTGCCAAGAAAAGGCCGTCCCTCAAAACTCAGCACTCAAACAAGAAGGAGACTTGTGAGAGAAGCCACAGGGAGGCCAACAATCACTTTGAAGGAGCTACAGAGTTCAGTGGCTGGGAGTGGAGTAATGGTGCACCAGTCAACCATATCAAGAGCTCTGCATAACACTGGCATGTATGGGAGGGTGGCAAGAAAGAAGCTGTGACTCAAAAAGTACCATCTGAAAGCACGTCTGGAGTTTGCCAGAAAGCATGAGAGTGACCCAGCTGCGATGTGGGAAAAGGTTTTGTGGTCAGATGAGACCAAGATAGAGCTTTTTGGCCAAAACTCAAAGCGCTATGTGTGGCGCAAACCTAACACTGCCCATGCCTCAAGACGCCCCATGCCTCAAGACACACCATCCCTACAGTGAAGTATGGTGGTGGCAGCATCATGCTGTGGGGATGCTTCTCATCAGCAGGGACTGGGCATCTTGTTAAAATTGAAGGAAGAATGGATGGAGCAAAATACAGGGAAATACTGCAAGAGAACCTGCTTCAGTCCGCTAAAAAACTGAAGCTTGGGAGGAAATTCACCTTTCAGCAGGACAATGATCCCAAGCACAAGACCAAAGCAACATTGGAGTGGCTCAAGAACAAAAAGGTGAATATTAATGTGTGGGGGTTGAATACTTATGCAAGCAAGATATTTCAGTTTTTTATTTTTCTTAAAAATATTTCCCAACATAAAACCAATGTCACCTTACAATAATTGATTTTGAGTTTCAGTGTTTTAAAATAAAATATATATATATATTATTTTATGTAATCTGTATTTCTCTGTGCAAAAACATTTAACATGTACAGAAACAGCTATAAAGATGTGGTAGCTACGAAAGGGGCTAAGTTATATAGTATCGTTCCAGTAAAGATGTAATGTCAAAGTAACAAAGCCAAACATGGCCCCATTTTTATTGCAGCAGAAACTAGCAGCAACATGAATATAAACAACAAGTAGAACTTTTTCCACTTTTTGTCTGCTTATCTCTCCTAATATATACAGAGATATTAAATTATATATTATTATGTTATGTTAGAGCGTGAAATATAATATAAAACAAATGGGCTAGCAATACCGTCAATGTCCCATACTGTTTGGTCCTGTGCAGATAGTCATGCTAGTTTTGCTCCATCCTTCGTTCTAACTGGGCTGGAGTGACTACTGTGATTCCTGATCTATTCCATGCTGCTGCCATTTACCCTGGGGCCTCTCTGGAAATGAGACGTTATAGTCTCAGGGAGTAATGATGAATAAATAAAATAAAACATCTCCCTGGGAGGGATGCAGCCCCCAAACGCTGAGCTCCAGGATAACAAAAATGAGGATTAAGAGTGACATGTTACCTCTGGACTTAAATGCTTTGCTATGAGCTTTTCCAAGAAGGGTTTCTTCAGAATAGAGTTAACCGATGGGCGATCCCGGGGGCTGATTTTGAACAGCTGTGCCACTAAAATGCGCAGATCATAGGAATATCTCGGAGCAACCGGAACAAAGTGTCCCCTGCAGATCTTCACCACTAACTGCCGTAGGTTACTGCCTTCAAACTGAAACAACAGAAACATTCACCTCACTGTCGTCATCTCAAGTGTTATTGCTTGAACCTCTATTGTCACGCTTTTACGTACAAGACTTAATATTGTGCTCTGGGTCTAATATGGAGAATCTACTTGGCCTGTTCACAATAAGTGCGTGCTCATGAAGAATTTATTTTAATGTAATGACAACAATGTAATAGATGTTTACTAAATAGGAGTCCTGCTCTTGCAAAATGAACTCTTTCAGGGGACTAAGGTAAATAAATAAATGTAAGGTCTAGTATAACATTGATAATGGAATTGCTGTGGAGTGTAATGGAACTTCCTTATTCAAATAATGTCGCCACTATTATCTCATAACACACCACAGCAATGCCATTATCCCATTGTAGGTGTATTGTTGATGTTTTAATGTTTAAATAACTCAAGAGTCTCAATAGTTCAAGGGAATTATTCTTCAATTTTTTTTTTTTTCCTTTGTTGGATGCTCCAGTTCTAGGGACTACATCCTCCTTCGCTAATTCATAACCAACCTCTTAAACAGTGTTGCCACAAAAAAAGATTATTTATCCTCCTCATCCTTCTAGCAGCTTTATCCCTTCTTGTGGGGCTCATGGTCCTCCATCACATGGCCTTGACAGACCTCTGACCGATATCGGAGGTTGTGTCTTAATTGAGGGTGGCTCCCTACAGAACAATTCCTACCTAAACCAATTGCATCTCATAATTATTTTGCCTCAATGTTTGAATACTGGTACATGAACTGGTAAAATCATCATTCAAATAAATATCTTACTTACTGGATGCTTCAGAGTGCAGAGTTCATACAGCACACAGCCCAGAGACCAAATATCCCTGAAAATAGGTTCACGTTATATATATTCATATTGCGAACTGCTTTTGAAAGGTCTCCTAAAAGATGAATTTCCAGAGTGATTTATTTTTGTTTATGTGGTCTGCCTAATTATTGTGGAATCCCCAGCAAAGACACAAACCTTTATTCCCCTGACTGTATGACTCATCCTGCACACCACGCTGCAGCGCCTTTACCTCTACCTTGGAAACCCAAGTAAATAATGACTACGCAGAAATAACAGAGAATGGCAGAGGTATATGATCCTGCACATATCCTTTATGGTTCTTTACTTTTCAAGGAGGTATCTAAATTACATCTGGTTCAAAATACCACATTACATCAGCGCTTATCTTCTCTGGCTCCCTGTTTCAAAGGCGTTGGTTTCTTTGTTTTTATTAGACTGTTTATTCAGCTTTTGTTTACTGGACCTCTTCAAAATTGCATTCAGTTTGTTGTCGTTTTAAAAAGAAATGTATTGAAGACATTTGGAACAGACATGCTAGCAAATAAAGACATTCTTTAACATTTAATTGTTCTGCCAAATTTATTTCTCATGTACACACCATCAAGTTGTCGACTTTAAAATTTTAAAAGATGTATACTTTTCTCATTTGTTTAAAATTGTTTCAGCAAATTTACACAAATTGACTTAATTATTTTAAAAACAGCTTTAAAAGGTTTATAATTCAGGTCATTCATATTAAAAAAGAGTGCAATGCTACTCATGTGTACTAAAGCAACAGTATTTTGACTTGACTGTAGTGTTTTTATGTTGGCAAGAACTAAAATAAAAATAACAAAATGTTTTTTCCCTCACTTTAAACAATGAAAGGCTAGAAGTTATTGTTCACAGCCTTATCTTCGCTAGCAATAACAATCATGGTCTGAATGAGTGCCAGAGCTTTGCAAGGCTCATCCGCTTCTTAATTATAAAAACAAGGACAAACTAAAGTAGGTTTCAGGCAATGGAAAATAAACACATCTTAAAGAGAAAGGTACCTACGTTTTATTGTTGTATGGTCTATTCTCACAGATCTCGGGAGATAAATAGTATGGTGTGCCAACACACGTGCGTGCCAGCTCCGTTGTGCTATTATGAAAGAGTAAATAAAAATAAATAAATAAGTTAAATAACATGATGACTGGTACACTGATTTCATCCCAATCAAGCAGGTACAATATAACTGTTCTGTAAGGGTGAATTAGCAGTACTGCAACAATATCTGTGTACATAACATTACTTTACAGGAGTTCAGGAATGCATATACAATGAAACAAATCCATGTGTCACATGGGCTGAGCCTGGCAGAACTGAGCCCTACCCTGCTGACTCAAGCCTTCGCAGCGAAGCAGATAAGCAAGCTCCCAACTCCAAGCAAGAATGGGGATTTAGTAAGAAATAAATACTGAAAATCTGTCCTGCATGAAGTTCAATATATCCATGTTTGCTTCATTTTCTAATTAGTAGCTGATCAGTAAAGCACCTGGTATCACATTTTAAACAAAAGGGTCACGTCTTTTCATTTTTAACCTCTTGCAGTTGAAGAAAATAAAATGTTTCTAGTGCTGCACCCTGACACGTCTGCCAAGCTTGAATGTGCATTATATACTGGACTTCATGCTGAGCACAAGGGACTTTAGTTCTTATACAACAATAGGACACTGCTCACCCTGATCAGCAAAATAAGCATGGCTGAGAGGACACCTCTTGCCACGGACGCTCGAACCCTGCTCTCAAAGTGAACTCTTTCAGTGGACTACAATGATTATTTCAAACAGACAGAGGTTAACAATGACATTGCTTTAGGAAGTGTACATAATAGTGATAATGACATTGCCTTGGTAATAATGGAACTCCATTGTTCAAATAATGCCCATGACATCTTGGCTTCGTTGACCTTGTAACACACCATAGCAATGTCATTATCCCTGTGCAAAGATGGAATGAAGGAGGTAGAAAAGGGAGGGAGGGAGGCAAGAACTTTCCATGAGACACCATAGGTCAATATCTATGGAGTCAATCAGCCTTAAATTACTTCATTTTAAATGGGAAGGGGATTCCAGTTGTTCCTTACATACCCTCAAAAGCAAAAGCAAACTCTTACTTGTTTAACATTCTTGCAATTCCAAAGTCTCCAAGTTTTACTTTCATTCCATTGTTGGCTATAAATATGTTCTGTAAAAATAAGATAAAAGGAATGTTAAAAAAAGATGCATAATTAATTTGGAGTAGATATAAATTCACATAACTATGGCAGATTATAGTGAAGACACATACCAATGAATTACACTAAAATAGGTAAGTACCGTAGTTTTCATGTGATCCACTAGATAATTTGTATGAGAGTTGTGTGGAACTATTCAGCAACAACAGGCAAAGCAGAAGGATGTCAGTGATAGGGGCAGGATAGTGGCTTGACCATCAACGTAGAGGCTGCAATGACCAACCTCCTTCAATGTGTTTTCAGAACACAACAAGAAAGCACAATTTCCGATAGCAAGAGGGTCGTGATGGATCAATCTTGCAGACGTGTGCAAAGCATTGTGTCCAGAACCAGACACATTAACGTGGGTCAAGTCACAGAAACTTTCAATACTGGATAAGACACCCCTGGTTCCAGATTGATTGTAGGCTGGTAGCAAGTCGCAGGTCTCTATTTTTGTGGCCACACAGGTACAGTATATATTTATGTTAGGTTTACTTGGCGCCAAGTATTGTCATAACGGTACTTGGAAGTAAAACACTACTGCCTTTGCCTTGGGCTTTTAACTGAAATGTTCAGTTTTCCCATGCCTGTTCTATGGTTATACTGTGCATTTACCATAGTTTACCATGGTTTGCCATGTTTGGCAAACATGCTTTATTCATGATAAGTGTAGTATCATGACCCTCGTATCGCGATACATATCGTATCATGACCCTCGTATCGCGAAGACACTGCTGATACCCAGCCATATTTACCATACCTCTGTGCTTTACTATGCTCGCTTAGCAATGCTTTTTCACAATGCTTTATAACACTTTGCTATTCTTTTACAATACTATTTTTCTTAGTACAGATATGCACTGTTAAAAGAGTTAACTACCCAAGTAGGTGGTCATTAATGACTACAGCAATGGCCAAAAGTTTTGCATCAGCCTATAGAATTAACTAATTTAGCTTCATAAAGTCAAATGAAACCTGCTGAATAATGTCACGTTAACATACTGAATTTGACATTTTTAAATGTAACATGAAATACTGTACTACTATTACGGCTTCTAGTAGACTTTTGCGATATCATTTTGTAGTTTCTTTGATTACATGATGTTAAATAAATATTTAAATTATGTTCATAAAGTTTTTTTTTTTTTTAAATTATGTCTCAATCCTTAAATTCTAGGTGATGCAAAACATTTGGCCATAGCTGTAGTAGCAATCGTTATTTACAATAAATGTATGAAAAACTGAACCCCATTACCTGAGCTTTGATGTCTCTATGCAAGACTTTTCTGTCGTGGATATGTTTCAATCCCATGCAGATCTGCACAAACCAATCTAAAATCTGGAGAGAAAATAAAGCAAAGGAAACCTGGCTTTACAAAATAACCTCACATCATTCAATATCCCCAACAAAAACAAATTATAGTATTGAACAGCTAGCATTAATAATGGCATCTTAAGCAACATTTACGTATGATATAAAAGTCCACATGCACAGTTATAACACATTCCTCAGAATATCATCTACTATGACATCACCAGAGCACTCCACCTGATACATGCTCCTAAAGTGTTATCTGTCTTTGTAAAATAGTCACTTAACACTGAAACTGTATAATTCTGAAAAGCAACAATGTCCATCCTGATCCCACTTTACCTGAGCCTCTGCAAACAGGAGCCCTCTCTGCATGCTGATCCTCTTCATTAGATCACCCCCATCACAGTACTCCATTACTATGTACAGCTTCATTTTCTCTAAAACACAAAGATAAACAGGGTTACTGCTTTTTTTCGGGTCCTGGTTCAAAAAATGGGGACCCTTATCTGACGATCGTATCTCTGCCTGCCTGCCTGCCTGCCTGCCTGCCTGCCTGCCTGCCTGCCTGCCTGCCTGCCTGTCTGTCTGTCTGTCTGTCTGTCTGTCTGTCTGTCTGTCTGTCTGCCATACTCCACAAAGTGAACATGCTGTCTTTATTTTGCACCAATCTTCACAAAACTTTTAACACACTCCTAGCCAACATTACAGATTGCATTTGGCTATAATCCGCTACAGAGTTTTTACAGATATTTTTAACCTGTCCCTTAATATGTGATTATGAGGTATGTATGTGCATGCACTGGTTCTATTGATATTAGTATTTTTAGTTTATTTGGCTCATGCCTTTATCCAAGGTGATATACAGTGTACATGGCATTACAAGGTTACACTGCAAAAACAACATTTAAATACAGTGTAGTTTACAGTAAGTGCAAGTACTACTAGAATACAATAAGAGATAAGAAGTAAGATAAGTAGCTGATGATAAGTACTTGCTTCGGTATAGTTACAGCATTGTAAACTGAAACATACCTTTTCACTACACTATACTCAAAATGCTCAATATACTGTGAGAAAGAGTTGA
This sequence comes from Acipenser oxyrinchus oxyrinchus, assembly GCA_030684275.1. Lineage (NCBI taxonomy): Eukaryota > Metazoa > Chordata > Actinopteri > Acipenseriformes > Acipenseridae > Acipenser > Acipenser oxyrinchus. The sequence continues at coordinate 30,384,852 of CM060253.1, read as the reverse complement.
AACTTCATCAAGGCAAACCTTCAAACGAATTAAAAAAGGTGACCACGTTTGGGTGTTTCATCCTGGACAGCAGTGTCACTTCCTTGCGAGAAGCCTCCTTTTCTTTAACAGGCATCTGCAAAAAAGACATGTTGTTAGTACATTTACAAGAGTAGAATTCTACTATAACAAATGCTCAGGAATAGGGTCAATAAAACAGGCAAGTGGCTCTCAAGATATAGCCTGCACCAAGATATAGCTAAAAGTGTTAGACTCTTGCACATAGATGTATGGACAGGGATTCATCTCTCCATTGGGATGAGACCCTGGCTTACAATGTGATGAATAAAAACAAAATGAACAGGACTGAAGATGTAATGGATGACATTAACAATGTTTAACAAGATGTTGTACACTAGCCTCAGCAATGTAATGCACTCTAGATGTGACAAAGAACCTTCTTACCCTGGTGAAGTTGATCTCCTTTATGACACACTGACCGTTGTTCTCTTTGGCTTTCACTAGGAAAGCTTTTCCAAAAGCTCCTTCCCCAATCATTCTGACAACTTCATATTTATCCATCTCCCGTTTCTATTTGAAGGAATCTAAATGATGAAAATGGTGTAAAAGTCATAGTTTATTGTGTCACATCAAAGCATTGTTGGTTGCTTTGTTTTCAAAGCCAATACTCATATAGTGGTGGAAATCACACAGTGCAGGGTGATTTTACTAAAGGTACTTTGAGAAGACACACTGTTTATAGTTTCATTGTAGTTTGATAACTGGTGAACAACAGAAAGATGGTTATATACATGTAGTGCATGAGCCCAATGATATTCACAACTCTCCAAAAACTTTCAGTCCCATAACTTAGAAACCAAATCACCCAAGATAAAAATAAAAGGAGTATCTGCCTACTTTTTTTTCTTAGACATGAGAAGTAAAGGGTATTTTTACCAGGCCAGTCTTGGGGGGGATGTAAAAGATCCATCTTATGTAGCAGTAAACAAGAGGGTAGATTGATATTGTACATGACAAGACCAAGGCTCAAATAACGTATTGTAAATAATAGACTATATATATATATATAGACTATATATATATAATAAATAATAGACTATATATATATATATATATATATATATATATATATATATATATATATATATATATATATATATATATACACACACACAGTGGTTTGCAGAAGTTTTCACAATTTGTTGGCACCTGAGCATACTCCACAATGCTTTCAAACTAGACTTTACATGTAGAATCTACACAAACTACTCCACATTGATAAAGTAAAAAAAATGCAGATACAATATAAATAAGTAAGATTTACAGAGAAAAACAGATTAATCTCAGTTGCATAAGTATTCAACCCCTTTGCTACTGCAGCCCTAAATCAGCTCAGGTGCAAATGATTTGTTTGAAAGGTCACAAAATTAGTGAAATGGTTTCAGCCTGTGTGTACTCAAAGTGGTTTAACTTGTAGATAATTTCCCTCAGGCACATAAAGACTTTCAAGCTGCAACTCACATAGTGATCCAATAAAGCAACCATGAAGACCAAGGAGCTTTTGAAACAAGTCAGGGATAAAGTGGTAGAGAGGCACAGAGCAGGAGAAGGGTACAAGAAAATTTCAAAGGCGCTTATTATCCCTCTTGGCACAGTGAAGTTCATCATTAAGAAGTGGAAGATGCATCATACCACCCAGACACTACCCAGATCAGGTCACCCTCCCAAACTGAGCAGCCGGGCAGGCAAGAAACTGGTTTGGCATGTCACTCTGAAGCCAACAATGACCTTGAGAGATCTGCAGAGTTATGTGTTTGAGATGGGAGTCAGTGTTCAAACATCAACAATAAGCCGGTCCCTACACAAAGCTGGCCTGTATGGACGGGTGGCAAGAAAGAAGCCATTACTCAAAAAGCCTCATCTTAAAGCACGTATGGAGTTTGCGAAAAAGCATGTAGATGATATTGCAGACATGTGGAAAAAGGTTTTGTGGTCAGACAAGACAAAAACTGAACTTTTCGGTCTAAATTCAAAGCGTTACGTCTGGCGCAAGCCCAGCACTGCACATCACCCAGTCAACACCATCCCAACTGTCAAGCATGGTGGTGGCAACATCATGTTATGGGGATGCTTCTCTTAAGCAGGGACTGGGAAGCTTGTCAGGATAGAAGGAGGAATGGATGGTGCAAAGTTCAGGTGAATCATTGAGGAAAACTTGTTTGAGTCAGCCAAGACTCTGAAACTGGGGAGGAAATTCACATTTCAGCAGGACAAAGCCAAAGCCACACTGGAGTGGTTGAACAAGAAGAGAATTAATGTTCTTGAGTGGCCCAAAGTCCTGACTTGAATCCAATCGGAAATTTATGGCGAGACGTGAAGATTGCAGTCCATTGGCGATCCCCAACAAACTTATCAGAACTGGAGCAATTTTCATGTGAAGAATGGGCAAAAATTTCACCATCCTACTGTGCAAAGCTAGTAGAGACCTATCCAAAAAAACTCATAGCAATAATTGCTGCAAAAGGTGCTTCTACCAAGGGGCTGAATACTTATGCAACCAGTAAATTTCATTTTGTACATGTTCTTAGTTTTGCTGTCATTTATCCTCCTCCTCATATAACAGTGTTCAGTTTAACCACTACAGCTTTGAATAAAAAAAAAAGTTTGTTTGAAAAACTGTGCATACAGTACTGTGCAAAAGTTTTTGGCAGGTGTGAAAAAATGCTGTAAAGTAAGAATGCTTTCAAAAATAGACATGTTAATAGATTATATTTATCAATTAACTAAATGCAAAGTGAGTGAACAGAAGAAAAATCTAAATCAAATCCATATTTGGTGTGACCACCCTTTGCCTTCAAAACAGCATCAATTCTTCTAGGTACACTTGCACAAAGTCAGGGATTTTGTAGGCATATAGTCAGGTGTATGATTAAACAATTATACCAAACAGGTGCTAATGATCATCAATTCAATATGTAGATTGAAACACAATCATTAACTGAAACAGAAACAGCTGTGTGGGAGGAATAAAACTGGGTGAGGAACAGCCAAACTCAGCTAACAAGGTGAGGTTGCTGAAGACAGTTTACTGTCAAAGTCATACACCATGGCAAGACTGAGCACAGCAACAAGACACAAGGTAGTTATACTGCATCAGCAAGGTCTCTCCCAGGCAGAAATTTCAAGAAAGACAGGGGCTTCCAGATGTGCTGTCCAAGCTCTTTTGAAGAAGCACAAAGAAGCGAACAGCGTTGAGGACCGTGAGCGCGGTGGTCGACCAAGGAAACTTACTGCAGCAGATGAAAGACACATCATGCTTACTTCCCTTCGCAATCGGAAGATGTCCAGCAGTGCCATCAGCTCAGAATTGGCAGAAAGCAGTGGGACCCTGGTACACCCATCGACTGTCCGGAGAAGTCTGGTCAGAAGTGGCCTTCATGGAAGACTTGCGGCCAAAAAGCCATACCTCCGACGTGGAAACAAGGTCAAGCGACTCAACTATGCACGAAAACACAGGAACTGGGGTGCAGAGAAATGGCAGCAGGTGCTCTGGACTGATGAGTCAAAATTTGAAATATTTGGCTGTAGCAGTTTGTTCGCTGAAGGGCTGGAGAGTGTTACACGAATGAGTGTCTGCAGGCAACAGTGAAACATGGTGGAGGTTCCTTGCAAGTTTGGGGCTGCATTTCTGCAAATGGAGTTGGGGATTTGGTCAGAATTAATGGTCTCCTCAATGCTGAGAAGTACAGGCAGATACTTATCCATCATGCAATACCATCAGGGAGGCATCTGATTGGCCCCAAATTTATTCTGCAGCATGACAACGACCCCAAACATACAGCGAAAGTCATTAAGAACTATCTTCAGCATAAAGAAGAACAAGGAGTCCTGGAAGTGATGGTATGGCCCCCACAGAGCCCTGATCTCAACATCATCGAGTCTGTCTGGGATTACATGAAGAGAGAGAAGCAACTGAGGCTGCCTAAATCCACAGAAGAACTGTGGTTAGTTCTCCAAGATGTTTGGGCTAACCTACCTGCCGAGTTCCTTCAAAAACTGTGTGCAAGTGTACCTAGAAGAATTGATGCTGTTTTGAAGGCAAAGGGTGGTCACACCAAATATTGATTTGATGTAGATTTTTCTTCTGTTCACTCACTTTGCATTTTGTTAATTGATAAATATAAACTATTAACATGTCTATTTTTGAAAGCATTCTTACTTTACAGCATTTTTTCACACCTGCCTAAAACTTTTGCACAGTACTTGTACATTATTTGTAATTCAACAAAATGTGACATTATTGGTAGGGGTGAATACTTCCAGAAACCAAAAGTGGACTTAAAAATAGAAATGGAAATTAATTCTTTGAAGTTTCAGACATTGTTGCTGCAGTTGTTCAGAACAAACTCCCGTATCGATCATTTTGGAGAATATAGACTAAAATATAAAGGCGCTCCTAGGCTCAAGATGAAGTGATAGTAAAGTCACTTTAAAACAGGTATCACTATTTTAAAATTAAAAACTGAATTATTGATGCTTCAGCGAGACAGGCAAGCTGCATATCTCTACTAATTAAGCAAGAAGTAACGGCCTCTGTGCATTCATACGAGATTGTTTTTTTCAGAAATGAAAACTGCAAAAGCCGCAGCCAAAATGTCACCTACAAGTACTAGTAACAGCACCGTTACCAAGGCGACAAGTACACAAAGACAGTCTTCGAAGAACAAACTATTCCCACTGATTCCTAACATTCCTACATGTGTCTCCGTTCGATCAAATACTCACCTGAATCACGTCACTTTATGTTCTGCACTGACAGGAGCTAATGTAAAAAAATATAGCCTACAGTGTATATAATACACGTCATTCAAAATGCCAAGCTCAGTGCAGCAGGAACTCGCCTCTTAACACTGCGGGTCTTATGCACTCTGGGATTTGTAGTTTTTTCACAATGCTGTGCATTATGTGTGAGGTGTACCTACCATTTTTTAAAGAAAAGCGTGGAAGGAAATTGCCAGAATTGATGTCATGCAATTATGGGTACTCCAAATACCTTAATAAATGTTTGAATCCATTAACCCTTTGTGAGGTTAATTTTTGGTAGCTGTAATGTAGTGCTATATTTAGAAGAGAGGGGTCGCTATTATCTACCCTCACCCCCACCCCTCTCTTAACCGTACCACGACGCCTGCCGTCCCCGTTTCCCCATACACTCAACAGAACTGAAATTTTGAAACAAGTGTATGTGTTCGCAAAAAAAAAAAAAAATTGTGTAAGGCCACAGGTACCCTTTATTTCTTTGCAATTAAATAGATCTTTTATATAAATCTTTAGCTTATTTTATCTAGTTAATTTCTGATATATGGGTCTAAAAATAAGAACTTCCAATTATTACATCTAATTGTATGTAAAACGCTGACACCTCATGTCAGCGCTGATACAGGTTCCTGTCATTACTCACCTTACACATTATTCACACCTGTTGTTCCAGACCAGAGGCACGCTATATTCAAACTTTTTAATTATTTATCTCGCAAGGGTTTCTTACAGTCATTGTATTGTTTTCTTATTTGTGTGGGTTACATATGTATCTATCTCCATATATTACTAGGCGCAAAACAGTTAAATATTCTACATGTGAAGTACGGAAGCGGTGCCCTTCCTGACCAAGAAGTGAGGGGTCAGCGCTCCCTGCCGACCCACAGCACTACACCCCTCTGTAATAAAAGATTGTGATGTATTTTTCACATCAGAAGCACTGTTTTATGTTTCATTTTTCGAAACATTTATTCAGGGGAGTTATATAATTGCGTAATTACTGGCATCAATTTTTGCAGAGCTTGTTGCTTTCACAGATAAGGTAACTTTCCCCAGGATCTTGTGGCATCTTGCCCAGTCTCTTATTATCAACAGAAAATGGAAGTGCATCACACATGCAAGCTTGCATAAATCCTTTTTTGTTGTTGTTTTACTCACTTTTTGCTTCTAAAAGGCTGAAGCTCAGTTTAAAAAAAAAGTGTGCAACATTTCTGTCCCGTTTGTAAACGTGGTTTTGTTTAGATTTTCATGTACTAACTCATAGTTGCCACTTGCAAAAGTTGTAGAAGGGTCATTAAGAAAAAAAAAAAACTTCAAAAACTCAAGTTATTATGGAGTAAAAATGCTTTTATTTGACTAATGTATGTTTTATACTGTGATTTCAGTTTGTATAACATGAGAAGTATCTATCCTTAGGAAAGAAACTTTTAGGCTGACTTGCAATTCTTCCCAGAGTGTAAATTCTGTTATCAGGAGTTAAGTTGAGAGTTTTATGGAGCTTTTAAACCAATATGTGTCACTTGTGACATGCTGCAGACCATGAGATCCACAGAATGTGTCCTCTTGGTAACTTGTTTTGCTTCATGGCTCTGACTCTTTGGAACTCTCTCCCAGCTTTGGTGTGTGATGCTCCCACCGTCGCTTGCTTTAAATCAACTGTCTGGACCCACCTGTTCTCTCTTGCTTTCTATTCTCTTTTAGCCTGATATCTGCTATTAGATGCTGTGTTGTTGCTACTATTTCATGCATTATGCTACTATTTCATATATTATGTCACTCTACTGTATTATGTGTTTTTCATTTTTTTTTACTGTATATCATGTATTATGCATTTCTCTGTATTTAAAGTATTTCGCTCCTCTCTCTCGCTCGCTCCTCTGTCTCTCGCTCTCTTGCTCTCTCTCCCTCTCTCTGCTCTCTCTCCCTCCTCTCTCTCTCGATCTCTTCCTCTCTCTGCTCTCTCTCGCTCTCCTCTCTCTCGCTCTCTCTCTCAGGTTGAGATACAAAGCTGCAGATGTCTGTTTATTTAAACAAAACAAAAACAAAATAATCAGGGTTTACACCGACAGCATTTTCCGAGAAACGCCAATGCCATCGGCACGGATCTTGTGTTCTGACGAGATTTGAATGGATACGCCCTGAGGCAGCAGTTTGATGGGACACACACAGTAACGTTTTCTCCCAAACGACTGACAAGCGAAAGACTTTATTTTGACGAGGGGGGGGGGGATCTGCATTTTCAAACGCTCCGCCAACGACCTTGACATCAGCCCCGTTTACAGTCTCCCTTGGCATTGTTGTGCTAATCGCGAGGACCTTAACAGGACAACAGAGAGGGTGTGGTGGCGTGTTTCACAGCAGCACTGACGTGCTATGCCCCGGGGCGTAACACTCACAAAATATAAATTATTGTCACACAGTTGACAATGTCTGTGAATGTTTGTGTCTCAGATTTTAAAACTACTTGGAATACTATTTTATTCATAAGAACATAAGAAAGTTTCCAAACGAGAGGAGGCCCCATTCAGCCCATCTTTGCTCGTTTGGTTGTTAGTAGCTTATTGATCCCAGAATCTCATCAAGCAGCTTCTTGAAGGATCCCAGGGTGTCAGCTTCAACATTACTGGCGATATATTATTGATTAAAATGTCGTATGTGTGTTACAGCGATTTTTTTTTTTTTTTTTTGAGACCATCGTTTTTGCCATCGCGTGACGGGGAAATTTCAGGGTCAGGGATCCCTCTTTTAAAATCAATTCCAAATCCAAAGAAGGGAGGTGGACTCAATTAAAAGGGAGTTGATTTTAAACAGGACCGGACACAGACTCTGGTGCGATATGTTCGTCCACTGCCACTTTTGTGTTAAATTCTTCTGTGCTATCCAAATTGAGGCCTTTATTATTAAAGTCGGCACTGCTTTATCAGGACTCCTTGAGAGAAGGAAAAATCTCTTGAATAAGCGTCTGTCCCAATTAAACGAGAGGCAGTTGAGACGTCCTGACTCGCACTTTTCTTTTTATTAATGAAAAGAAAAAGGGTGAAATCACATTTTGATTAAATCTTAAATACATCATTTAAAATCAGATTTTTTTTTTCTGTTCATAATTTGAAAACACTGCCTCCCAAAATAATTGTATTAATACTTGCACTGTGATTCTTGAAATGTATTTCTGTTTACGACTGTAAGTCGCCCTGGATAAGGACGTCTGCTAAGAAATAAATAATAATAATAATAATAATAATAATAATAATTATGGATTTTCTTGTTACTGCATCTTGTAAAGCACTTTGTGATGGTGGTCCACTTTGAAAGGCGCTATATAAAATAAAGATTGATTGATTGATGATAAGCACATGACCAAAACAGTTCACACATCTTGGGGCATATCCTAAAGGACAATAATATCCTTAATAGTCCTTATTGTTTGGATATATCCAGACACACAGATTATATCAGACTACCACACATTGTTAGGAGAAAATAAATAAAAAAAACTCCTGCCATCAATGGCATGGTCATGCACACATTTGGCATGCAGGATAACCAGTACATAACACTGAGGTTCCGACACTGGGATGGTGGCAGTTTAATAAAATACTCGGCAGAAAAGGGTTGTCATTCCAAATGATATATTATAAGTTGAAGTGTCGCCAGCAAGGCTGGCAGAATGTCACTTACATATAAATGAGAATTACACATCAACAATAACAACTTTTGTATGAACAAATATGTACTATCCCACACTTTCATGTAAATTAGACTCACTTGGTCCAGCAGTAAACAAATACTGGAGATACCGACACATTAATCTCCATGTTCACTTAAACAATTATTCCAGTAAGACTGATAACATATTCCCCAAAAATTAATTCCTACAGGCTTATTTCAGACTTTCCATTGTCCAAGTATTTCCTTGGTTAGTTTAAATTACGAAACTAATTCTCTAGATATATACAAATGTGTGACATATGAGCATTTACTCCAAGATTCTGATCCTCTCAATAACTAATAGTAAGAAAAAAGAATTTCAGTTTCATCACTTTTGGAGACAGAGAAAGGATTGTGTCCAAGATTTATTGTGGTATAAGTTACACAGAAGGAAGGTTATATACAAATTAGTACTATAAGTAAGCTATACATTTTCCAAATGCTTTGTGGTATCTTATTTGTTACAGCAAATAAGTAAAATCTAAAACCTAAAAAAAATTTGGATAAAAACATTCTACAACCAGGTAAGTGGTATAAAATTTGATGTGAATTGCACTTTTTTTTCAATTACTTTGCATTTTAAAATACAGATAGCTTTATATTGCCCAGTCCATGACATTTTTCTAATTCACCTGGATTCCATTTAAAGGTTACATTAATCAAACAGTTAAACCCTGAAAATGAAACTTCACAACAATAGATAAGATGTAAATACCATTGTTTTTAGAATATTGCCGCTATTTTTTTTATTATTAAAAAAATTAAAACATAACACTTGACAGAATAACTTGTCAATAGCTAGCTGGTGCTAATATTATCTATGAGATGAGTAAGGATGACGTTTTACAACACAACCCTGTTTACATTACTAGTTCATTAAAAAATAGAAAGCAACAAAACTGAAAAAACAACAGGATTAAAAACCCAATCACTGCACACAAAAGTGAAAAAAATAAGTGTGGTTTTTCAACAGCAAGCTGTCACTTCAGTGCTTCTATGCACTACTTCTCACAGATGACAGTTTCGACAGCAAACCTATTCTCAAAGTGACGGATTGTGTGGCAGTTCAAAGCCTCACGCTTCTGAATGCCTGTTTTCAAAGAAACATAATATGCATATTAGACTATAATATTTAAAAAAAAAAACAGTAAATTGTTTACAATCAACTAGGACAAGCTTAAAAAAAGTTTTCCCACTTTTTGCCAAGTTATGACTTCTGACTACTTATTTTTATTATATGTTTATGCTACCAGTTATCCATGCAATTGTATTTTTTTTAATGTTAATTTGTTATATCCCGTAGACCAGTGGCCTATAAACAGACAGACAGTAAATACTCAGCAAAACATACAGCCATTAAAATGTGTATACAACATCAGCAGTCTTCCTTTTTAAAATGTAAAACTAAGTTGTTTGTGTTTTAAAAGCCATTCTAATACTTTTCATTAGAGCTATTTTCACTACTTTCCTGATCACTGTGGAGTTAAGCTTTCATTAGACTATAATACCAAATGTGCATTTTGTCAGCTTACCTCTAATAGCATCTCTGCGCTGAAGTCTGTAGGTCTCCTTGCCACGGCAGAGCTTATAAATGAAATAGCCCAGCTGATCGACATTTTCAATGCGATCAGTGACAATCATCTGCTCGTGGATCAGATATGACTGGGGCAGGTAGGTTCCAGCCTGCAGGAACAGTTTATTGATTCATTAGTAATAATAAAAAAAATAAAGTAAATACCATGATGGATCAAATTACTGCTGCTTTTTTCATCATAAAAAGTAGGACTCTAGGAAAACCTGCATCTAGAGCACTCTTTTTAACTAAGGTTGAGAGTCATCCAGGTTTTATAGGTGATTCACACCAGGAAGGAGGTTAAATTGGTTCAATTAGGTAATTTAGGATACAGGTGGAATAGACAAGGAAGGCTCCTTGTGTCTTTGCTATAGTTGTACAACACATATCTATTAAAACATGTAATAAAAGATTAATCAAGAAAATAATCATAAAAAGGCTACAAAACTTGACTTAACTTTAAGCCACCTCAACCCCCTATTAACAAGGAGAGACTTTCTGAACTAATCACGACATGGATGCATGGCTCTTACCTTGATGTTAATCAGCAGCTCCAGGAAGTCTCTTGGTGGCATGACAATAGAAGTATTCAGGGGAATCACGTAGCATCTGTTAAGACTGAGATCCAGGTAAGCTGTAAGCCTCTAGCAGAAAAAACACACAATGCAGTGCAAGTATTATACATTTGCTGTAAGAGTCAAAAATGATCTTAATCATCATATCATCTGCACAAAATTTTAGTAAATCCTATTTGATATGCAATAGTTCCTTTAAATATTCCGCATTATTACTAATGCTGATTACACGGATTAGCTGAACATTTGCTTTAGTCAATATAAGACTTCTTACTCTGTGAAAATCATGAACTATGTCAGCCGGGTCACTGTCAGCAAACTCTGGGAGAGGGACGTTAATCAGCTCAACTTGGTCCTCCTCAAGAATACGGATTCTTTCTTCAATCTCATGCAAACGAGCAGACGGGTTGGGAGCATTTGGGATCATATAATCTTCCTCACGGTACTTCACACCACAGAAGAACACTCCTTCACCTTCCTAGGAATACCAAAGAACAGTTATACGTTAAGTCAGCTTTAGAGGATTGTGGCAAAGTGCCCCCCCCTGTGTATTTTGTGTGTTACGTGTTGTGTGTAAATGTTGGTGTATAGACATTGGTACACGGGATATAAGCGGGTCTGTGTTTCACATGTATTTAAAAATGTAGATTTGTATTTAGGCACGAGGATGGCACAAATCACTTCACGTGCTGGTTAAAATGTAATGTGTGGTCACGGGAGTGCACTTAATTAATTCACGTGCAGTTATACCGAGATTCCAATTGAATGATTGACTAGCAATCGAGTCTCGGTACAACTGCATAAAAGCTGCATGTTTTCACTCACTCGGGGTGGTGTGTTCGGTGAGTGGAGAACGGGATAGGAGACGGAGGTGATATTTGTAAAAGTATTAGTGAAAGTATCTGCTCACCGTGTTTGTCTGTATAGTTTGTTTTGTTTGTCTCTTTTGTTTTGGCGAATGTGCCGTGTCCTGTGTTTTTTGTGTTTGTTACAACCGTTTATTTTCTGGCTGTCTGTTTATTTTATTAAATGCTGAGCGAAAGCATTCGCTCAGCTCCACCAAACTCCACCTCTCTGTTGTTTATTTCCTGGCTCTGGTCTGACGTCACCCACTCCGCCCAGTCATCCTGTCACAAGGATATAATGTACATATTCAGGAAGGGAGTCCAGTCTTAAGAAAACAATCCCGAGTTTAAATAACCACTGACTCACCGGGGTCTATTTTATCGTTTTACATTTTCCATTTCTTTTTTTAATTCATGTTTATTTATGCCATTGCCTAAAAATCTTTACACAATTTAATTTATGTTTTAATCAATCTTTATATTACTTTGTAAGATTTTCCTTATTTTTTGCCTTGCCCTGCTGCATTTGTTTGTACCCCTTGGCAAGATGAGATGAAAAAGCAGCTGCAGGGTCACCCATATCATCACCCTCTTTTTAATATCTGCTCCTGTTTAGCACTGACCACAGTATTAACCTAAGGGGCTCCTGAAAGAACAATAAGAAAACAACTCCAGAAAATCTGCCATAATGGAGACTGGGAAAGAGTATGCACAAAAAGTAAATGTTTACCGGGGTCATGATGTATCGGTAGAGATAAGCACCTCCAACTACCAGACCAGACAGCATCAGAGCTAGTCCAAGACACATGCACCAGTACCAGGTTTTTGACTGATGGCGGATATGAATCACATCTTCAGGATCCTGCAGTCAAAAAAAGACACACAGATTAAAAGTCTGCAAGAAAGTGTAATTAACTTTTCCTAAATGACTGGCTTCTTTCGACACCACCAAGTGGCAATCCAGGACCATGGCTTTACAATCCCATTGCCATCATTAATATGAGAAAGACCACCATTCACATATTTTAAAGCAATGCGAGCGAGTGAAAAATGAACATATTGATTAGGGGTGTAACAATATGCTAATATCGCAATACAATATATAGTCCAGATTGGCTACTTGTATGATGCATAATAATAATGATCATTCAAGGATGAACAGTTAAAAAAAAAAAAATCTAAAACTAAATGAGAGAGGGAGAGAACCATTTGGGGAACTACAATGAGCTATGTTGTGCTTCTGGTCTTGTATCATGAAAAAAACAATTCATTCCAGGGCTTGAATTTCATTTGTATGTGCTGGGGGGGGGGGGAAATTACCCCTATGCTGCAGCCAATGGGGGGAATGGGAAAAAAAGGCACTTTTGCATTTAAAAAACAATACGTATTTTACTGCATCATCATTCACACTGGTGTAGCTTTAAAATAAACTGCTTTCAGGAGACCTAACAGCTGTTTATCACTGTGAGACAGAGCACTCTCCATTGCTTTTGCCATTGCCTGATGTGAACTTTTTGCTGTAGCAGAAGAAAAAGGTGCCTTTCTTTTTAACCAGCGCTCCATTTCTTTTTTAACTCTTTACACACAGCCCTATTTCCGCCTGTTTTTCACTGTTTTCATTTATGTATTTTTTACTGGATAGTTTGTACTGCATGCATGTAACATATCAAATGAAAGGCCACAAAATGTCCTTTCATATTATGTAAGTTGCAACTGGATCAGGCATACTATACGTGGTAGAGATGAGAATATATGTAAAAAACAAACAAACATACAAACAAAAAAAAATGCTTTTCCAAAAAACTCATGTTTGGTCACTGCTATACATATTGTAATCATAGATGGCTAAAAGAAAAACAATGCACCATTGAACCTCAACGTGAAATGAACATGAGGGGATGGGGGGGCTGAACTTCTAAGCTTTCCAACGATACCTCCCCTTTCAGTGTAGCTGCTTTAAAGATGGAGCAATAGTCTCAAAACTAAATCTAAGCTGTGAACTCTGTCACATGATGAGAGGCTTAACTTCAGGCAGTCGTAGTTCTGGCTAGGAGTACCGCATACACACACTGAATACGTCTTTGGAAAGCCCAGAGTCTGTACTTTTAAACAGGTAGATGGCTTTTACGGTGCCTGAGTAATATGTGTGTAACCTTCGGTGCAATGGCGCCCAAAAAATTAATTGGGCTGAGTTTTAAGAGTTAATGCGAAAGTCACCGCTTGCAAAACAACACCTAGATAAACTTAATATTGTATTTTTTTTATTGTTTACTTACTGCATTGTACTGAGTTTCTATAATGCTTAAAGATAGCGGCCGAGAATCACGTATGAGAGAATAAAGTCTTGTGGCACTTAAAACATCCAGCACTACTTTTCTCCTCAGAAACGTGTGTCATCAGCCGACCGCTTCTTTTCACTCTGCAGGTCCACCATGCAGCCAATCCACAGCTACAGTGTCAGAGGACAACGTAGCTATGGGCAGCTTACAGGCAAGCCCGCAGGCGCCCGGCCAGTCTACAGGGGTCGCTGGTGCGTGGTGAGCCGAGGACACCCCGGCCAACCTAAAACTTAGCCTGAGCCAAATAAACTGTGGTAACCGACTAACTTTTCCCGTAAAAAAAATCTCTCTTTCAGCCAGTCACAAATGATTCCTGTTCTTCCCCCTTGTCTATTGTGAAGAGCCTCTGGACCCAAACAATTTTAACAGTGTAAAGTGGTTTCCTTTAACCTCGAACAGATGGTTCATGTACTGTAGCAAAGGTTTGTTTCAGATGCAAGAGGGAAACAGTTGTGTGAAACCTAGCCAAGTCATTAGGAAATTGGAAGTCCCCAAGGAAAACTCATTGCTGGAAGACCACTTGGTTAATTTACAGTGCGTGAACTGTAACTCAGGATTTAAGATACATCAATCTTATAATCTTTTAAGGAGTTTCATATCTGCTGTAACACGATTCTCAGTTTGAGCAGAGTTCCAATAGCTGCTGTCTGCTGTGACTATACAGAAAAATGAAAGTCACCTCACACAAAACTACTGTCAGAAAGATACTAAAAGGGGCAATAACTTGTGCAGTAATTTAAATCAGTGCTATACATCCATGTCTACTGTCACCATCGATAAACTTGACAAAGCACACTGTGGTATAGGCAGGAAGCTTAAATAGGTTTCATCATGAAATAATTGAAATAAAATCCTATCAAGTTGTGGTCTGACCTGCAGTACCCTCATCTTCTCTGTTCCTCGCTACACTGCATGGCAACGCTAATGATCATGGGCAGAATGAGAGCTTCCGCTCGGCAGGCTGGAGGACATATTCATTTCTGCCTGCACTGGTGGTTTTTATTTTTTATTTTTTTGTATCTTATTGTGTTTTTTTTAAATATATAATAGAGGGTGGACTACTCTGCTTATTAAAGAAAATACAATACATTACTGTTAGTATGTTTTGAAAAGCAGAGAGAGGACAGTAAAATCCTTATTAAATAAATTGAGATATATACACAATATGAATATAACAGTTGTCCCTGTCACTTCTAGTACTGCCTTAGACTTCTCACTCACAGTTTGGATGAAAAACCATTTAATGGTCAAGACCCTTAGGGGCAAATGTGTTACATATGGCTTGTTTCACAGACCCTGACTAGAACTAATCTTGCAACACCTAATGTTAGCTTAAGAAACCAGGTCTCCCATTAGCCAGCCATCCAGTTATAACTTCACATTAAACAGTTAAGTTCTGTTGAGCTATGCTGAAACACTAACATGACTCAACAGGCTGTTGACAGGGACTGATTCACAGGCTTCATCTTGCATTCAAACCTCACAACCTATTTCCATCTGCAACTCAGTTCAACCCTACAATATGTGACATAGGGGCATCAGTACGTAGGCGCCCCTCATATGTAACAAAGTACCTTTATGGCTTCCAAGGCATATCCATCTGTCCATCAGATCTCTCCTGGAATTATTTAAATCAAATGAGATTTTCCAAACGTCCTGACAGGCAGACTGCCAACCTTCCCTGGAGTGTTCATTTGAGAACTGCATCTAGGCCGAGTCAATCCAGGCAAGGGATCAATTCTTTGGTGTCCCAATTAAAGGGTGTCTACAGCTATTTGTTAAGTCCTTGAATCCCAGAGGAGTGTGTTCCATTACTTAAAAGAAATCATAATCAACTACAGATGCTTTTTGTGTTTACCTAAGTTACTCACACGTTTTGACGATGGTATGTTTGGACCAAAGCATGTCTTTAATGCCTTGAAATATGTTCTTTTGTTGAACTGAACTTGAGATTTGAGTGCAGGCTCATTTGGTTGTTTAAAATGTAATCCCAATGAAACGAATAATTTATGGATTTTCAAGAAATCCATTCAAGTTAAAACTTCCTCTAAGAAACCTTTGGTAAGACAGCCTTTCACCATAAACGGAAAATACAATGCAGTTGTATAAGTATAACCAACTGAAATTATAACTTTTTTTTATATACAAAATCAGCCACTAAATCAGCAAAATGTATAAGATGTGGGGTAAAGCTGTCTTTACAAATAACTGGACAAACAAAAGAATGCTTTCTCTTCATATTTGACTTTTTCCTTGAACTTTTGTGAGTGCCATGCATTAGACCAGGAGTTTCCCAATACAGTATATTCCACACCCTAACAAATGCAATTGTGTTCTGCATTATAACAAAGTATTAAAAAAGTTAGCCAACACTGCAAGGTGTGGGTCACCATAGAAATCTACAGTAATCTACTCCATTTGAACACCCTGACCCAAATTAAACCCAAATCACCCTTACTCAATTCCAAGACTTCTAAAGTTTCTAGATAGGTATTTAATAGGTAATATTTAATCATGGCTAGTTTACATGAAATTGCCTACAGTATTTCATTGAACACTACAAACTGTCTATTTAATTAGATAAATCAGCACTGCTACAGTATATAAAATTGATTATAATGTTTTTTTCTGTGTTGGAGGTGTGACCAGCTGGTAGAAAAACTTTTGCATATGCACCAAAATGTAACAAGCTTATGCACATTATTGCCTTTACCTCAGTTTACAGCTGCCTGTACAAAAAAGGGTCATGATCTGCAATGTCATCAGCATGTAAAGTTTACTCAAATCTGGGGCCGGATGGGGAGAGAGGAATTATAATCCTAAGCATCTCTTCGGATAATGAGCACTTCCCCATACCACTGTAGTTCACATTTTTGAACACTTGAAATGTGTCTTCACATAACAAAACAGTAATTCTGTGAATTAATTAAAAAATTAAATTCCTTGAAAGCAGGAAATTGGAAACAAGTGAATGCAGAATACAATTCTACAGTTCCTCAATCCATATTAAGACACATTCTGAGTAAACTGTGGTAAAGAATATAATAGAGTTTTATTACAACTGTATTATGTTTAGGGCTTCTGATTTTCAGTTTTAACCGACAAAAGCCCCCACACACACACAGAAAAATGAAAATCGGCGTATGTCTAATAAACACAGGAAAAACACTAGAAATGGTTACTCAATTCACCTTGACTTCACCCTTTTCCACCGTGAAAAATAAATAAATAAATAACCTACCAAAAAAAAAAAAAAAACCTTTCTCAGTGCAGTTGGGCAATGCCCCTCCATTCTGACTTGTATCTTGCATTCATGCTTTCTGAATACTTTAAACCCATCTTACCTACCGAGTGGCAGCAAATTCCTACATTTCTATTGCAGGATTGCACATGATTGCGAGATTTAAAATGCGATTACAATTGGAAATTAAGGATTGTTCTTGCTCACGAGATTTAAAGCTATATTACAATTCGATAGGTATTATTTACACGCTTGTGGAATTTACTACCTACCGATTTACAAAAACCCCAGAAGAATACGCCCATGTCCTTAAGGATTTCATTGTGGAAGAAAGCTAAAAGAAAGTAGTATAACTGAAGTGCGCAAGTACTGTTGAGTTACTGTACGTACTGTGAGAAAAAAAAAAGCCCAAAAATTTTGGAAAGTAACTGAAAACAATAACGTTATACATTATACAAAAACCGAAAGCCCCCAAAAACCACAAAATTTACATAAAACTCGAAAAACAAAATAAGCACCTAAAAAAGAAATTAATAAAAAAGAAAGAGAGATGCCCTAATTATGTTACAGCTGACATAGAAATATACATAGCAGGGAGTAATATTTTGAGCAGCAAGTGAGGAAGTAGCCCCAGAATGTTATTCAGATGTTTTTTCTTAGCAAAGGACCCCACTCGAACCACAAGTATCATTTGATCTATTTGCTGATTTAACATCATAGGAAGCCTGCACTGGCTGGATGCCAAGTATTTAATTTCACTGTGGCTTGTGTCTCAACAAGATGAAATTCCTCTGCAGAAACATTACTGTAATTATAAGTTACAAGTATTATCAAATGAGTCTACCACTTATGGAGTAGTGGTTACGGCTTTGGACTCTTGACTGGAGGGTTGTGGGTTCAATCCCAGGTGGGGGACACTGCTGCTGTACCCTTGAGCAAGGTACTTTACCTAGATAGCTCCAGTAAGAACCTGACTGTATAAATGGGTAATTGTATGCAAAAAATAATGTAATTATTGTATCTAAAAATAAAGTGATATCTTGTAACAATTGTAAGGCGCCCTGGATAAGGGCATCTGCTAAGAAATAAATATATATATATATATATATATATATATATATATATATATATATATATATATATATATATATATATATATCACTATGGTGTACCTGTGCTATATACTAAAATGATCTCTACTTACAGTACATACAATTAGCATACATGTGAGTCTTGTACTATCCTCAATAAATGTGTAGGCTATAGGAATTAATTTAGAATGTTTGCATCTGGGGTTGTTTTCTTAGTAAAAAGAAGTATTCCCACTTCTAAGCTCTATACTTTATCACAATTAATTATTGTTGTGGTATTATTTTAAAATAAGTCACCATCTTTCTTAATAAAGTATGTTGCTTCTTGTTGGAATGTGGAACAGCTGTTTAAAAATAATTTATCTAATTTTGCATAAACTGCAAATAAAGTCTGCCCCTAGATTTTGTCACCTTAACAGACTCAGAGACTTTCGTGAAGAAATAGGAACAGTCATACAGGCAGATATTAAAGTGAATGTCACTGACATGTGGGTTTTATTTAGCCCCGCTAACATAAAGTACCTCAAATGGTCTTTGAAATACCAGACTTAAGACAGGTGAGGTGCAGCCACAGTAGCACTGTAAAATTTCTGCCACAAGGATTCATTTTTCTAGATAATCATAGAATAGCGTTGCTGAATATGAAGGCAATTCTGGGGTCTTGAATGACCACAATATGGTATCCCTGCCAGGTAATTAGATTTTGCTTAAGGAATTTCAACATTGAAAATATACAGTCTGCATGTCAAATGCTTGATAATACAAGTTGAACAGGCAGGCTGTAATGGATTTAGAAAAACAAATTCCACACATCAAACTATTAATGTAACCGTTACAAGAAACCAATTTTCAGGACTGACCTTATTTACATTGTATTTATAGTATTGGTAAAATGCAAACCATTCTTTATGATGTATGCCTAAACAAACATGTTTACTGGTGTTTAACAAACTTCATGACTTGCCCATGTGTTCCACAAAACGCATCATCCTATTCCCAATGAGTACTGCATAGGTTCCGAGTCTAGTATTTCATGGTATGATGAGCAAAGGTGGGGTAAGGTATATGGAACATGTTATGGCATGATCAGAGCGTCATTATGATTTACAGTTGTATGTTTTTGTAGGTGTACAGTTCACAATCAGTTGAAGGAAAATAACCGTTAATGACATTTAAATAAAAAAAAAATAATTAAACAATGCTTGTGATTCGAACCCAGGCAGGGCTAACTGCAACCTAAATGCAGTGCCTTTGACAACTGGGTTAATGACAAAAATTGAATAATCCACTAGTAATAAAGATAAGAAGCAATTAAAAGTTGTTCAAATAGTTATGACATTACATTTCGTCACACCTTTTATCCAAAGCGTCCTTCAAAAATCGTGTAACATTTCATAAGGATAAGAATGAAAATACATTTCTGAACAAAATTGAGGGTATATTCTATAGTTCATAAAGTCGGTTCTCCTTTCCAATGTATACAAATATTCTGGCATTTCCAAAACCTAGTGTGAAAAGATAATGTGTAACCTGCATTTGCATGGCCTCTGTTGCGTGAGAGGACTCTTGCAGACACAGCTGCGCTGTGCTGATAAGAAATGAAAACAACTATATGTACTATTACTAGCACAGTCAGCCGTTTTTAACTTGTAACATTATAAAAATGACCATGGTTTTAAACTGTACAGCCTGTGATGTTACACTAAATCATTAATGCATCGTTTTAATTCTACAGACATCTAATGTCATCCTATGTAGACGCCTGCCCCGTGTTATTTTTCGGTGCCAATTCTTCACAGAAATGTAGCCAAAGCTATGGTAATTCGACACTGTGTACCGAAAAAGCCTCACACAAAGTAACTTCCGTTTTTATTTTTATAACAGCGTCGACGCCTGTCGTTTTTATAAAGACTGACAAACAAAATATTTGATTCCCAACATTAACTATGTTAACCAGTATTTGAACGTAACAACAATCACCATGGTGCCGCTTTTTTTTTTTTTTTTAACACCAAAAACACAGCTCACCTTGTCTTCAGGAATGATAAGAGTTTCACTCTTTTCTTCTTCCTTTTTCGCATCTTTCTGAGCGAGGGTTGAATTGAACGACACCTTTACCATCGTGCCAAATGTAGACTCGATAAATATAAAAACCAAGACACAAATATTTCTTGAATATTGCCAATAAACCTTTGGAACCCTTCACCAGATTACTCTACCACCTCCGCGCTCTCTCTCTCTACAAATTCGCAGAGTGACGCAGTTCATAAGAACACGGACTGCCTGATTTTGTGCAAGCGAAGCTTCCTGTCTGTGAAAACATACTGTAGAAACTGACCACAAGAGGCGCGCTTTTTGTTTACAATACAGTACAGAGCAGAACTAGTTGCACTGCACATTTCGGTAGGGTGTTCTTCTCATGGTTCATAATCTCATTTTGAAAGTAGGAGTGGCCGTGTGTTTGCATAAACTTTCGACAATTATGAAATAGAAAGTAAAACTATAGGATACTTGATTAAATTAAATAAACAACACTTTATCAGTAACATTTTGTAGTTGCATGATGATGAAAATGTACTTTGAAAGATTATTTAAATGCTGTTTAATGGAATTTATGAAGATATATATATATATATATATATATATATATATATATATATATATATATATATATATAGTACTGTGCAAAAGTAGATTTATCAATAGATTATATTTATCAATTAACTAAATGCAAAGTGAGTGAACAGAAGAAAAATCTAAATCAAATCCATATTTGGTGTGACCAAATAGTCCTGGAAGTGATGGTATGGCCCCCACAGAGCCCTGATCTCAACATCATCGAGTCTGTCTGGGATTACATGAAGAGAGAGAAGCAACTGAGGCTGCCTAAATCCACAGAAGAACTGTGGTAAGTTCTCCAAGATGTTTGGGCCAACCTACCTGCTGAGTTCCTTCAAAAACTGTGTGCAAGTGTACCTAGAAGAATTGATGCTGTTTTGAAGGCAAAGGGTGGTCACACCAAATATTGATTTGATGTAGATTTTTCTTCTATTCACTCACTTTGCATTTTATTAATTAATAAATATAAACTATTAACATGTCTATTTTTGAAAGCATTCTTACTTTACAGCATTTTTTCACACCTGCCTAAAACTTTTGCACAGTACTGTATATATATATATATATATATATATATATATATATATATATATATATATATATATATATATATATATATTGGTCAACAGAACCATGGTACAGAGTATTACAATGAAAATATTGAATAAAATGAATGTAAATCCAACATGTTTGTCAGTGCATTCATCACCGTCAAATAGAGCTGCCACTATGAAGAATACAAAATATTATACCAATTTGATAAGCGATTCTCCAGCTATATGCAAAAATGTAAGTGTGAAATATAGACAGATGGATGAACAGACAGACCTCCAAAGATCCCCACAAATGTTATATCATTATTATCCTAATAGAGATAATCAACATTTTTTGTACAGGCTGTTGCAGAAGTTAGAAAATAAAGGTACTGTAGATCAAGATTTAAATTGTATTTCAATTTTTGTCCTATAGAAGATGAACATAAATGAAAATCCAGATCAACTCTTATGGTGCTGCTAGGGAGGTCTGAACATGCTGCCCATGGCCATGACGCTTGGCTCCTCCTACGCCCAGTAAAAGTTGTTTTTCAGTCAATCACATCACTGTATGTTTCCTGCAGCTGCCCACTGGAACAGTGGAACCCTGCTGTTTGCTGTGGAAAAGACCTTGGTTACTTATGGCATTAGTTTTGAGCATGGGGTAGTGTGGGCCAGTGAGACAGGTAGATGAGCCAGAGGGATCCCTGTGGTGTCTCCAATAACAACCTACATTAAGGTGTCCATTTTAGACTTTAGCTAAATTATCCCTTTTTAGGGGTGAGCTAATGCCCAATGAATCTAAATGCCAGTTACACTAACCTCTAATGTTAATTAGACGATATTTACACCATGTAGAGCCTTCTATTGGATTAGATCAGCTGACATTTGGTTATGTCAATAAGAGTAGCTGTCTTTTTAGTGTGCAGATGTTGCCTTCCCCATCAGCTTACATTATAATAGCAACAACAAACAACTTTCTAATGTCAGCTTCCATGAAGAGTGCTACTCATCAGACATTGTGTCAGCACAGTTCTCTGTAAATAACATTACATGTGGTTTAATACAAGTGCTTAGGAAGCACTTGCTGGCTGTTTGAAAAGTAAGACATCTACATGTGTGATATTTTTGATAGATTAAATAAATGTAGGGATCTGACAGACGACTGTGAACATGAAGGCAATGAAAAGCAACTGATAAGTTATTTTGAAGGATAACAAGATCAAAAGTCTGTATATTTTGCAAGGGTAGAATTGGGAGAGGCAGGAGTTAGACTTTAAATGAAAGTGACTTAATTATTCTCCAGAACTGATTATTTTTTAAATAATGTAAGGGGGGAAGGAGAGATAGCAGAGAAGGGGGAATGAAGGGACAAAATGGAGAGGGTATTATAAAATGAATCAGGAAGTGGGTAGGAGGGTGGAGTTTAAGGGGCATACTGGAATTGAAGACGTTATTCTCACAAGGCTAACTATTTGCTATTGCAATTTAAATTGTATTACTTATTCTTGGCTGGGAAACATAGTACTGGTCTATGCAGTCAGTGTTTTTGTGAATGAAACTGGAGAATTGCTTAATATTGTAGGAAATATGTAAATGAAAGGAGAGATTAAGAAACAAGTTGGTAAAACCGATATAATACCACTGAAAATTCTAGGGGCCATTGAAGCCGTAATTAAGTACATTAATCTACAGGAAAGTATCATTTAATGCGCCAGTAAAACACAATAACAAAAACAAGAAAACATCTGACCACGGGAATACTGTGCAGTAGTACCCTTCCGCCACTAGTTGTCGCTATGTGTATTTCACATTTTGCTCTTGGTAGCTTTTCTTCTCTCCATCTTGTTTACTTAGTTGGTGTAAACCTGCGCAGGAAAAGCAAAACTTGGCCATGGCAGTTTCTGAGAGATCAACTAGAGAGAGATTATTGAGTGTTTTAGACGACGTGGAGGTGTTATCAAGGTAAATATTGAGAGAAAGTAGTTAATATATACCATAAACCAGATTGTAAAAAAAAAAACAGATTTCAGAAGCGAAAAGTCACGTTTACATTTATGTGGGTGCAGCATGTGGTTATCACGATTGATTAGATTAATTAAAATATCATTCTTGAATTAAGTGATTTAATCCGACAAATAATTGTAAATTAAACCAGACGCCATAGGATGTTTGCACTTAAAATACAGGGTTAAATTAAATGAATGCTTTTGTTTTATGCGTGTTTAGATACAAACTGGCTATTCTTTGTTTTACTGTTTCTAGTAAACCATGAAATAATGTGAATTTGGAGTAAAAATCTGAGAACCACAATAAACACGACATCTTGGATATCAGGTCAATGTAATATGTGTTGGTAAAATAGAGTAAATAAACAAAAACAATTAGTAAGCTTTTATTATACGTCTGATAGTATTGCCATATGATATATTCCTGCATATTGAATGCTTTCACAAAAAGGTCTTTAAAAAACAAAACACTAATAGACTTCCTACATTCACAGGGAATTGATCGAAATGTTGGCGATATCAAGAAATCAGAAGCTACCACAGCCTGGTGAGGAGAGTCAAGTAAGTTGAAAATGACGACGCCTGTCTTTGCATTTCATAGTAATTACTGTATTGTTGATGTACGGAGAGCATTGTATACATGATGTATGTCAAAATATAATATAGTATGAGTCGGCGGTACAGATTGGCTGCGTACTACTAGTAGTTTTTACGCATTACAAAATCCGAAATGTGCACTGAATTTAAACTTAATGCGTAAAAACACGCATGGCGATTTTGCTGCACATCTTGTCTGCCTCCACAAAAACTTCCACTAACAACTACATCTCCCAGAATACAATGGGTGCGTTCACGGAGATCATTCTGTGCAGAATCTGACCAATTTAACCAATGGGTGCGTTCACGGAGATCATTCTTAGAAGATCATTGGCTAAATGTGTCAGATTCTGCGCAGAATGATCTCCGTGAACGCACCCGATGTCTTCAGTTAGTGAGAAACTATACATAAGAAGAAAAAAAACAACAAAACAAACTTTATCCAATCTCTGGCTAGCCCTATTGTCTTTGCAGCCAATCGCAGTAAGAATAAGAAATTCGAAGCTACACACATGGGTTGTAACGTAAACCCCCCAGTGCAGCTTCCAACTGGAACCATCAGAGGCAACCGCTAAAAAAAAGGTGCCTATATTATTAAATTAACTGTTTTATAATAACTTATTAATGCATTTCCTTATTTGTTTGTCTGTATGGCTTTAT
This sequence comes from Acipenser oxyrinchus oxyrinchus, assembly GCA_030684275.1. NCBI lineage: Eukaryota > Metazoa > Chordata > Actinopteri > Acipenseriformes > Acipenseridae > Acipenser > Acipenser oxyrinchus. Next base: position 30,360,244 of record CM060253.1, on the reverse strand, counting down.
GTTGAAGTTTTAACATGTTCACTTAGCTTTTAATGTTAACCTATAAGTTATTTTAACGTGCTTATCTTCAGTCATTTTGGCTGTGGTCAGTAAGTGAATAAGTATTGCTTTTGTCACTGATTTTTATTTTAATACTACGTTTTTGTACAGTAGTTCAAAGTAACATTGCTGTTAAAATGGAATGCGCTTTTTTTTTAATTTAGTCGTTGCCAATTAATTATTTTTTCCCAATTTGAAATGGCCAATTATTATTTTGAAGCTCAGCTCACCGCTACCACCCCTGCGCTGACTCGGGACTCGGCGAAGACGAACACACGCTGTCCTCTGAAGCGTGTGACGTCAGCCGACCGCTTTTTAGAGCGCATCCTGCACTCCAGGCTGAGCGCCTTTACCGGATGCGCCATTCGGGAGCCCGAATGCTCCTTTTTAATGCTTACCCCGTTACCATTAAAGATTGTACAGTATTTATTGAGATTACATTGACTTCAAGGTAATATTGCATTTTAAATAGATTTCTCTGTTTGTTAAATTTAGAGGGTAAATTAATCCCAGACCCAACACCTTATCTGGAGCGCTGGTATGACCTTCTGAAGAGTTTTTATGAGCACTAAGAAATATTTTGTTGTCCCACCACAGTACATGAAAAACTGCTGCTGCTTCCTGCAAATATTTGAAACCATGAGTTAACACACACAAGACTCTCAGCACAATAAAAATGGAGGCAGTTTAAAATTAATTTGAAAGCATAGGTTAACAATCCTTCAGACCACATCTGACTGTAACTGTGCTGATTTTAAATAGTATTTGAGATTATTGGGCTGACTGTTTGCTTTCTAACTCGTTTTTAATAAAGCTGGTATTAAGAGGGAATGTTTTTGCAGATCCTGGAGTTGTTGGTGCAGAGGGACGGGGAGTTTCAGGAGTTGATGAAGGTGGCTCAGGAGCAGGGCAAAGTGCATCAGGAGATGCAGCTTCTGGAGAAGGAGGTGGAGAAGAGGGATAGTGACATCCAGCAGCTGCAGAAGCAGCTTAAAGAAGCTGAACACATACTGGTGAGTGAGGAGAAACAAGAATTGCTGAACAGCTGAAGCTTGTTTACACAGTACACCATTGCCAGTAATATCTCCTGCAACATGCTCTATCCCTCGGTGTCATGCTTGCATTTTTCACAGATATCTGGAGAGTCACTTTTCAAGTTATTAATTAATTGATTAATCTTATTAACTATTTTGTACATACTGCTGTTTATCAATTTTTTCATCATTCTGATTGCTCTGATCTTGAATTTACAGTCGGGTAGGGGGACATACTTGTGATCAGAGTTCATCCTTCCTTCTCCAAAAAAACAAACCGACATGTTGGTTAATTAAGAATTCTGGTAAGCCAAGGTGTTGTCATATGCTTAAATATCACAACGCATGTTTTATAATGAAACATAGCAGCTCACTACTGGGACAGGTAACTGGCAGGGGACTGGCTTGATCAGGTGTATAATTTTAATTGACCGTAATGTTAAGTTTTGTTTATTTTCATCTAATGTGCAAATGAGCTATTGTTATATTATATTGAATCCAAATTCTTTTTTTTCACAACTACAGTATAGTTGTGTTTGTAAAATGAATGAAATGTTATTTTCTTCTCTCCGTCTCTAGGCAACTGCAGTATATCAAGCAAAGGAAAAACTAAAATCAATCGAAAAAGCAAGAAAAGGTTGGTATTCAGAACACCATTTGAATTAGGCAAACATATAGCCATAGGTTGTTAAAAAAAAAAAAAAAAAAAAAAAGTTTGGGGTATTTGGAATGTTTTAGATGTGTGAGCATAACTGTTTTAGACCATGACTTTATTTTAACATTGCCAGGTGTATTTCTGGTTCTGTTCCTAATTAGCTCTATCTTTCTCTCCCATTTCTTTTTCCAGGTAGCATCTCCTCTGAAGAAATTATTAAGTATGCTCACCGCATCAGTGCCAGTAATGCGGTGTGTGCTCCTCTGACTTGGGTGCCAGGTGAGTTGTCTGGTATTTTTCCATAATCCTATAAACTTGCTTTTGAAAATTCATTCTAGCAGTCCTCAATAATTTAGTTACAAGACAACTCCAATGATATGCAGTAGCCACGGTCAGCTACCTGTCGCAGTGTGAGAACGCAAAAATGTCAGTTTTTCTCTTGATTAGTTGTTCCTCTGACTGGTTATGGATTTAAACAACTTTTTATTTTGCTTTGACCCCCAACTGGTACAAATCAACACGAATAAGGTAAAAAAAACAGTAATTGAATTGTTTGCTGCATTTACAAAAAAAATAGAATATCTTATGTTATATTAAAAAAAAGACATGTATTGTAATGCATGGGTCACATTGACCCATATGGCGGTTCTAGGTAGAACTGTTTATAACTTTTATTGTTTTTTGCGATTTTGACTTATCAAACGCCGTCAGGATATTTAATTCATATATTTAGGAAAAGTCAAAAACGGACATACGCATACGATTTACAACGGAAGAGTAATTAACGTTTTAAATGCAAAATGGGTCAAATTGACCCACATGGTGGTTCTAGCGTTAAAGCTTTTGTGCATTTTGTCGGAGTGCAGCTAAACTGCACGTGGTTTGGAATTATGCTTCAACGTCAATTTATTGTTCATGTGCTCAAACGGGAGGAATTACAGTTATTGTACTAAAAAAAATAGAGCAGGCTGTATAAAAAGTGCTTACAAGTATAAATACCCCACAAAACACTCCCTTTTTTTTTTTTAAGCGCACAAGAGACGATCAATCCAGCAAGAATCTAAAGTGATGTGCAGCATCTTTATTGATGTACATTTGTATTTATACTACCTATACAGTGCTTCTACACTTCCAACTATGATTCACTACTCTGAATCAAAGTATTCTACAGTCCTGTTAGTTTTGTATTTGTTAATACATGCAAGGAAGATATTTTATATTCTATTTCTTTTCATTAGGTGACCCCCGCAGACCATACCCGACTGACCTGGAGATGAGGAGTGGGTTGTTGGGACAGATGAGTAACCTCCCTACCAATGGTGTCAATGGACACCTGCCTGGGGATGCATTGGCTGCTGGGAGATTACCAGGTAATTTTGTAATTGTTTTGTTTTGCTTCATTTATTGTATTTTTTTTTTTTATATGTGGATTGCAACGTGTGTTTGCATAGTTGCACAGTTTAAAAAAATGTTTGTGTAGGTATTTTAGCCGCTGGCTCTGCATTTGTTGGTTTTTGGACATTAGAACACAAGAAATGTTCAGTGAGCAGTTTGGTCTTTCAAATCTTATTCCAATGTGTAGATATATTTTTCTTATCAAACCACAATTTCTGGTTGTTCCTATTCCCAAAAGGCTTAAAAATAAACTGTTCTCATTTTACTACCACTGGGTTATTGTGGATGTGGCCATACATACAACTGCAACATTTCAGATGTATTCATCTAGAGAACGGCTTACCCAGTCCTGATTTAAAAAGGACATTCTTCAACACATTATTGAGGTATACGAAGGCACCTTTTTTTACAGGGGCACACAGTGGCTGTAGTGGCTATATGTACTTTTTCAGATTACCAGATTACTTATTTTGTATTTACAGCTATGACTGTGGGGGTGTACATCACTGACATACCTGTTCAGTTCTGAAACTACAAAAAAGTTGTCAGTTAAGAAGCTAAATCACTTGACCATGCCAAACGCAGAGAACCTACAAGTAAGCTTTGCCACCCTGTCTGCCCTTGTGAAAGCTCTCCTAACTGTTGCTCCTGTCTTTCAGATGTGTTGACTCCGCAGTACCCGTGGCAGTCGAGTGACATGTCTATGAACATGCTACCTCCGAACCACAGCAATGACTTTATGCTGGAGCCTCCGGGACACAACAAGGAGAACGAGGACGACGTGGAGGTGATGTCCACAGACTCCTCCAGCAGCAGCAGCGATTCCGACTAGATGTAAAGGAAACGAAGTGAGGGAGAGAGAGCGTGCAATGGACTCGGAACTTGCTAACTGCATTTTAGCAGCTGAGAAGAAACTTCTATTAAACTTTTCCCTGTCGCAGAAGGGAATGAAAATGGCTGCAATTGGAAAAGCATACTGGATTCCGCTGCGCTGTAAACCACTCTGACTATTTAAACACACATTGATACTGATCTTTTGCCTTGCAGTACATTGAGCTAAAAAGAGCCAGTAAACAAAGGCCCCTATCTCCTATTAAACACAGTTTCAGTATAGCTGGGTTAACACAAGTGGGCCGGTAGGCTGCATTGTAGGGCTGTCAAAAGTTGTATCTGGCTTACTTTTGTCACTGTAATTTGCTATATGGAGACAGGACAGTACTAAACACACATAAGAATACCCTGCTTCAGGTATGAGAGTTAATTGGAGAGTGGTTCATTGATTTGATGGTGCATGATGTTATCGTTAGTAGCACCCAAGGAATTTAAATTATCTTTGTACTGAAGAAAGTGGATAATATGCAACGGAGAGGATGTATTCGGTTAAGTTACTGTTTCAAAATAGTATCGCGTGGTGATAGCTTTTCTACTGAAGTGGTCTGCATTTCTCTGGAATTTGTAAATAGTACTGTAATATCAATTGTGACATTTTCCTACTTTGTAAATTTAAAGAGAAAAATAATCCAGTCATTGAATTAAATGTGCATAATTCAAGGTGTATCAAAATGGTGAACAAGTTCAACTAGAACCAGGACAGACTGTATTCTAACAGTAAGCTACCTGCTAACACATAGCAGAGAGACTTGAGTTAAGTCACAAGGATACATGCTTTTGTTAACGAAAAATGTAAATATGGGATAAAAGCAGAAAATGTGGCTTTTTTTGTATAGTTATGGAAAGTAAGGGACTATTTATTTAAAAAAAAAAAAAGTGAGCTGAACTACATTTAATATTCCTCAAACTTTACATTAGAGATGCAATTATGTTTGCAAGAAGGGCTGGCATTAACCTAAGTTGAATCTCATGATACCAAATATACAATGTATTAAAGTCAGAAAAGCTTTCCTTAGATAACACTGTTCCATGTGCACACTGACCCACAGTAAAATGGTTAAGGTTCTATAAGATAATGCATTAAATATTTGCTATGGAACTTATTAGAACTTTGCCTTTTTGCTCATTTGAAGGTAATTCTGTTTGTACTTTAACTCTAGGCTTGAGTGTTTGTTTAGCATTATGATGTGATTAGTTAATAAAGATGGCACATGCATAAAAAAGTGGATGTAAAGATGAAAAATGTTAGTAATGAGCACAACAGCACAAATGGGTCTACGTAGGATTCAAAACACATGAAAAGTGTCATTTTTGGCTGTCACTTCCCTTGTCCTTTTAAGATTCCTCCATTAATACATAAGTTACCGTATACAAGGTTTATTGAATGGGGTTACAACTATACACTGTAATTGGTATTGAGACATCAGACTATATATCCACTGTGATAATCCAATTCACATTACAGCATTTATTTAATTTAAAACAGCAGACTGTGCTGGGAAAATTACTCTTTGCTTTCTGTTTGTTTTCTTATGTCTGAGGTGCCAATACGATAGGAAGAAAAAGAGTTATCAAGTAATATGTGTTTTGACTTTTATAAGTATTAAAAGTATTATATAGAAATAAAATGTAAAGATATGTTTGTGGTTTCAGCTGGCTAGACTTGTGGGAGGTCATGTCGCATCAGCCATGTAAGGACCAATCAGTATGTTTGTAAAGGACCAACGTCCCATAGCAACTAGTAACCAATGGAAGAAGTTGGTAAACAAAACTTAAGATAAACCACAAGTCTAGTCTGGCTGCCTACAGGTATTGAAGAGGATGCTTGCATGCGTTTAACTAGCTGATATGTGACAAAAGTCACGTACGCTCAGAACAACTGCCTATATAAGGAGAAGATAGATATAGAAGAGGGGAGCTTTTTACATTGCTTGCAGAGCCTGTGTTGCTCTGTTGAAACTCCAGTCTGCAGACTTAATAAAAGCTTTTGTTTTACTCCACTTTGTCTGTAAGGCCTGAGTCTCTGTTATAGGGTCTGGAAATGAAACTTTCACCACAAGACACACAATGTATTTAACCTGTAGGGACACATTCATAATGCATTAACATGTAGGTAAACACACTGGCTCACAATACATTAACCAGCACTCTGATGTATGAATACAGCCCAGGATATCTACTGTTGAGTCAGTGCTCCGCTGTGAGCCGTTGAACAGTCTTTGAAAGGATGGTATCCTTGTTTTTTCAGGCAGGCTAAAGGCAGGAAAAGCTGGCTGTCTGGTGGGAAATCTTCCCATTTCATCCAGGTCCATCCTATTACAGAGAACATGTTTTAAGTTAATAGAAGAAAGATGCTGTTGAATTGCATATATCTGTGAACCATACAGACAGAGTATAAGAACAAAGACAAGCAACTCAAATGTATGAAGTCGTCAGTGTAGGGAAACTTCCCAGTAGGCCAGCATAGGTCCAATTGGAAACAAGGTGCTTCAGATCAATTCAGTTGTCTGGGGTAAAATATTTACATAAAAGGAGCGCTTCAGATCAAGATATACTTGCTTCTCTTCACCCTCCTATACACAAAAGTTATTTGTAACATAAAAATATATATTTTAACAAAATAAAGTTTAAAAATGTTTCTGTATTCACCATTCACCAAGTATATGTTAGCACAGGTATTTGAAATGAAGATTATAACGGACAAGGGATTTTACCTACTATATATATATATATATATATATATATATATATATATATATATATATATATATATATATATATATATATATACACAGTACTGTGCAAAAGTTTTAGGCAGGTGTGAAAAAATGCTGTAAAGTAAGAATGCTTTCAAAAATAGACATGTTAATAGTTTATTTTTATCAATTAACAAAATGCAAAGTGAGTGAACAGAAGAAAAATCTAAATCAAATCCATATTTGGTGTGACCACCCTTTGCCTTCAAAACAGCATCAATTGTTCTAGGTACACTTGCACACAGTTTTTGAAGGAACTCGGCAGGTAGGTTAGCCCAAACATCTTGGAGAACTAACCACAGTTCTTCTGTGGATTTAGGCAGCCTCAGTTGCTTCTCTCTCTTCATGTAATCCCAGACACACTCGATGATGTTGAGATCAGGGCTCTGTGGGGGCCATACCATCACTTCCAGGACTCCTTGTTCTTCTTTACGCTGAAGATAGTTCTTAATGACTTTCGCTGTATGTTTGGGGTCGTTGTCATGCTGCAGAATAAATTTAGGGCCAATCAGATGCCTCCCTGATGGTATTGCATGATGGATAAGTATCTGCCTGTACTTCTCAGCATTGAGGAGACCATTAATTCTGACCAAATCCCCAACTCCATTTGCAGAAATGCAGCCCCAAACTTGCAAGGAACCTCCACCATGCTTCACTGTTGCCTGCAGACACTCATTTGTGTACTGCTCTCCAGCCCTTCGGCGAACAAACTGCCTTCTGCTACAGCCAAATATTTCAAATTTTGACTCATCAGTCCAGAGCACCTGCTGCCATTTTTCTGCACCCCAGTTCCTGTGTTTTCGTGCATAGTTGAGTCGCTTGGCCTTGTTTCCACGTCGGAGGTATGGCTTTTTGGCCGCAAGTCTTCCATGAAGGCCACTTCTGACCAGACTTCTCCGGATAGTAGATGGGTGTACCAGGGTCCCACTGTTTTCTGCCAATTCTGAGCTGATGGCACTGCTGGACATCTTCCGATTGCGAAGGGAAGTAAGCATGATGTGTCTTTCATCTGCTGCAGTAAGTTTCCTTGGCCAACCACTGCGTCTACGGTCCTCAACGGTCCGTTTCTTTGTGCTTCTTCAAAAGAGCTTGGACGGCACATCTGGAAACCCCTGTCTGCCTTGAAATTTCTGCCTGGGAGAGACCTTGCTGATGCAGTATAACTACCTTGTGTCTTGTTGCTGTGCTCAGTCTTGCCATGGTGTATGACTTTTGACAGTAAACTGTCTTCAGCAACCTCACCTTGTTAGCTGAGTTTGGCTGTTCCTCACCCAGTTTTATTCCTCCTACACAGCTGTTTCTGTTTCAGTTAATGATTGTGTTTCAACCTACATATTGAATTGATCATCATTAGCACCTGTTTGGTATAATTGTTTAATCATACACCTGACTATATGCCTACAAAATCCCTGACTTTGTGCAAGTGTACCTAGAAGAATTGATGCTGTTTTGAAGGCAAAGGGTGGTCACACCAAATATGGATTTGATTTAGATTTTTCTTCTGTTCACTCACTTTGCATTTAGTTAATTGATAAATATAATCTATTAACATGTCTATTTTTGAAAGCATTCTTACTTTACAGCATTTTTTCACACTTGCCTAAAACTTTTGCACAGTAAATATATACATACAGTGCCTTGCAAAAGTATTCAGACCCCTGACCAATTCTCTCATATTACTGAATTACAAATGGTACATTGAAATTTCGTTCTGTTTGATATTTTATTTTAAAACACTGAAACTCAAAATCAATTATTGTAAGGTGACATTGGTTTTATGTTGGGAAATATTTTTAAGAAAAATATAAAAATGAAATATCTTGCTTGCATAAGTATTCAACCCCCACACATTAATATTTGGTAGAGCCACCTTTCGCTGCAATAACAGCTTTAAGTCTTTTGGGGTAAGTATGTACCAGCTTGGCACACAGTGTCGGAGTGATTTTGGCCCATTCTTCTTGGCAGATTTGCTTCAGGTTGGTTGGACGACGCTTTTTTCAAATAGTGCCACAGAGTCTCAATGGGATTGAGATTAGGACTTTGACTGGGCCACTGTAGGACATTCACATTTTTGTTCTTAAGCCACTCCAATATTGCTTTGGCCTTGTGCTTGGGATCATTGTCCTGCTGAAAGGTGAATTTCTTCCCAAGCTTCAGTTTTTTAGCGGACTGAAGCAGGTTCTCTTGCAGTATTTCCCTGTATTTTGCTCCATCCATTCTTCCTTCAATTTTAAAAAGATGCCCAGTCCCTGCTGATGAGAAGCATCCCCACAGCATGATGCTGCCACCACCATACTTCACTGTAGGGATGGTGCGTCTTGAGGCATGGGGCGTCTTGAGGCATGGGAGATGTTAGGTTTGCGCCACACATAGCGCTTTGAGTTTTGGCCAAAAAGCTCTATCTTGGTCTCATCTGACCACAAAACCTTTTCCCACATCGCAGCTGGGTCACTCTCATGCTTTCTGGCAAACTCCAGACGTGCTTTCAGATGGTACTTTTTGAGTAACGGCTTCTTTCTTGCCACCCTCCCATACAGGCCAGTGTTATGCAGAGCTCTTGATATGGTTGACTGGTGCACTATTACTCCACTCCCAGCCACTGAACTCTGTAGCTCCTTCAAAGTGATTGTTGGCCTCTCTGTGGCTTCTCTCACAAGTCTCCTTCTTGTTTGAGTGCTGAGTTTTGAGGGACGGCCTTTTCTTGGCAGTGCCTGGGTGGTGTGATGCAGCTTCCACTTCCTGATTATTGAGCCAACTGTGCTCACAGGGATATCCAAACACTTGGATATTATTTTGTACCCTTTCCCTAATCTATGCATTTGTATTACTTTATCTCTAACTTCTGTGGAATGCTCTTTGGTCTTCATTTTCCTTCAGATTCACAACCTGACCAATGATCCTTCAACGGTGGGGTTTTTATCCAGAAAATGTGACAGCAACTTTAATGGTTCACAGGTGGAGGCCAATGGTAAGGTAATTGTGTCCTCGTTAGGGCAATTTCTTTCATCGGTGTAAACTGGGAGCTTCCACAGCACAGGAGTTGAATACTTATGCAAGCAAGATATTTCAGTTTTTTATTTTTCTTAAAAATATTTCCCAACACAAAACCAATGTCACCTTACAATAATTGATTTTGAGTTTCAGTGTTTTAAAATAAAATATCAAACAGAATGAAATTTCAATGTACCATTTGTAATTCAGTAATATGAGAGAATTGGTCAGGGTCTGAATACTTTTGCAAGGCACTGTATATATATATATATATATATATATATATATATATATATATATATATATATATATATATATATATATACAGATACACACACACACACACAAATATACAATGGTTGAATGCATTGTATTTGCAGTAATGAACTTGCTTATTGCCATATTCTTATTTTTCTATGTGCACTGAATCCTTTGTAGCCCTATTTGTTCACTTTTGTTCATTTAAGGTATATTTTCCTACTTTGCCTCCAAGATGATATTGTTTAAAGACAGGATTCAATACACATGAAATTCATTTCTGCAACTATACACTTTGGTAGTTCCACTGAAGGTGAAACCTCTTCCACAGTAAATGTTTAATTTTTTTTTTCACGCAATCACTGACCTGTAGAGAAAATGCCCATCTTCGAAAGCTTTGCCTTTTGTTATAGAGCTGGCATCAAATGAGTAAGTGTTCATGTAAATTAAGCGCCAACATAAATGAACTAACTCCTGGCATGATCAACATTGTCAATATATCTGCATGTGCTGCAGGATCCCAGTTTGGGAACCACTGTTCTAAAGCACATACTTTATCCTCAGCAAATGAGAACTGGTCAAGTGACCTGAGCCACCCTGTACTGTATGTATTCCAAAGCAAGTGCTTGAAAACATGATTATATATACACACATACCTTCATTCTTCTCAGGCTCTAAATTCAAAGGTTCGGATGGGTAGCTTGTATCCACTTCTCCTCTCATTATTAAGGTGATATAGTGGTAATCTTCTTCTAATTTGATGGAGTTCACTACAGATGTGTAACAAACATTCTTCAGATGAAGCCCTGCTTCTTCTAGCACCTCCCTTTCAGCACACTCTTCCCAAGTTTCTCTGGAAAGCAGAAGTTTACTTTTGTACAACTTTTTTTTTTTTAAAGGGGATAGATTCAGCTGCTAAAGATTCAAAACTAGAAATACAAAACTCAAAATTCTTACTCAGGGACCTTATACAAGTCTGCCCCAAATGTTAATTTTGATGACCAAATATGATTTTTCCAGGGATATGGAGGTAATTTATGTGTGTATTATCTAAAATGAAAATGGAATAGGAAAAAATATTCATTTAAAAAACACAATTGAAGACATCACAAATAGGTCAATTCAATTTGTTTCTGGCTCAAGGGACACTCTCACTTTTAAGGCAACCTGAATGATTCTTTATTCTATCACATGAAAAATATACAGTACTGTGCAAAAGTTTTAGGCAGGTGTGAAAAAATGCTGTAAAGTAAGAATGCTTTCAAAAATAGACATGTTAATAGATTATATTTATCAATTAACTAAATGCAAAGTGAATGAACAGAAGAAAAATCTAAATCAAATCCATATTTGGTGTGGCCAGCTCAGAACTGGCAGAAAACAGTGGGACCCTGGTACACCCATCTACTGTCCGGAGAAGTCTGGTCAGAAGTGGCCTTCATGGAAGACTTGCGGCCAAAAAGCCATACCTCCGACGTGGAAACAAGGCCAAGCGACTCAACTATGCACGAAAACACAGGAACTGGGGTGCAGAAAAATGGCAGCAGGTGCTCTGGACTGATGAGTCAAAATTTGAAATATTTGGCTGTAGCAGAAGGCAGTTTGTTCACGAAGGGCTGAGAGCGCACATGAATGAGTGTCTGCAGGCAACAGTGAAGCATGGTGGAGGTTCCTTGCAAGTTTGGGGCTGCATTTCTGCAAATGGAGTTGGGGATTTGGTCAGAATTAATGGTCTCCTCAATGCTGAGAAGTACAGGCAGATACTTATCCATCATGCAATACCATCAGGGAGGCATCTGATTGGCCCCAAATTTATTCTGCAGCATGACAACGACCCCAAACATACAGCCAAAGTCATTAAGAACTATCTTCAGCGTAAAGAAGAACAAGGAGTCCTGGAAGTGATGGTATGGCCCCCACAGAGCCCTGATCTCAACATCAGCGAGTCTGTCTGGGATTACACTAAGAGAGAGAAGCAACTGAGGCTGCCTAAATCCACAGAAGAACTATGGTTAGTTCTCCAAGATGTTTGGGCCAACCTACCTGCCGAGTTCCTTCAAAAACTGTGTGCAAGTGTACCTAGAAGAATTGATGCTTGATGCTGTTTTGAAGGCAAAGGGTGGTCACACAAAATATGGATTTGATTTAGATTTTTCTTCTGTTCACTCACTTTGCATTAAGTTAATTGATAAATATAAACTATTAACATGTCTATTTTTGAAAGCATTCTTACTTTACAGCATTTTTTCACACCTGCCTAAAACTTTTGCACAGTACTGTATATCACAGAAATCCTAAATAACATATTTTTACATTAATTAACGATTGCTTACAGCTTAAACACAGCTATAATTTTCAAAGATGTAAAAGTTTTTTTTTTCTTTTTTGGTACCAGTTTATGACAAAAACAAACAAAAAAAAGTATTTAATGACAAGAAAAAAAACACTAAATACACAATTCTGCGTACAATAATTTACACACACCATTACTGGGAAACAAATCAAATAAACGTGTTGTTTTATTTGTTTCCCATACTTCACGTTAATGATTATAGGATAGTATATTATGATTATATACTGTATGCCCATTAAATTCATTACCCGAATTCCAAGTGCCCTCCTGGAAGCTGGGAAGTTCCTTTTCCCATGGAACCTTTCCTTCTTCCCAACAGGACACAATTTGGATGCGAGCTGCTAGTAACAAGCACACCCACTCCAACCCCAGGACGCTTAGGAGTTCCAGATGTAGAAGCGCCACTCGCCGGCTCCATAATTACATTAAAAAATAGCAGTCACCTCAATTTCTATAAAACGTGTTAATTTCTCCCTAATAGGGTACATTTAGTGTTTTCGTCTCCAGTAAAATCAACAACTTTGCCACAGTATTGTGTTGCACAGTCCTGAGTTTGGAAGCAATTTGACATAAAATTAATCAAACCCTCCCACTCGCCTTGCTTTATTGGAGGTCTGCTTAATGAAAGAGACCGACCAACCCATAGCTTTACCTAATTTAAGGTTCCGCGCTTTTTATTTATTTTTTTTATAGATAAACTTCTAGCAACGTAGGTGATTTAATCTTTTGAAAAGTGAAATTTATTACGATAATTTAAAGTCATTCAAATACACAGGACTTACATATTTAATGTAGAAACCACAGGAAGTGCAACGAAATAACGAAAATCAGTTATGCCACTGGAAACGTTGCTGTCAAACAGACATGGCTCAATGAGCCATTGGCTATACGGCTCTTTAGTGGTTTCGTAACAAACACTTACTTCCTTGGATATTGTTGCTACGCGGTTCTAAACAATATGGCGCTCTCGTTGTTTTCTGCATAGACTTTTTTTTTTTAAAAAACGAATTAAAACTGAAGAAAACTCTTTCAATTCACGGGATTAACAATCATTCGTGTATGATGGTACACTTGGTTTCTTGAAAACCAAAATAAGTTTCAAACCTACGATGTCGAGGCAAGTTTCTCGCTAAATTCACGCTAAATATATATATATATATATAACAAGAGTATTTGATAATATTAACGAAAAATACGTGGACTGGTTGACACCGATTTTTTATTCTGTTGTACATTTTAACAGTTGTGCTTCGTTGTTCACTGTAATATACAGTAATATAATAACAACAATGAACATGATAAAATTACATATACACAAATTGTGGTGTTTATTTTTTATTAGTAGCCTATTATTCGGACAGTTTCCTACAAACTAGCATGCCTTGCCATTTAGGGACCAGCAATACATAAAATCGATTAACGAAACTGCGGTTTTCTCTTTCTCTGAGTTTCTGAATGGACCATGCTGTTTACTCTTTTTAGATTTATATTAAAAAATGACCTCTTACAATTTAATTTACACAGGTTTTAAAATGCCTTTTGCCATTGACTCGCCTGCTTGTTTAGAACCGCCTAGCATTGATATTTTTGAAGTACAGTATGTAATGTTTTTTGATGGGTTTAAAAAGACTGCAAAGAATATCTTTCAGTAGAAGTTAACGTCTCAGACGAAAGCATTTTTTGTAAGTCTAAAGGTTCATATAAACAAAACAAAGATCTTGAAGATCGAAGAACTTTAAACAAATAATTATCAAAAACTCAAAGAAACCGTGACCGGTAGGTGGGGTTGCCAACTATTTTTACAAAAACCCGCCCAGTTGTGACATCACAATCACCTCTGATGTTCCCCATTGTAACAAGCAGCTACACTATTTGCAATTGCAACTTTTTTTGTGTTTTATGTGCTTAATTACCAGGGATCCTAGGAATCCGTTTGCTGCGGAATAACACGGATTTTCTATACTGGCGGAGAATTTTTATTTTTACACTTGCAAAAACCATGCAAGGCTTTTCTTTTTGGTTGTTTGGTAACCAAATCAATACACTTGTCATATATAATCATCGATAGTCAATTTTGCTTTACATTTAGTAAACATACTTAAATAAAATTGCGTCTGGTGAACGAGGCGCACTGTCAGTGTCACATTCATGTTGATACGTAGCTGCAGTTTATTTCAGTAAGTGCGCATACTCAACAAGCTGTTTAAAGATGCCGAAAACTATAGAAATCACACCTAAATATCGGGTCAATGAGTTTGTCAGTGTCCATCCAGGTGACAAAGACTAACTCGAGATCAACTAATATAAATAATATTTTTTTGTTTTTTATTATTAGTACACAGACGTATTTAAAACGGTAAGCCCACGTTTGTTTATTATTGATTGATGGCATTCTGGTGAATTTGTGGAACTTCCTTCAAATTTGCAAGTGTACCAATTTATGCTTCCTGTAAAAACTAATTATTATTCAGTACTGTTAGCATATCTTATAATGTGACACGGGGCATTCAATCATTCCTTTTCTTTAATCAAGTAAACCCTTGAGAACAAATTCTCATTTGCAATAACGCTTGTTACCAGACTATGCCTTTTAAAAAGTGCTACGTTTGGAGCCCAAAGTAATACTGGAATGTACGACAGACATTGATGCATGTTATTATTACAATGTTTAGCAACAGTGATGTAAACACTAAGGGTTGTGTATCATATAGCTTAGTATTTTGCTTAAAAATATCGTACATATTTTAAAATTATTCATAATATATCCAAATGCAATACCCGCACAAATGCCCGAAAAATAGGTACCCGCCCAAAGCCATTTTTCAAGCGCAATACAAAAAATACAAGCCCAACTGGTCGTGAACCCGCCCAATCTAGCAACACTGTAATGCGCAGCCGCGGAATGCAATTTACTAACCTAGTGCGCAAGTGCATTGCCTGTAAAATCTGTGCTCTGAGGTAAAGATGGCGACGTCCTTTATCTGTGGTAGGGTCTCGGTGGGGCTGAGAAACTCCGGATCCAGGAGGGCGATCAGTGCCGCAGCCAAGGTACTAACGACCAGGGGGAAATGGACAGTGTCCGTGTGAGGCATTAGTAGGAGAGCTGAGTGTAGACAGCAATGGCAATTATTTAAAAATTGCTTTGAAACGAAGGGGTCAAACTTGACATTACCATATTGACGATTGATAGTTAAGTTTGCGAGTATTAATTTAGAATGGACAATCTATCGTTTCATGCCCCAGGCAGTTTCTGTTGTATATGTAATCATCTGTTTCTAAGAAATCATAGCAGTCCGACCTCCAGTCCTTGTTGCACACGGAGAGAAGGGGGACCGATTGTGATTGTCCTTCAAACTAAGCTTCAGTAATATTCAACCCATTTTATCACTGCTGGGATATTTAACTGGGTAAAACGGAATTACTGTATGAATGATGCAGAGTGGTAGAATTGAGGCCAAAAGCAGTTTATCTGATGTTGAAATTCGGGCACTGATGCTTTTGAACCAAGATCGTCTCTCTTGCATCACACACTGCGGGAGAGGATATGCTGGTGTTGCAAAGGGGATCGGGGTTTGTTGTGTTATAGTACAGTACACGGTAGTGGGGGAAAGGTCAAGGTTGCCATGCAACGATAAGAAGAGTGATAAGGTTTGCTTAATGTTATTATTTATGAACCAAACCCTACCGGTGTAAGTGCATGTTATTGACAACTTAAATAGCACTCACATCCCACAGTTAAACAGCTTACAAAGTTACATTTGAAGTAGCAAATGCATATTATTTCCTTCACCTCAAATAATAATTAATTCGCCTTGGATAAAAGTGTCTGCCAAATTAATAATAATAATAATAATAATAATAATAATAATAATAATAATAATAATAATAATAGTAATAATAATAATAATAATAATAGTAATAATAATAATAAATGCTTTTACTGGCGGTATACAAATAATGCAACACCTGTCACTCTGATCTCCCAACCTAACCATATCAACTATCCAGTGATATTTACCTTATTTGGGGTCGTTTGGGTTCAAAATAGTGCTTAGAAATTTAAACTGAGAGCTGAATAAAAACATTCAGTTTTAAAGTACTGATCACATTTTACTTGAGAAATTCCCAAATACAAAAACAAACACATTCCCAAGAGTGTTTTTGTTTTGTTTTGGGTCTATTAATACAAAAAAACTGAAATTGTATTTAAACTTCTCTTTACTGTTAAGTGTATACCATGGCTGTAAAAAACAGGCATATATTAAAAAGTAAGCAAGTAAGCTGTCTTAAAATACCTCGTATGTTTGAACCAGCATATGACTTGCTGTGTGGTTACTGCTAAAACAATTAAACACAGTACTTTTTTTTTTTTTTTTTTGTAAATTAAGAAAAATAGCAGGCTTTTTTATGGTACACTAGCGTATAGTGTTATGTATCATTTGACCTTTTCCACTTTTGGTCATGATTGGTCAGGTAGAAGATACAGGTTTAAACTACCAGTATAGTAGTCCTAGATATTATGTTTGCCTCTGTCCACCAATTTTCACTGCTATGCTGCTCAGTCCTTAGTTGTAAGTCTGCTGTTCCCACTGTATAGTGTTCCCGTTGTATGTTTCAGTTTATTATCTGTCAAAGAAAAAGGAAACTAGATATAAAACAAAGCACTGCACAGTGGGGATTGACTGTGCTGGTTCAGCTCCATACAGTTCTATACAGTATTCTCTTTCTGTTTACCAGGTGCTTGGTGGAGCGTCTGGATTATTTGCTAGTCATGGATTCCAACAACTCCAGCAGCAGCAGAGGGCCCTCTCACTGCATGAATACATGAGCATTGGGCTGCTGAAAGAGTCGGGCATCTCTGTACCCAAGGGAATGGTGGCAAGCTCCGCTGAAGAAGCCTATTCAGTTGCCAAAGAGATAGGTATGGTGGTGGCTTTTACCGGTTCGGTATGTGTAGCCATGCAAAGTGTTTTACAGTATAATATTGTGATGTGTTCGTTTTAATAGTGTTCTGTATTACAAGAAGACATTTTGAGTAGTTTATCTGTTGTGCATTCTTGCCGATAAGTTCCCATACAGATAATAATTTGCAATTAAAATCCTCCCATCTCCTTCCTTCCTTGTTTGCAGACTGTTTATACATTTTTTTTTTTTAATATTGTTTACCAAAGATCAGATCAGTGTCTGTAAAGGTTTTAGTCGATGAAAGGGGAAGACCCAGAGTGTCACTCAAACAACATGTACTTACTAACAGGGGAAAATGAAATCTTTGATATCTAGTAGCACAGTTATCTGAATGTATAATTTTCTTATTTATTTATTTTTAATTTAGAGTGACCAATTAATATTATTTATTTATTTTCCCCCCAATTTGGAATGTCCAATTATGTTTTTTCTCCTCACCGCGGCGGGTCCCCACACAGCACAGACGTTCTGAGGGCGTGTGAGCGTCCTCCGATCTCACAAGCCTAAAGCCAGCATTGCTTTTACGCTGAGCAATCCAGAGGTGGGCGGGCTACCGATCCCGGAGAACAGAGATCAGTCCTGCTTTTTATCCACTCTGAATATGCTCGATGTCTGGCCAGTAAGGTTTGCTTTTGCGCAGTGAGGAGAAGGACTCCCTTCTGGTTTCCCATCTCCCACCCTGGGAGCGTTGGAGCCAATGTGACGCCCCCCTCGGGGTCCCCAGTAAAGTGTGGCCTCTTTG
Source organism: Acipenser oxyrinchus oxyrinchus (assembly GCA_030684275.1). Classification (NCBI taxonomy): domain Eukaryota; kingdom Metazoa; phylum Chordata; class Actinopteri; order Acipenseriformes; family Acipenseridae; genus Acipenser; species Acipenser oxyrinchus. The sequence goes on along the minus strand of CM060253.1, from coordinate 30,342,165 downwards.
CACAGCCTGGAAGTGAACTGGCGCCATCCAAGCTGTGTGACTCATCCTGCGCTCCCAGCGGCAGCGCTTTAACTGGATGAGCCACTCGGGGACCCCCTGAATCTGTACCATTTCTACAAATCTGGCAGTTGAACACTTTGCTTAGTAAGAAATTGTAGGTTTGTACTGCTGGTGTTGACTTTCGGTTCCCTAACATGTATAGCAATGATCAAATGCATATGAGAACTATTCTAATTCCTCAGTTTGAGACTTTTACTCAGTATGGGCAAAATTCCTCACTTCTCAAAAGCAATACACATGACTGGGAAATAAAGGCTGCAGTCATCCTGTGCGAATATTCTTTTATAATAGTAAATAATGCATAGGATAGATTGAGAAATATTCTGCCATCACAGTATGCAGAAGCTGTGCGAGTCTGCCTCAAGTTGTTAGCATGGTAGCTCTCCTTACTAAAAAGTACTGCAGTATTTTGTGCATGCAGTAGCTCCCCTGTTTATTTTTGCAAATCTACCAGGTATCAGTAAAACGGTGCTCAACCAAACCTGTTTAGGGATCTATGCTGCCATAGTTTAGAGTGTGAAACAGTATTTATTTCATGTCATTATGATTCTCTCAATCACCTTTTGGTATTGCCACAATCTGTGTGGCTGTGATTGTTTTAACCTAATTTCATATATCCGTAACAGTTACAGCGTGTTTATGCTTTAATCGTAGGGAGCTCCCTCTTCACTCTCTTGTTATGACGCCCTTGAGAACGTGTCATTAAAGCTCTTTTGATCGTTCGCTCAAATCTCAGTTGTGGAATGCCAAGGTCCTTGTTCATCACAAAAATAGCACGATCCTTGTTTCTTGTATCTGAGTGAATGTTGAAATGGCTGCTTCATAAACCTGCTGCAGATTTACAACACACTGGCCTGTCAGTAATCATCACGGAGATGCTTAACATGCTCAAATATCTCCTATATATATATATATATATATATATATATATATATATATATATATATATTTAATATGAGGCCTCATAAAGGAGGGGAATGTAATTAACTAATCCTATAAATACACCCCATCTTCAAACTGGGCATCTCGGAACCATTTGTATTGAAAATTCTACTACTGGCAAGAACAGGGTTCTAAATGTGTGCTGTGCGGTGTGGCATTTTAGCTGTGGAAAGACTTTTATGTCAAACGTCCTGAATAGATTTTATTTACATTCTTTTGATTCTCTTCTGTTTTTTAAATATATATATATATGTACAGTATAAAAAGTAAGATGGTTAACTCTGCAATAACACACTTATTTTTTTTTAATATCACAGGCATTTGAGAATCTATAACCTATTCTATGATTTAATTAACAAAACTGAATGTGTTTGCTCTTAGTGTTCAGTATACTGTGAATTAAATAGTTCCTGGGAATATCCCTGTATAAATAATAACATCTTCTGAAACACCTCAGTTAGTTGCAATACACCACGGCTCTTCAACTAGTTTTTAAGGGGGCCAAATTGGAAAAAAGTTAGCAGTAGGTGGGCCAGAAGCATTTTACTCAGCACATTTTTAAGCAACATAATAAATATAAGTTAACGTAATGTTAGAATATTGAACAAGACTTAGACATTTTACCATATGAATAGTACTTTAATAATAGAACAGTGTGAACATTAAGGGATTATCATTCCAAACATTTTAAAATCTATGTGACGTGTTAATAGTATAACTGTTATACTATAATATACAGTCTGAGAGCGAGAACTTAATGTGGTTGTAAGGAAGGTAATTTGACTGAAAAAAATAGTAAAAATGTACAGAAAAACTTTCATCACACAATATGTGAATGTGCCACTTAAAATAAATAAACGTGTGTCTTTGTTTCTATTCCATCTCTGACACAAAAATGATCACTTGAATAAGTTAAAAACAAACCGATTAGTCCCATGGAAAGGGATAACAGTAGCTTATGGGAAATCGATGTTATCATGTTTTTACGTTTTAGTTAATTTCCCAACTAATGACATTTGATGTTTCTGACCAAACTGTTAATCTTCTTTTGTATACTATTTAATGAATCTCAAAAAACAATGGATTAGGAAAATAAATCTACATTAATGTAAGCATGTTAAACTGACATTTATTTTAAAAAGAAAAACTCTATTGTACAGTGTGTATAGGTATAGAATGCAGAATAAAGTCTATAGGACAGCACACAATGTTTTTTTCAAAATAAAATGACTGTACATTTTAGTACCGTTAAGTGCTTGTTGTGTTGGTCATGTATGATATAATGACCGTACAAAGATTTTGCAGTCAATATTTAAATGAATGTATAATGAAAAAAAATAAAAGCGCAACAAAAAAATAAACATTCTCCTGTGTGTACATTAAAACTGTCATTTGAATACCTGATGTCAGTATGAGTAAACAATATGAAAAACGACTAGTTTTTTATACTTCAGAGCAAATGAACGAAAGGAGGTACAGTAGTGTAAGAACAAAAGAAAATGCAAGCTTCTTGTTCGTCATATACTCACAGCGGCTGAGTCGTGACTGTCTCTCTCTGTTAATATTCTAACCGAGATTCACTCAGCAACAGCTCCCTTGCTTGTGTCTGACATATTAATAGCATAACTGTTATACTTTAACAGTTAATAGTGAGTTTCAATGCAAAAAACTTCACTTCTTTCCTTGAGCCACCTTAATCACATTGTATTCCTTAACTACTGACACACATTCATTGTACAATAAACACATTGGCTTTGTGTTTGGTACAGTTGGTAAAATAAATAAGTATTTATTGGTCCACTCATTGTTGAATCTATGATTTTCACCATCAAGTTTTCTCTTCTTACTAGCTAGAGTAGAGAGAGACATGTTTATATAACTTTCAAAATAAGACTTTAAATAGCAACACCGGTGAAAAACTAAAATCCCCCACAGAGTACGCAAAGCGGAAGTCAGTGGAATTGGCTGCGTGAGTCATGTTGTGTGACTTAGTGACTTGAAAGAGGTGGTGTGATGCACACGCTGCTTTGACGGATACAAAAATAAGACACACGTCTAACTCGCACATTGATTTACAATGTTAATGTTTTTTTTTTGTTTTGTTTTTTTTACTTTTTCTTTTTATTTGAGTTGATTTTGATAATTTTTGCTGACTGTCGGTGGGCCACTTGGTTGTCCCTTGCAGGCCGGACGTGGCTCGCAGGCCGTCAGTTGAAGAGCCTGGCAATAAACCATGAAAGCCGGTAAAGATTTTAGTTTATACAGCAAAAGTTACCCAGCCCTATTCGAGCAACAGGTTCATGCTGTCAGTCAAGCTTCTTTTTATAGGGCTTATACTCCCGTTTGCTGCTGTTCTTCAGTGACTGTCCAAAAATAACCTTGCTGTTCATGGTTATCTATTCCTGTCCTGACCTAATCTTTGAAATGGGATACCCTTTTGGAAGTGCATATGAAGGCAGCTTGACCAATAGTGCTGTACTTTTTAAATACTTTACTTTTCTTCACTTTATTAGGTATCTCAGTTCTGCCTTTTTGTCTGATAGTGGCTTATTCTTACTTCTATATAATTTTTTTAATGTCAGTGTGGCAAAGTGGTTTGCAGTGCGCAGGTGTAGAAGTAACGACAAACAAGTGATTTCAATGTCCAAACAATGCTTTATTTGGAGTGGAGGTTTATTGTAATTCCAGGTCTTTCGTAACCACAAATAATAATCTCAGGCAATACACAGCAATGTGTATTGCACTGTTAAACAATGAAATAATAAGCACAGTATTAACCACACACAAGACACACACACACACTATTACAAGTCCACAGCGAGTGCTTATGTGCAAGTGGTGAAATACAATTTATCCGTGACTATTGGTGAAGTGTTGTCCGGCTTTGTGCTGGCCTTAAGTGACAGCTCTCGATCGTGTTAGCCGTCTAATAAATAACAAACAGTACAATTAGAACCGACAAAACAAACAAACACTAAACACTCACGGTAATATTCTGCTCGTCCTTTAGCGTTCTCTTAACCATAAACAAAGGAACAGATCATCTTTTCTCCTTCAATCCGTGGTTGCCACATCGCTTTCCCCTGGAACGATGACTTAACCCTTTGCGGTTCTAATTTTCCCTTTCCGGGCCACCACATAGATAACATGGACATAAACAAACAAGGTAGCTGCTTCTGCATCCAGCGCTCAAAGAATGTCACAGACATTTGCAGAGCTTTTTTTTTAGATGTTATAGTAATAAAATAATGACTTGGATCGCGTTATTGAGGAGTTTGTGATAAAACGAGTGATCAGGAGATGATTTCTCGGTATGCACTACTATGTAGAGGTACGTGAAAAATACAGCGAACATGGGGTGGGGCGGGCCTGGAGATGCAGTACTGAGTGTCCTGTTGATATGCAGTGCCTTTTAAACCTGTTTTACTGTGAAAAAAAATACTTTTAAACAGCGCATCTAAAATAAACTGCGCGTGTGAAAATAAATTGGACCTGATGCGCTGAATAAATGGACTGCTAAGGGTTAATGTACTGCAGCTGTGCCCCTTTTCTAGATGGCCGACTTCCACCTAACCCTGGGAATACATTGTCAGGCCATCCAGTCCAGGGCACTCTGTTCCCTTTACACAGCACCCTCACAGGTTAGGAGGGAGATTTATCACCAAGAATCATTCTCTCTGTCACGATCAGTTACAAAGTTATTTTCAACCCTCCTGAGGGAAATATAACATAAAAAGGCAAATGTACTTTGCCACAGTTTAGGAGCAGTTCAGTTATTGGTTTCTTGAATTGTGATGAAGGCACTACTGTATGCTGCAATGTCTGGCTTGTATCTTGACCTTAGAATACTGTCAGTTTTACACGTGGCAATTTGCTTTAGAATGTGTACAGTTGCCTGATATGATTTTTCTCTTTTAATAAGCATATTTTCACTCGAAATACATTTGGCATGGTCCACTTGCTTGTTTACCACTAGTATGGGAAATCTTATGTGTTGATAGTGTCTATCCAGATGTCTCTGTCTGACTGTCTGTATGTCTGGCAAACTGTACATGGTGAACACAAAAACTGCATTTTTATCATGCACTCCAAGTCTCTTGTAGATGTTCTGGATTGCTTTTGGCTATAATGTGATCCACTCATACAATATATCTTTTGACGTGTGTGATAATGAGGATCCTCTCTATGTGTGTGCATTGTTTTTCTTTTTACTTTGTGCTGCACTTGTATATTATTTTAACACTTGTTATCACTACATGATAAATTAATCCAGCTCTACTTGCTTTAACACTTGTCTTAAACATCTTGCAAAACTATTGAGGTAAAAGAAGGGGTAATATGTACAGAATAATATTAGAAGCCTACTGCCAAAATGTGACTGTCTTACTGTGCATTGTTGTAAACAATTTAGATTTACCATTTAAACTACGTTTTAATCAAGTTGTTTACAACCAGACCATACTCGCTGAAGCATGTAGGCCTAATTGAATTATTTATGCTGTATTGCGTCATACCTCTGTGATGGATAATTCTGAGCATATAGCTTTGGAGAGGTTCTGTATTATCCTTTTGTTAACCCGTCATACAGACTATTTGTAGTCCAACTACCAGATAAACCCAGATTTTTGCTATTAGGAACTGGTAAACCATACCTTTTATTGTTGTACATTTTAAATCTTCAAATTACAAATGTATAATATTTTCCTTTCATTTTTTTTTTTTTAATCTAGACATTCTTGTAGCTTTGTCTTACAGGCAAACTGTTATCCGAACAGCCCCTTGGTAACCTGTCTTGTTGTGTGGTGTACTCTTCTGCCCTGTTGTCATTAACCCGTTAAGTGTCATTGTCCTACTTTGTAATTTTTTCTTATTTGGATTCAGACATACATCTCTGGTATTTAAAGAACAGTGCAGTACTGTATGTTATTTATGTAAAGGTAAATAAAAATAATTAAAAAATCGTTTTTAGGGAGTTTCTTGAATGGGGAAAGTCATTTAAACAATTTAACAGCTGTAATCCGATTTATCCGAACAGTTTGACCTTTTCCAAGTTAGTTTGGATAATAAAGGATTTATTTTATCATTTTTAAACTTTGCAACATTCTGTAGAAGTGACCTTTGAAATCCCCACAGTAAGAGACAAAACACTTTTTTGACAATTTTTTTTTTTTTTTTTTTAAAGTGCATTACGACAGAAAGCTTGCAATACAAAGTTGTTCTCCAGTACAATGTGGTTTTTCTTTGTAGGTTCCAAGGATCTGGTAGTGAAGGCACAAGTCTTGGCTGGTGGCAGAGGAAAAGGCACATTCGAAGGAGGCTTGAAGGGAGGAGTCAAGATTGTTTTCTCGTGAGTGACTTTTTACAGGCCCTCAGGTTTTAAAATCCATTGCTACTGCTTCCTTTAGTAACAGTGTTCAACTTTAAGTATTTTTTTTCACAACCCAGAAAAACTGCACCCCTGGAGCAACACTAACTGGATAATTGATCGTGGAGACAGTTTGTGACCAGAGCCAAAACATTTTAGCTGATTGTGTCCGAAATATTATCGGCATGTGTGTGTGCTTTGAAACCCCAGTTTCCCCTGAGCTTTGTTTGGTAGGGGACTTGTCAGCATTGGATGTGGGCAACTATTGTCAGAGAAAATATATGAAGCCTTGATTGCAGCAATAAAATGTATAACACTACACTGGAGAGCTGATGTCAACATATATTTTAAACTTAACAATCACGCTGAACCTTTTGATTGAGTATAGGTAGCTCAGATGGAATGGCTGGAGAGCAAGGGATTCACTTGTCTGCTTTGGGTTATGCGTGTGGGTCTGGGGTCTGGCCATTATTGGCATGGGACAAATCCTTGCACATGGCTTGAAACTTGCACTTGAGAGTGGCACAGGAATGAAACTTGAGTTCTGTCCCATCCTGTATCATCATAAATTTTCCTGTCCCATCCCATCCCGCGAAAAAAAATTAAATGTAATTATTGTTCCCTTCCTGTCCCACCAGAATTGTTCCCATCCCGTTCACAAACCTACTGCAGCTGTTTTATTATGCATAATGTGCTGACAATAGAAAAAAGAAAACATTTCAGGGACACAGTCTTGAGTTTCACTCTAACTGAACTCCATTAATCCAGTTATTTGCTGGGGTTGACATATTTAAAATCAGTTTAGGTATTTTACAGTTTTACTGTAAATGTTAGTTGCAATCAACGATGGCAAGATGCAGTGGGGTTGAAATGAATGAGTGGGCCAGTGACATCTCTAAATGGGGTGTTGTCAATTAAAATGAGTGTCGTTGATACACGGGTTATAGTGTCTCTTGGTAAATACCCAGAAGTCTGAGTATGCATTTGATTGGTTTAATATTACAGTTCTTGTAGCTCGTCTGACAAACTAAAGTTTGGTACTGTACTGCTCTTCCCGCAGCCTTCAGTTCTGCTCCCGTCCGTTCCTGTGAGATTTAAAACTTTATTCCCGGTCCCACCCGTTCCTGCCAGTTCCATGTCCGTTTCCATCCATTCCCACAAACATAAAGAGAAATGTATTCCCGTCCCGCAGGAGTCCCGTCCTAATGTCACACTCTACCCTGCACCCAGTCCTGGGTTTCACAACTACTTTTTAAATGATGAGCCAGGAGTTTAATGTCAAATTGTTCCTCCCTTAGAGCTGCATGTTAGTCAGGTCAGGTGTGACTTATCCATGCTATGATGAGAATTGCGTTCAGTTAATCCAGTTTAACAGGGGTCTGATTGTTCAAACTCCTGGCACTTGGTCATTTCAATAATATACCTAAACGAGAGAGAGCTCTGGAGAACAGGACTAGGTATAGGGCTAGTGTGAGTTTCAAACCCTGCTAATACATACATGTACAATAACAGTGCAGTGTGGTGAATTACAGTTTTGTCTTATCTTTTGATTTCATGGTTTTGTTTCATGATACAGGTTGTAAGTGAGGTTTCTTATTGTGTTTTATATGGAATGAATTGATAGTAGTAGGTGAGTAGTGGCAATAGTACCAAAACTATTGAGAAGCAGGTGGATAGATTCTAAAAGTCAGTGATTTTTCCAGAGACTATGTTCAGGAATTGTTATAATGGGGAAAATAGAATCCTGTGGTTGGAATATAATATCCTGGTAAATTAGGATGGATAAAAAGCTTGAAACTAAAAGATATTGCTTTGCGTTACCATGCCATCTTGTTTGTTTGCCATGTTATACTGCTAATGAGACGTAGGGCATTTTGGTTTAAAGCCTTGGTTATTTCTTCTTTTAAGCACAAAATTGTTATTACAACACAAACCACCGAATATATCTGTGCCAATTTACATGACAAGAAACCCCGGTTTGGAAAATGACTTAATTCTTTATTTTCAGCCCTGAAGAAGCCAGAGATGTTTCCAGCAAAATGATTGGGAAGAAGTTATTTACAAAGCAGACAGGAGAGAAGGGCAGAATATGCAACCAGGTGTTTATCTGTGAGCGCAGGTACCCAAGGCGAGAGTACTACTTCGCAATCACAATGGAAAGGTCCTATCAAGTGAGTGCTTGCACATTTTGTAGTTTTATCTGTAGCCTTACTCTATGTAGTCTCATTTTTATTCAGATTTCAATAACAAAATGTATTAACATTTTCATCTGATGCCTGTAGTCTGTTTTGGCCACACTTCATGGAAAAGTCTCAGTTATTGCCACTAGATGGCAGAATAGTAAAGAAAACTGTTTTTTAAAATGTTTCAGATCTGCTTTTGTAGAGCTCCTTTACAGTAAGACCTTAAGCACTATATGCTTTTTTTGTTAATTTGTTTATTAGTTTTCTAACTTTATCAAAGGAAACTAATGGCAGTAATTAAGAGTAAGCCATTATGTGCTCTTCAGTGTCACACATTTTATGTACAGCTGTGAACAGGTACACATTTCTTGCTTGTCTGTTGTGATAGAGATTTGTGTGTACATAATTCAGTTTCTCAAATATATAGTGTTTTATGTGGTACATGTATCCCTGCTGGTGAAAATATTTAAATAAACAACACATTACCTTTAGTTTTATATTACCCACTGAGAACCATGGGGCTATAGTTCAATATGTCTACTCTAGTCTTTAACTCCTATTTTGTGGATAGAGAAAAAAAACCAAAACTGTTAATACGACAAAGCCAGAACCAAACAACTAGGTAATATAACACAAGTCTCCCAAGCACCCTCAAGTTGTTTGTTTCTCATTTGGTAACATTAAAATGATTAATTTTTTTCTTATAAAAAACAAAACAAAAAAAAACAGGAGTTAACTGATGTATAATGGAAATATGGCCCATTGTGTTTTCCCTCTATGTTCATTAATCAGTGAGTGAGGGGAGACCTAAACACAGATGGATGATGGTCCCGAGCTTACACAAATGTATAAATTTTTCAGTTACCCACCAAGAACCATTGTTTTATTTTTATACCATGTGGAATTAACCATTTACTTCAGATGATAGATTTCATGAAGTCATGTGTTTTTGTTTCACTGCTTCAAGCGGACATTCAAAAATATGCTCTAGAACACCCAACACGAGTATAAAGACACATTTCCATATAAATACATACTTATTTGTGACACTTGAGATTTGCTAAATTCATTTATTACCTTCAGCATCCCAGATTCCCCTTTCTCGGATATGGCTTTCAAGTCACTTGTTTCAAGATACTGCCTCTTCTGGTAGATGCTGTAATGTTTAAGACAAGTCAATACTGTGGTGTGCATGCCATTCACATTTCAGTCATGTTGTCTTTGAATTTCCATTTAAAGGGCCCAGTTTTAATAGGAAGCTCTCAGGGGGGTGTCAATATAGAAGACGTAGCTGCAGAAAATCCTGAGGCCATCATCAAGGAACCAATTGATATTGTTGAAGGCATCAAGGTGGAACAAGCTGTCAAGGTATTGTATTCAATGAGAAAGGTGCACAAATGAGAAGGCTCACCTTAATAGTGATGAGGAGGATTCTAAATACAGACCTGCTTTGATCAGATAGACAAGATAGAAGACCAGTATTGAGAATTAAAATTAGTCCAGCGAGACTAGCATACAATTCAAATAACATTTTTTCAACTAGATCCTCTTTAATAGAAAGCTTAACAGTTTGGTCAAAGTGTGGGTGTGTGTTTTAGGGGTTCAAGCTCATTATGTGCGGTTCATATTGATCTGCTGTCTGTACTGCAGGTCGCACAAAAAATGGGATTCCCGCCTAACTTGATCAACGAGGCTGCAGAAAACATGATCAAGCTGTACAATTTATTCCTGAAGTACGACGCTTCCATGTTGGAGATCAACCCCATGGTGGAAGACTCTTCTGGAAGCGGTACTGTGTCTTTCTATCAGTGAGGTTTAAACTGTTTTTATATACCAGGATGCGGCTGCCAAAAGGCCTTTCACCTCAGGAGGCCTGGGCTAGAACCTGGCTGAGGTTACGCATGATATGTGTTAGGTGGTCTCAAGAGGACATTAGTCCACACAGTGTTTCTCTGCTTGAGACTGAATGACGGGGATTGTTCAGGTCAGTATGTATGTGTGGTTGGTTCCAGAATTGACTTCTATATATATTTAGTAGGTGTGGCTAAAGTAACATTACCACATGATTTGAATTCAGTCACAGAACTTAGGACACTCAAGACAAGCTCAAAGCCAGGTACAGGCAGATTTAGAGAAAAATGAGAACAGAACCTAGAACCACTTAGAATAATTGTGAATGCCATAAAAGTAAAAACAAAATATGAATGAAAGGATATTCTAAATAGAAAATGCAAGGCTCCAGTTAAATGTCTGTTTAAGAATCTTCCCCTCCAATTTTGATTAACTACTTCCTTTGTAGGAAACAAGAACAGTGTTTCCACCTTGGGTACCTGGTTCATGGCACTATCATAAAAACATCTTCATTTTTTTCCCCCCACAGTTTTGTCAGAAGCCTACATTTATTTTTTTTCTCAAAATCCCCTGTTTATTTTGATAGAACAGCTTTTGTGCTTCTAAGGCATAACTGTTAGCAGAGAAATTCTAAACACGTTTTAAAGAATTATAAACATGTACAGTGAGCCTAAGCTCTTATTTCACGTTTGAAATTCCTCAAGTTGTAACAGAGATAAGCAATACATATACAAAATAATATTGCCTTTGCAGTAGCAGTTAGTTACCTTTAGGGGGCAAAAGGGGTCTTGTGTCTGGGTAAGTAATTCTCAATCTTCCAACCCGCCTGACTAATGTTTGGTTTGCAGGCTACCTGAGTGATTACATGTAAAAGGCAAACCGGAACAAGCCTTTTGGGAAGAATAACAATCAAGTTTGCCTCATGGCAACTCATAAACCAATATGACAGCATTCTCTGTACTCTGCCTTAGTCAGGTTGCTAAAATTCATTTATTTTATTACCTTTTTTTTTTTTAGAAGGTTTAAAAAATATATATCTTGGTATTTAAATGAGCAAGCCGCCTTTTTAGGTAGCCCTAAATGTTTCCATTTTTTTAAGGAATTATGAACCCCCATCCCACAGAATCCCTAAAGGGACATGGTGTGAATTAAAAAGGAAGGTTACCATCTTGTGGGCTCGACATATATTATCTGTGAATCCCCTCATTAATATCAGTGAAACCATTTCCACGAAATAATTCCAAAAATACATTTGAAATGTCTGTCACTTATCACATAATTATGATGGGTTATAATGGTTTATTATCTGGGGAGCCAGATAAATATTTAATATCTACCACAATTATAAATTCTCACTTGGACCTAATAGTAGAACCAAGTTCTACATACTACACCCTATTTTGCCCCAGTTTAAATACCAGGGTATCGCAGCTACATAATTTTATAGAGCAAGTTGATTTTCTCAAAGAGAACATTGAAGAAGGATGTGAATATTGCACTGTAACATTTATTGCACACAAGTCCTCAAACACCAAACAGCTATTCAGGGTTAGAAACCAGTGCTCGCCCGAGGCGCATTAAAACTGATGAGAACTAGTTGATGTTTGTGTCTCAGTGTACAGATATACTGTCGCATTCATAGACTTGCGTTTAAAAAAATGCTGGAAAAGTCCATTTTCTAACGGGGTGTAGCAGTGGTGAACAAACATTCATAATGCTTGCAAAATAGTCACTCAGAACTGAAACCTCCCCTTGTCATGCCAATAACTGTGAAACGAGACTGCCAAATAAGGCACATCAAAAGCATAACAAGAATTACTTCACCCCATAAACATGTCTGTGATTTTAAAGCTGAAAGGGCTTTTTAGACCAGCTCACGCCCTTGCAAAGCATGCACGGATGGTTCTACAGATAGGTCCATTGCTGAGACAGTGATGTCAACGGTGTCAACGGTGTATACAATTAAAAAAAATATCTAAATTTATAAGTGTTACTTTTTTAGGAAAACACAATTTAAGCCTAATATTTTATGGGCTGTTGTTGATTCCGACTCCACATACCTCACATAAGGTCTAGTAAGTTTACGTAAGGACTAGCAAGTTTCAAAAGTCTAGTCCTTAGGACTAGTAACACAGTTCTGTTAGTTTCTAACCCTACTATTGATCAAATCTTAGTAAACAACCCACACATAGAGGGTAACATTTCTTACAAACTAATTTATGTATCTGGAAACAGTTTCTTGGCTTTGTCATGACCATCTGCAATAACATTTCCTGTGCTTGTCTTAATGTATTTTATACTGCAGAAATAAATACATAGGTCATCAATATTCATTCATTTGCAACATATGTGCATATCAAAAAAATTCAGTAATACACAAAACATGCAGTTTACAAACCATCACATTTTCTTTTTACCAGCAGTAAGTTATGTGCAAATATATATGTAAACCAACATCTGCTAGTTTCCAGAAAACATAAGTTAATAACGTGCCCTAAAGTTAATTTGTTTCCCCGAAACACACAAAGATAGACAAACTTGAACAATGACAGAGACCAAGCTATCAACACGTAGCCTGTGTAGCAGCAGTTTTTTTAAAGATAAGAAAGTGCATGGTTGCCTTAGCCAAAAGTCTTGCAGCAATCAATTGGTTAGCCATACCTGTGTGCTCTGTTACCCCAATCTATTACAAGGATTAACCACAAACTCATGCTCCCAAGATAATAAATCGTGCTCACAAGATATTCTCTTATGAGCATGAGATACTAAGCTTCTTTTTTTTTAATTCACACCATGCCCCTTTAGAGGTTCCGTACCAATCCCTGAAGGGGAGAAAAAAAAGCCTATGACTGTGTGGTCTGCTTTGAACCTTAAACAAACCTTAGCTGCTCCTTGCACCTCACTACCAGTGTTCTTTTTCGGGGTGGTTGGTCATATTGATCAATACCTTCAGATGAAATCCTCTGCAGCCATCATCTTCCTCTATCGCCTCCCTACTTTCTGACCACACATAATAATGATCAGTAGTTGTCTTCAGAAAGCAAATCTTGTGCTTTTTCATCATTAGCTACCCGGTTAAGGTGCTCATGTTTAGGTGGCATGCTGTGTAGTTTAGCTCTTTTCCCTTGTTGTCTCGTGGCTACGTGGTTTTTAATGGCTATGGGGGCGTTCCCCCTAGTGCAATAGAATGTATCTACTTCCCCATTCTCAAACTGATTAACTATGCAGGTCATCAACTATGCCAGTCCAATATTTCCAACTAAAGTAGCACGGTACCCCAGGCACTATACTATCTCCTTTAATAGACTGTACTTCCGCTGCATTCATATTATTGAGTCTGTGTTTTGTTTTTTGTTTGTGTTGCAGTGATGTGCATGGATGCCAAGTTAAACTTTGATTCCAATGCAGAGTATCGTCAGAAGAAAATCTTTGCCCTGCGGGACTGGAGCCAAGAGGACGAACGAGACAGGCAGGCAGCCAAATCTGATCTCAACTACATTGGCCTGGATGGAGACATTGGTTGCCTAGGTATCAATTCTGTGTACCTGTCTAATCATTCGTATACACCATAAATTCCATTCCAAGAACAACACTATGCAGACCTGACTGTTTACAGCAAGGTTTGTAAAAAACATACAAAGCGCGGCCAAGGATATAAATATACCATTAACGGTGGTGGTACCATGAAAAATAGGTCACGTGACCCAACAATTCACAGAATTTGAAAAAACAATAGCATTAACAAAGTTTCATCAAAACCAGCCAAGTGATTTGGGTTAACATTAAAGAACTAAGCCAAATAGGTGCAAGAACTGTGAAAAAGTAGGTCACTTTGATTGATGCCCTCGTGAACTTTATTATTATTATTTGTTTATTTAGCAGACGCCTTTATCCAAAGCGACTTACAGAGACTAGGGTGTGTGAACTATGCATCAGCTGCAGAGTCACTTACAATTACATCTCACCCGAAAGACGGAGCACAAGGAGGTTAAGTGACTTGCTCAGGGTCACACAATGAGTCAGTGGCTGAGGTGGGATTTGAACCGGGGACCTCCTGGTTACAAGCCCGTTTCTTTAACCACTGGACCACACAGCCTCCTATACTGTGCTAAGTTACTTGTCCACCAACTTTAATCTAAAATGGATGAGTGTGTCTCACGATGTATCTAGAAATTAATGTTTGACATAAACTGCCAGGACACTTTATTAGGGCTTCTACCTAATATGGGGTTGGGCCATCGTTTTCTGTGATCGCAGTAATGTGACATAGACTCTTAAGATACTGGGAGGTGTCTCGAGAGATGTTAATCCATTCAGTCATTAACATTTCTTGCAGTTGGTGTAGAGATGTAGGCAGAAGATTGTGATGTTTTGACTAACATCACAGAAAAGCTTTTGGGTGTTTTGAGCTGAATTTGTGCAGCATGACTAACATCTTCCATGTATATCTATTTAGCAAATGAAAGTTTTGGAAAATTCTCTTGCAGTTAATGGGGCCGGCTTAGCAATGGCCACAATGGATATCATCAAACTTCATGGAGGGACTCCTGCCAATTTCTTGGATGTTGGAGGTGGTGCCACTGCTCAGCAAGTCACAGATGCGTTTAAACTAATCACTTCGGACAAAAAGGTAAGTGAGATCTCCAAATGTGGCCGATTCCACTATAGCAAGTGCACCTTGCAGAACTCTTTTAGCACAAAAAGAAAATCCTTCTATTAAATGTCTTTAATATGCAAATAAGTGAGTACAGTAATTCTACTGTGGAACACCCAGGACCCTGCTTGGTTATCTGCTCTGCTTTCTTCATATTTTGAGAATTGAGATTTTGTTTTTTGCGGTGTCGAAGGCAGTCGCACAGAAACAAAGAAAACTTCAAGGTTGCCTCTTGATGATAAAAAAATACTGTTTGTATTTAGATTATTGTGATTGTTGTTGCATTTCGCGTGGCCAGGAGAAACTTTCTTTTCATTTGTGTATTGTTGTCATCGCAGAAACACAAGTGTATTAGTTGCTTTGGTTCGAAACATTTGAACCTGATCGATTACACGCTTGTGTTATTCTGAAGCCTCTGTCTGTACTATTTCAAAACCTGTAAGGCTGAAGTCAGCAAGTTGTTCAATTAAAGAAATACCACTGTGACAAGCCTTGGGCATCGTTGGACTAAAACAGCGATCTAATTCATAAAAACCTAATTCAAGTGGGATCTGTTCTGCTAATAACTGCATACAAGTTCCTTTAGAGAAAAAAAAAAAAAAACGAAACAGCAAGATCTACAGTTTTTTCTTGCTGATTCTCATGTAAATTGCTTTCATATTATGGAGCACATCTCAGGAAAGGATGACATTTTATAATAGCCTGCAGCTCGCTAGCGTGTATTAACATGTGCAAACGTTTGCAGTTTTTTTTTCTTTTTCTGAAGTACCAATTTTGTGCTTTTTTTTTTAACATTTCATTTATATAACCTGGAAAGCATGCAACTCCTTTTAACGAGTGCCTAGAATGAGTTGGGTTGTAGCACATATATCCAGTCTGTGTGAGAACATGTTAGGGTGCTTAGAAAAAATCATATAGAAAGGACAAAATGAATACTGATCATAGAATATGTTTTATTCCTGTTTGGTGCAGATAACCGGAACAGGTTGCATTGAATAATCGCATAATGAAAATAATGTTTCCTCATTTATTCAGTAAGGTATGTTATTTAAGATAATTAGCAAACAAATACCCCCCACCTCCTCCAGTCCTCAGGGCATCTCATTTTCAAAGGAGAATGAATTTAAACTGTGGCTTGATTGACTCTCAGTTTGAAAAATAATGCCTGCTTTTTTCACCTTGATTGACACCTTTTTCACATTTTAAAGGGGGATTATTCAGAATGACTAGTAACCATGGATTCTAGGTGTCTTGAGGACAGGGCAGTATGGTAATTCTGTCAGCTGAGAAACTGTATAGACTCCGTGTATGATTTAGAAGCCCATCATGGATACATTCCTGACAAAATTATGTTCAATTGCATCAAAGCTGTCAATTTCACAGGATAATGATTATACTCTTTTTCCTTAAGGACTCTCCAGTCTACGATCTTCTGAATAAATAACCTTTAATGGCATCAGCATACATGTCAACCCCTAAGTGTTCACACCAGTGAGACCCCTGCTGAAAAACCTTGGGATTGATGAAAAACCTTAACCTAGACCACTAGATTTTTTTTTTTTTTTTGGAGTGGGGGCTGTGACAGATCAAGATTTTTGCACATGACTGACAGCTATGCCACTGACCTACACTAAAGGGCTATGCACACCAGGAGCTAAGCAAATGACACGAATACAGCACTTAAAAAAAAACACAGCTGTAGCTAGTCATGAAAACAAAATAGTCTGCTTTTGCTCCTTTTGTGGAGACGAAATAAAATAAATAAAACAAAGAAATAGTCTGGGTACACCACACACTAAAAAAATGACATTTAACAGCGAATGTTTATATGTGATCTGGTTTAACATGTAAATTATTCAAAAAGAATACATCTACACATATTTTCAGTTTTAATACAATCTTCAGTTAGTGTTTGAATGTGTATTATTATTATTGATCAACACAATTAAAACAAAGAAGCGTCATTTTACAGAATTATGAAACCAGTGTGGTGCTCCCCGTCCCTTTGACCAAAGCTAAGGTGAAATAGAGATAGAAATACCATCAATTTTCAATTGTTCTGCTCTTTCTTGCCACATGGTGTCTTTCTTTTTATTGTCTTTATAACCACTGACACTGGCATCATAAATAACATTATATTTTTCAACTTTAATAATTACATTCCTATTGATGTCCATTTCTCTTTTATTTCTGTGGTAATTTCTGCGTGAACGAGACAGAGACAGTCTGACAGCCTCTCCTTCGACTCTGTCTGAGTAATGACGTGTTGTGTACAGAAACATAGAAGGCTCGCACAGACAAATCATCAGTTTGAGACAACAAGGCAATTCTATCTTTGGAGTAAGGGGGGAGTTTGCGTAGCAGCTACAAGAATATAGAATGGTAATGTACACCTCTTCATGGTGACCCCCCCAAGAAAGATGAAAGAGTACGCTTGGACAGTTGTATTGGGTTGTAAAGGGTTTCAAGCCTCGCAAACAATATGAACAAACGTGAGAATCCATTGCACGGCCAGGAGACTCTCAAAAGTTTCACAGGTAAACCTTGAGACTTGACATCCATGGATCAAACTTTATATAGATTTCAGCTTGAAGCAGACACAAGGAATTTGAATTATTAAAAAAAAAACTCATCTTGCTGCTGAAAATATACAATTCCCAAGGACGGTAGAGACCTATGTCGCATTTTTTCAATATCCACCTTCAGACAGAAGATTGATTTTCAGCGTTGTCAAACTCCTGTTGTTCTCCCAGCCCTGGTCTTAAATACTTGTAACAATTTTACCATTTTACTTTACATTTTTTGATGACTCTTTATTTTCTAATTTTATAATACTATTTACAAATCCTGTAGTAGAATTGCACTCTAGCACTGGAATTGTTCTCTTTCATTATCCTTCACTTGTGATTCATTGGCCTGGTGACAGGATATGTATGTGTGACACACCTTTTATCTAGAGAACAGCTTATCCAACTGTGGTAAAAGTTGCCTGTCCTTATGTCTTTACATACTGTAATGGGTCTCACTACAGGTGATGATAGGATTTATTGTAATTCTCTGGAGGATGTGCATGCGTGTTCACTGCTTGATTGACAGGAGATGGGAGACAGAAGGTTGGGATTGCCACGCCCTGCAGGCACACAGGTTTATTTACATGTACAGATTAACCCCACGTGACGCTACCAGCAATGGTAGCTCACATGGGTCATACGGCCCAGCGTACAAAAAGCAAAATAAACTATCAAAATAAAGGTGCCATGAAAACGGCTTGCGTTACTCCGTCAACAAAATGGAGGTCCCGCTTCCACACCTGTCTGCTATACTGGGTGGGATCTACTATCCTGAAACTAACTCGCTGTCCCTCGGGCAGCTCACCCAACTCCAACCTCGGATATGCACACGACGGCCGTTCTGGGTGGTCGCTTCGTTTCCTGAACCCAGCCGTTCAGCAGCACAGACGGGCCGATGCTTTGACAGCAGCAGCGCTGTGACCCCTATGGCTTACAGCAGCCCTGATCTGTATAATCAGGACCCTGTTATTCCTGCTGCTCTGCTGCACCATGCCCACCTGCTGATTAGGAGCTCACAGATGGTAAACACACACACACACACACACACTCTGCTCGTTCCCGCAATTAAACACAGCTGGCAGGCTACTACACACAGAGCGTCAGGTTCCCCATTAAAACCAATCCCACTATTTATTTCTACAGTCACAACACTTGTATTTACAATGAACAATCACAGAAGCCCCCTCCTTATGTGCATGGCCCCAGCCCTGCTACACGTACATACGCTACCTGGCCAATTTATTAAGACTGGGCCACTGCTTGCCCTGATGACAGCCTTGACACAGGGTTTTGGAAGGTGTCTTGAGGCATGTTAATCCATTCAGTCATTAATATTTAATGCAATTAGTTCATGGAGCTGGGCAGAGGATCCTAATGATGAATAAAGTAATTGTAACATAAATCCTTAAGCTATCTCGAGACAAGTAAGCATGTATTTGGATACCTTCTCAAGACACGCCTTTAGCTATGTATAAACAATACCTTACTATAATAATGTAGGGTTTTACCACAATATCCTTCTATATCACCATCAAAACTACATTCATATCCAAGTGTAATCAAAAGTTAGACTTAAACATATGAATATATATTTTATAGTAATCAAGAATTATGGCTATAAATACGATTGATTCATTCGATATATGATTTAAGGTTTAGACAGTATTCAGCTTTGATTCAATTCAGTGTTATCATATATCGGTTGAAAGTAAGTACCTTCTTTTATTAAAGTTACAAAAATAAGAGTACCGTATTTGGTCAAGTAAAAGTCAACCTTGTGTAAAATTCGCCCCCCACCCCCATTGTGAGTGCGAGATTCGGGTATCATTTTTTTTTCCTAAATATATGTATTAGATATTCTGACTGCGTTTGAGCGGCAGATTTGCAAAAATAACAATTTTATTCTGTATAGCCTGCAATAGTCACAAACCTGTAAGACTTCCCTGGACATGAAATTGTCTCTTTTTTATCAGATCCCTAATACTACAAGTTCTGCATCCATCATAACAATGCATTTATATGTTGTTCTCCCCTCTTCCTGAATTGTGAGCTATTCTGCTACCCATGATATATTACATGCCCCTTAAATTAGCGTAAGCACACCTTATATCATACAATAGTCAGTTCTTGCTTTTTATTGGCTAGCTACACAGCCGAATCAGCCAATTAGCCTAACTGTGCACATGTTCGAGCGTTACATTGCTTATTATAACTGTACTTTGCATCGTTGAGTAGAAAACTTAGTGGAGTTTCGAGGATTTATGTGTACAGAAATACAATGGGTGGAGAAACCAACGACGAAACGTCTGATACATCCCAACCACCAAAAAAGAAGTGTAAGCGGTTTACTTCTTACAGTCAAGAATGTGGAAAAAAGAGAAATCTTCAGAGAGGCCTACCCAAAGAGATCCCTATTCAGCGACCTGCGTTTTATGCCCGGGAAAAATCTTAGTGAAACATGAAGAGAAAGAGGCGCTTGAGAATCACAAAAAGACCCAAAAACACCAAAAGAATGTGCAGTCAAAATGCAAAAATCAAGCAATTGTTACCTTTATGATAAAGAAGGATTCTGTAGAAGAGGACAGAGTTGCGGTGGCAGAATTAGCATGGTTAATTCTGGTTGGCATTCTGCGTCTGGATGAAGGAAGTAATATACAATGGACTGGCTTAGAACTAAGCACTGATGGACAAGCTACATCTGAGCATTGATGAAGACAAGCTCTATGGAGAATTTACTGTACTTAAAGATGCAATCACAACCATACCTCAAGATCTGACACCAGACAAAAAATGGGTTTATGTTTTTCGCAAGGAAGCACAAGCAACTGAATTACTAAAGGTTGTTTCTTTTGTTTTCTCAGTTCCTGTCAGTAATGCATTTGCAAAACGTGTCTTTAGTCGCATGGAAGATGTATGGTCAGATAAAAGGAACAGGTTGTTGGTTGCTGTGGTCAAGTCAGAACTTGAAGTCCTTTTTAAACTTTGGAAAATGACCATGCACTTAATTCAAAACATTTATCGAAGCACAGAAAGACCTTTGTGCTGCAAAAAGAAATGACAAATACAAGTGGAAACTGGGGTGAGAAGGCAAATTCATACACATCATATTACTAAATTGCACATTTATTTAGCATATGGTGTTTTTAACCTGATTTTAGCATTTTATTAAAAACTAGCTTTTGCTGCTTATTGTGAGAAGTAATTTCAGAGACAGTGTAATTAATAATTACCCTGTAACTCCTCACAATACTATTGCTTCCTTTACTTCCCAAAAAGCTTAATCACATTATCAGGCATGTAGTGCTACAGCTAATGGCAGATCATATTTTTTTCATAACTAGAAGACCCTACATTTAGTAAGCTGTATATACTGTAGATATGATATAGCATAGCATAAAAAAGCCATTATCAAAGAAGCATACATTTATTTATTTTAGGGAAAAAAGGTCAACCTGAAGCGAGTCAAGTGACAGCCAGCACATATGCTTTATTGCTGTGAGGCTTGTAGAGTCATACATGTGGTCAGTTGGATATTGGTTTCATCAAAGTATATAATGGTGGTGTGTGTGTGTTTGTTTGTTTGTATGTATGTATGTATGTATGTATGTATATATATATATATATATATATATATATATATATTGTGAGACAGCAGGGAGGGGGTTAATTCCTCCCTAGAGGAAAACATGTGCGTAAGGCACATTTTGGTTTTGTTTTTGTTAATTGTTTAATTTGTGTTAATTGTTTTGTTTAATTGTTTTATTGTTTTATTGTTTAATCATTTGCGTGTGCAGGGTATTTAAGGAGAGCAGTCAGTGTGCTCAGGGCGGCTGCTGAAGAGGGTAGAAGCCCGGCTGTGCTGGTGTGTGGGTACAGCTGTAATTTAAAAGAAAAAAAAAGGTAGAGCGAGTCCTTTTTTTTTTGTGTACGTGATTTTGTTTGTTTGTTTGTTTTTGTTACAGGTAAACAGCTTAGCTGTCCTGTGGTTTAATTTAGGTTCCTGTTTTGTTTTAGTTAGTGCTCAAAGAAGAGCTAGGTGTTTGTTTTGTTTATTTTGTTTTGTGTTAATTAAAAATAGCGCAACCGCGCTTTAAAAAATCCATTTGTGTGTTGGGTCCGTGTTTTTAAAGGGGCAACGAACCGCGGAGAAGAGCGGATCTTTTACATATGGTGGCAGCGAGTGGGGGCGCCCCTAATGACCCAAAAATGGATTTTAAAGATTTAATTGAGAGGATTAATAAAAACACCGCTGCTCAGGAGGAGCAAACAAGGAAGATGGAGAGGCAGAGGCAGGAGCTGGGCGTGGCCCCGTTGTTAATACAGGAGCGGGAGCCAACTGGAGCTGCTGCTGCAAAAGTGGGAGCTGCCGTCCCGAGAGCCAGAGGGGGTGGAACTGCCATCCTGAGAGCCAGAGGGGGTGGAGCTGCCGCTTGCAGAACAACCAACCGTGCAAGTGAGTCCGGCGTTGCTGAGGGAGGTTCCCTGTCCCGTCATCGTGGATACCTGGCCGGAATGCCCAGACCTCCCTGCGCTGGACCTTGCTCCCAGGTCGCAGTACAGCCAGGCACAGTCGCTTACCTGGTCCCTTACTCCACTCCCCTGGAATCCCAACCGCCGCTGCGCAAGAGGCAGACGTCGCCACGCTAAGGGGCAGAGGTCACTAGCGCTCCCCTGCTGATTGCTCCGCTCCCTTGCCTAGTGCTGCGCTCCACCTGGGATTCCAGAGGTCGCTCGCAGGTCCACAGGCGCACGCCTCTGCCTGTCAGTCCTGGCTCCCGGTCACCGGTTCTGCGCTTATGGTCGCCTTTGGACAAGCCGCCTGGGTCCCTCCTCGCCGGGTCCTGGGTCCCTCCCTGGAACGCCGGAGGGACCAACCCACCCTCAAGCCCGCCCGTGGAAGAGGGCTAAAATTGACATTTGTGGACTTGAGGGTGGGTGGTCTTTTAAGGGTGGAGGGAGGTGGCCGTTGTATGGCCGATGTCTTGAAAAGACATGGGGGGGGGATGTGTGAGACAGCAGGGAGGGGGTTAATTCCTCCCTAGAGGAAAACATGTGCGTAAGGCACATTTTGGTTTTGTTTTTGTTAATTGTTTAATTTGTGTTAATTGTTTTGTTTAATTGTTTTATTGTTTTATTGTTTAATCATTTGCGTGTGCAGGGTATTTAAGGAGAGCAGTCAGTGTGCTCAGGGCGGCTGCTGAAGAGGGTAGAAGCCCGGCTGTGCTGGTGTGTGGGTACAGCCGTAATTTAAAAGAAAAAAAAAGGTAGAGCGAGTCCTTTTTTTTTTTTGTGTAACGTGATTTTGTTTGTTTGTTTGTTTTGTTACAGGTAAACAGCTTAGCTGTCCTGTGGTTTAATTTAGGTTCCTGTTTTGTTTTAGTTAGTGCTCAAAGAAGAGCTAGGTGTTTGTTTTGTTTATTTTGTTTTGTGTTAATTAAAAATAGCGCAACCGCGCTTTAAAAAATCCATTTGTGTGTTGGGTCCGTGTTTTTAAAGGGGCAACGAACCGCGGAGAAGGGCGGATCTTTTACAATATATATATATATATATACATACATACATACATACATACATACATACATACATACATACATAAATACAGTGCCGTGCAAAAGTATTCAGACCCCTGACCAATTCTCTCATATTACTGAATTACAAATGGTACATTGAAATTTCGTTCTGTTTGATATTTTATTTTAAAACACTGAAACTCAAAATCAATTATTGCAAGGTGACATTGGTTTTATGTTGGGAAATATTTTTAAGAAAAATAAAAAACTGAAATATCTTGCTTGCATAAGTATTCAACCCCCACACATTTAATATTTGGTAGAGCCACCTTTCGCTGCAATAACAGCTTTAAGTCTTTTGGGGTAAGTATGTACCAGCTTTGCACACAGTGTAGGAGTGATTTTGGCCCATTCTTCTTGGCAGATTTGCTCCAGGTTGTTCAGGTTGGTTGGACGACGCTTGTGGACCGCAATTTTCAAATAGTGCCACAGATTCTCAATGGGATTCAGATCAGGACTTTGACTGGGCCACTGTAGGACATTCACCTTTTTGTTCTTGAGCCACTCCAATGTTGCTTTGGCCTTGTGCTTGGGATCATTGTCCTGCTGAAAGGTGAATTTCCTCCCAAGCTTCAGTTTTTTAGCGGACTGAAGCAGGTTCTCTTGCAGTATTTCCCTGTATTTTGCTCCATCCATTCTTCCTTCAATTTTAATAAGATGCCCAGTCCCTGCTGATGAGAAGCATCCCCACAGCATGATGCTGCCACCACCATACTTCACTGTTGGGATGGTTTGTCTTGAGGCATGGGCAGTGTTAGGTTTGCGCCACACATAGCGCTTTGAGTTTTGGCCAAAAAGCTCTATCTTGGTCTCATCTGACCACAAAACCTTTTCCCACATCGCAGCTGGGTCACTCTCATGCTTTCTGGCAAACTCCAGACGTGCTTTCAGATGGTACTTTTTGAGTAACGGCTTCTTTCTTGCCACCCTCCCATACATGCCAGTGTTATGCAGAGCTCTTGATATGGTTGACTGGTGCACCATTACTCCACTCCCAGCCACTGAACTCTGTAGCTCCTTCAAAGTGATTGTTGGCCTCCCTGTGGCTTCTCTCACAAGTCTCCTTCTTGTTTGAGCGCTGAGTTTTGAGGGACGGCCTTTTCTTGGCAGTGCCTGGGTGGTGTGATGCAGCTTCCACTTCCTGATTATTGATCCAACTGTGCTCACTGGGATATCCAAACACTTGGATATTATTTTGTACCCTTTCCCTAATCTATGCATTTGTATTACTTTATCTCTAACTTCTGTGGAATGCTCTTTGGTCTTCATTTTCCTTCAGATTCACAGCCTGACCAATGATTCTTCAACAGTGGTGTTTTTATCCAGAAAATGTGACAGCAGCTTTAATGGTTCACAGGTGCAGGCCAATGGTAAGGTAATTGTGTCCTCGTTAGGGCAATTTCTTTCACCGGTGTAAACTGGGAGCTTCCACAGCACAGGGGTTGAATACTTATGCAAGCAAGATATTTTAGTTTTTTTATTTTTCTTAAAAATATTTCCCAACATAAACCCAATGTCACCTTACAATAATTGATTTTGAGTTTATTTAAAATAAAATATCAAACAGAATGAAATTTCAATGTACCATTTGTAATTCAGTAATATGAGAGAATTGGTCGGGTCTGAATACTTTTGCAAGGCACTAATATCTATATATATATATATATATATATATATATATATATATATATATATATATATATATATATATATATATATATATAATGTATATATATACACACTGTATATATATATATATATATCACACACACAACCCTACTTATAACCCACCCCCACTTCCTTCCTAGCCCACACGGAAGTATGTATTTCAGTGGAATGTGCGGGATGGTGTGGTCTGGCTGTAATTCAATGAAACTGCGTCTGTGTTTTACGTGCCAGCTACTGGATGTAAACAAACCTGGTATTCATTTTTTTTTTATGTATAGACAATGTCACAGAATTGTTTTCACCAAATCTTGAGATGTTTGCGTTTTTGATTTGAAAGAAATTAGAAGCATTTGCTGTGGCAACAAGGATTTGCACACAACATTTGAGGTGCTGCTGTTTTGCAGAGAAGCACTCTGCTGCAGGGCCATGCAATATAAAAGGAAACATTATTATTATTATTATTATTATTATTATTATTATTATTATTATTCCCCTCCATAGCGTTCATGCTGCCTCCAGTCATCACAATCAGTGATTACCAGACTTGTAGGACTCGATCGACTCAAGTCGCATTTTTTGTGACTCGGACTCGAGTCACGGCTGCAAAAGACTCAGACTCAACCTTGTCTGACTTGGACTCGGACTTGAGCATTTGGGCTCCGTGACTCAAGTAATATTACAGTTACTAGGAAACCTGTGCGCAATAAAAACCCACCCAACAAAACATTATCCAATCGCTGGTTAGCCCTGGTGTCTTTGCAGCCAATCATAGTAAGAATAAAAAATTGGAAGCGAGTTAGGTTGCAGCGTAAACACCCTCCCACACAAATCCAACTGGTTGTAAACACCCCCCCACACAAATCCAACTGGTTGTAAACACCCCCCCACACAAACCCAACTGCAACTATTGCAGACCAAGTTTATTTGTTTCCCTCTTTTGCATTAAGTTTTATGAGAAATAAATAATGTCAGCATGGTAATTATTTCTCTTTACTACTTTAAACCATGTTCTAAGTTTTGTTAAGCACTGTAGAAATACATTTCTAAAGCTGCATTCTTAAAAAATACGTAATTTGATTCTGCTGAACTCCCTGAATCTTTTGGAATATATTAATTTATTTGTTTGCACTGAAAACAATATAATATTGGTCACCTTAATAATTTTGAGTTTACTGAAAACAAAAATTAATGAAAAAAATAAAATAATGAGTCATAACCATACTTTTAGAGCTTCTTAATTCATATCAGAAAGTCGCTGTGTGATTAAATATTCTGTGCTTTGCTTCTAATCTCCACTCGTTCCAGCACACGCCATCACTGTTTGCAAGCAACGTCCATGAATTCACCTGGCAAATTCAGTGTAAAACTAGGTTACTACAGTCTCAATATAATATGATATGCTTTTGTGGAAAAGAGAAAAAATACATTATCTGAAATCAAATCAACTGAAGCACAATCTTGTAAATGCATCATTGTATTACAGACACTAAAAGTGCAAATGCAGTGAAAGTGAAACATAACGTTTCTGTTTTGCAAAACAAATTTAAGAACACGGTATGTATACATTTCCGGCAATATCTAAATCAGATTGGCAGATTTTACCTGAATTGAAGGCAAAGTAGATGCTATAGTCAGAGGTGAAAGTAACTTTTAATTTCTTACCTGTGTAGTATTATTTTCAGGTACATGTTAAAAAGTGGTACTCAGTGCACAGCGCTTTCTCACGTATTACTAAACAACTTCCACTAAGAAAGTAGGGAAGCGCCCATTCAAATCTGGTATGTTATGCTGTTTTCAATCTTTTACATCTTTTTAAAATGTAATTTATCGTATTTTCCAGGCTTTTACATCGTTTTTAATGTAATTTATCATATTGTTCCACCACTAAGAAAATAGTATGAGAATATTTATCATATGCAATACACTGGGTCTTGTACATTTTTTTTCACTTGTGCAACATTGCAGTGGACTTGTGAATTTCTTTTTAGAGAAAGTGTCTGTTTCCCGTTTGTTTGCAAAACAAATAATGTAATTAATGGTAAATGTACCTCTTTTTGACAATAGGAAAACACTCATCAGATTGCAGTTGATTGCACCTGTACCAAAATCTGATGGCGCACCACTTGCAATCTGACAGCGTACCACTTTCTGACATTACATGAGTCGAGTTTTGGTATGCATACCACATTCTGACGATGTACCACTTTCTAACACTACACTAGCTCTATATCCAGATCACGGCTTCTATCAAAGTGAAAAGCAGCGTCCACAAACTTGAACTTGAAGCACATCTATAAACTTCAGGTACATTCACACAGTATTCTAATTCCAATTCCAAAAGAAAAGAAGATGGTGACAGACAAGTTGAAAAAGGCATGCAAATAGAATAATCTAGCTAGAAAAAATACATCGAATTTGGTATTTCTGTATTTTTATTTTTTATTATTTGTGTATTTTTCCTGAGGGATATCAGACAACGTCCGTTGGGAAAACTGTTCTCCCAACATCTACCACTATTTGAATGACAATTGATTTGAGTTTGTTTCAAGGACTAGTGACTCTGGGCAAGTACGGTAGATTGTATTAGATTGAAGTAATTTGTTTTCAATGTACAATCAAGTATTATTCTAAGTATATTCAAGACATATTAACCATATATTCAGTTGTAATTAAGATTCTAAATATATTCAACATTCAACAATACATTCATATTCTATCACAATTCAGCATAGGTTAACATTACATTATATTAAATTTAAGCAGAATTAGTCATACAATCGATGGAGCCAAGGCGAGAGAGGCCTTCAGATCCCTGGATGTTGTTCTAGAGTTCTTTGTGACTTCCTGGACGATTTTACGCCTTGCTCTTGGAGAGATTTTGGCAGGATGGCCACTCCTGGGAAGATTCACTACTGTCCCAAACTTTCTCCATTTGGACAATATGGCTCTGACTGTGGTTCGGTGGAGCCCCAGAGCCTTAGAAATGGCTTTGTAACCCTTTCCAGACTGATAGGCATCAACAACTTTTTTCCGGAGGTCTTCAGGAATTTCTTTTGTTCGTGGCATGATGTGCCTCTAGAACCTTTGTGCTGACAACTTCACTCTTCTGGTAAGGGCCAAAGTTAGTCGGATTTGTATTGGGCAGGGCTGGCCCAAATCAATCCTGGTTGTTAATGAAGGTACTCAAACAGCTGATCCTAATTATCCCTTTAATTGGGTTGAGTCAAAAAGACGTAACAAACAGGTTTCTAGTCGTTTTTTCTCCGGAAAAAGCCGAGAAAACCATTCAATGGCTGAGTGAGACCGATAGAAACTGGGGGGGAAAAAAAGGGGGGCGTATCTCATGAATACAGACAGCCCAGACACCACATAGATAACACGGACATAAACAAACAAGATAGCTGCTTCTGAATCCAGCGCTCAAAGAATATCACAGACATTTGCAGAGCTTTTTTAGATGTTATAGTAATAAAATAATGACTTGGATCGCATTATTGAGGAGTTTGGTGATAAAATGAGTGATCAGGAGATTATTTATCGGTATGCACTACTATGAAGAGGTATGTGAAAAATACAGCGAACAACGGGCGGGCAGGGCGGGGCTGGAGATGCAGTACTGAGTGTCCTGTTGATATGCAGTGCCTTTTAAACCTGTTTTACTGTGAAAAAAATACTTTTAAACTGCACGTCTAAAATAAACTGCGCGTGTGAAAATAAATTGGACCTGACGCGCCTGAGACGTGCTGAATAAATGGACCGCTAAGGGTTAAGATACCAGGTCTTCATTAGTTCTTATGATTTAATGAGTCCATATAGTTCACCACTGACTCTCCCTTTCCTATGCCAAGAGGTATTTCTTATATGTAGTAGATCACTTATTATAGAAACCTTGGATTCCAATGCCCCCTAACATCACCCTCTGCCTGGTACTGCAAACGAGCAAGGGTTACCAAGATTAATTACCTTCTTTATGGCAAGCCTACTATATGCTTGACACAGACTGGTACCATTCTGCTTTGACTAAAGTTTTTACTTTAAGTTAATTTTTGCACTATATTCTCTTAGTTCTTATAAACTTTCTGTTAATACACTTAAAAATCACAAACCACTATTTCCTTTAATTCAATTCTAAATGTCCCAACACTTTTTGCTATTTTTATAGAGTTTGCTCTCCTTTGCTTCACTGGTTCGGAATGCCAAAGAGGCTTTATGTTTATTTTAGAGATCCTACGTCTTGATAAGAAAGAGGCTCCAAGCTTTCAGCATGCTAGCATGATTTTCCAGTAATTAACCTTCTACACAGATTCCATCCAGTTCCACTAATAACATTGTTACTGGTTACCAAGAATATTTTAAACAATAATACAATAGATTAATAACAGGGTATATTATATTATTGTAAACTAACAAAGAATATAGCCTAATACATTTATAAGTACGGTACTTCAACAATTTTAGATTCTCCAATTTATGTCCAGCAAATCAGCCCTGCTCCAGCAGGATTCATCTTCTCTCTCTGGTTCAGCGCTGAGTGGTTCTGTGAAGGCCACGACAGGACGAGATAGCCATCTTTTCACATCACAGGTATGAGGGACAATAGCCTTCACTTGATACCTGCAAAATATCTGGACACGTTCTTTGCATTCCAGTTTACCCAAATGTGCCCATCTTACAGTATAATCAGTTTCACACCCCACACATTCGACTCGTCTTACATTATCTGGATCAATATTCAGGTGCGAGAATGACACACCTTCGGGGCAATCACATTGAAATAGCATTCAACAATGCTTAACCATATGGCTACAAGCAGGGCAGGGTTTGGGTCCTATCATTGATAACTCACCCTTACATTTTACCAGAGACTTGCTTCTAGTTCCTTTATTCAGAGTCATTCTTTCACCAGCAACAATAGTACTGGATTGATGGCTATTTTCTTGATGCATTTCACGCTGCTCACAAAGGGTAACCTTAAGAGGGATTCCCTTCATCCAAAACACAGGTTTAGGCCAGAACTCACTATTTTTCATATCACTAGGTTTTCAGTCTATTCCTTCATCTATGTCATCATTGGGTAAATTCATAGTAACTGAATCTGGACCCAATGAGGATCCTGACATCAAGCTACAGAGGCCTTCCGTGCAAAAGGGCCTAAGCACAGGAAGTACAAACCAAAGCTGCTTGTGACAGCAGTATTACTCTGTTTTTGACCAAATCTCTTATGGAATTCACTTTCGGAAACACTAAAGTCTCGCAATAACTTTACATGGCCCTGTTATCAGTTTCAAGATACAAGGTGTAAACAAAAATCTGTTTGAAGTTCCAAACTTAGTTCTGATAACAATCTAAATGTGCTTAACAAAGTCAAGCCTAGCCAATCTTCATAGCAGGGTATTTAGCTTAACATATTTGTCTGGGATGAGTTTATCCAGATCTCTTGTCAGTCTTAGAAATTAAATTCAATAGGTATATTTTCATTTAAGCAGAGTGATGTCATGTGGTAGAGTTCAATAGGAATGCTTGGATGGTTTAAGTCAATACATGCAATGGAACAAGGCTAGGATTTTAATCAAAAGAAAAAGGGATAACAGCCTATGCTTTGGATCTGTAGCTTTTTTAACAGCTTAGAAGTTAGAGGGGGCATAGTTCAAATATTTGGAAAAATATTAAGAATGTGGCATGTTTGGTTCTGTGGGGTATTATTCTGTGATGTCAGATTGGGTTATTTTTCACCTTTGCATTGTCCTCAAAACCAACGTAAGGAATACACAAGCATTCTGGTCCACAAAGCAACACTTCCACAGTTTGTGTTTTCAAACTCTGTGTGAAGGGTAGAGATACTTTCAAGTATTGACACATCCTTGCCGATGATATGGAGGTTTAAAAAAATGTTACTATAGGGTTAGGCGAACGTCTGTGTATGAATATTGGTACGAACAAACAGACTGAAAGCTGAGGTCTATTTACATGATATGCGTGTCTGTATAACCCATACTCGGATGTTCCCAGTCCAGGACATCGATTATATACTGTTTTATTGTTAATATGCAAGGTAAAATCCGGCTCTGCTTCTGTTGGTAGAGCAATTTTCAGCAGATGAGGGCTGAAAAAGAAAAAAGATGTGGAGATGGGGGCCTTAAATATTAATCTAATAATGTTCTCATAAACAGGATTCTTGAGTCCTCTTCCCTGTAGGTATTCTTCAAGTGTATCTTGCATTCAGGGCAGCAGGGTGAAATGCTTGTGACAAAAGTACTCCTCAGGGTGCTGAAAAATCTGAGATTGATACAGCGTGATCTAGAAACCAATGATTCTGTTGAAGAGAAACTATACACCATTCCAAATTCAGTGTGCCCTTATTAATGTAATGTTATATATTCCAAGTCTTCCGTCAGTGAAAACTGCTTCTTTCTAAAGATCCCAGAAGAACTTTAGTTGTATTGATGTGAATTGTTCTGGTATCTACTAGAGGCAAAAGAAATAACTGGAACATATATGTGTGTATAAAACTGTATGTGTACAGCATTTAATTGTATATGGAAAAATAAATTATAAATAGCTTTAATAGATTGCCTTGCATTTTATTTGTCTTACTTCTCTACTATCCAAATAAATGCTCAAGTCTAATGCTGCTATTGTCTGCAACAGGTGCTGGCCATATTGGTGAATATCTTTGGAGGTATCATGCGCTGTGATGTTATTGCACAAGGTATTATTATGGCAGTTACGGATCTGGACCTGAAGATTCCTATTGTGGTCAGATTACAAGGTTTGTATTCTTTTCAGATTGCTGATGATCATCAAAGTATTGTATGTGTAATTGTTTTAGCAGTTACATGAAAGTGTTAGAGAAAATCTGTAGAGCCATTATAACCAGCTCCTTACCTTCTGTCTTCTGCATTGCACATACCCCTGTACATTTTCAGCCTGTTTTCAACGGTAGAATTCTACAGGTTTAGTAGTGTAGATTGCATTATCATGATCGCTAACAAGAAGAGATTATTTTAGCTGAACATCACTTTCAAGTAGAAGCTTCTTCTGCATGTCTTACATTTTTAAATGATCAACATTCTGACCTTTGAGCTGTTGTGTGACCTTTTGATATTTGTTGTCAGGTGTTAAAATTCTGATTCCCCCATTACTGGTTCATTGAATTTCATCCCCCAATTAATCCTAACCTTTGAAACCTACTTTTCATAATGACCTTTAAGAAGGGCACTCTTATACTATGATCCTTGAGATTTAGACGTCTTCAGAGGAAGCTCCCTTTTCAGATAAAATTGAATAATTTGCAAGAGGGACGTTGCTTTGGTAAACCCTGCTTGTCAACAGAATAGTAACACACAAACAGTTGCACACAGCAGAGCTGACTGGGGAGAAACACAAACCCGCGATCCCCTACAGCACACTTAGCGCATGCAGTCAGGTAGGCAAGGCGTTGGGATCAGATGCAGCACAGAATGTCAGGTGAGCCGTTTCTGGAGGCTGCGATTTTTTTTTTTTGTTTGTTTCTCTTTTTTTAAGTGATAAAAAGGAACGGTGAAATGAGATGGAAACCCGGGGTCTTGTCAAGTCTGTCGGATCTCTGAATTAAACGTTCTAGTGAAGCATTGTGTGTTTTTTTTTTTCCTTCGCTCTGGGCTTTCTATCTCAAACCGTGGACTCAGACTGATTCAACCCTTGTTAGACCCCTGTTGGGCCTATGAAAGCGCCTGCCCACTGCAGAGAAACATGCAGAGAAGCTTAAGTTTTAATATAGAATGTGACTATTACAAACCAGAGCAAGAGATTGACAATTTATACTCTTCTGCTTTGCACTGTTCTTTCTTAATAAACCAAGCAACTACTTGTTTTTCTCTTTTGAATTTACAATGAGTTAATCTTATAAGAAAATGGTATATTTTACCAAATGCTGTCGGCAAGCTAATGGAATTATGCAGGTAGAAACTAGTTTAGTGAGTAGAGGAAATATACCACAAAGTAGGATTGAAAAAATATCACAATTCTCTTAAATCATGTCAACCCATTAATTGAGACAGTGGCGTGGATTACATGCAGTGTAAAAACTCAAAATTCTCTCTTTTCGTGAGAGTGTGACATAGCACGCACATATCAAGCACATTCCTCACGGTACAGGAAGTGCACTACCAAAACATGGCACTGCTAAAAACAGGACTGGAAATCGCCACCTTGCACTAAAAAGCAGTAGAAGTAAAGATGGTACCAAGCAATTCTTTATTAACAACTGAGATCTGCTGAAAGTAGCCCTGGCAAAATTCTTTGACCAAACTGAAATAGTAACAATAGTAACAAGGCAGCTTGCAAAACATAGAAAGATATTTATTTTAACCTTTACACTTGTTAATTTCATGTTTGGTGACTGGGTAGCTGAATGCTTTTAAGCTTAGTCTTTTCAGTCCCTTAGCAGTAAGATAAGATGCCATTCATGTTACACTAGTCTTAGTTAGCATCTGCCATGGGTACATATTAAGAACAAAAAAATTGAGAGATCACGTTTGTACCCCAAAATGTATTAAATTAGCATAGCTGGGAATTCGTGCCAGTGGTCTATATTGCTGTGGGCTACCGACATCAGCACCAGGCTTTAGCGACCATGTGTAGAGTTGAAGTAAAACCTCTTAAACCTAATTTGTCTTATTTCACAAGAACAAAAACACGAAAAAGAAGAAAAAAAAACCTGTTGGTTCCACAAATTTGTTCAAAATGACAAATATGGGGCTCAGTATCAGCTTGCTGCAGACTTACAGAAAGAAAGTAAAAAAAAAAAAAAAAATTGTTTAACTTGTATGGGCTACTGGTATTACTATTATAATAAGAACATTGTGTAGTGGGAAATGTGGGTGAGTAGGGTAGCCTATTGTTGATTTACTACCATTATTTTGAAAATCTTATCTACTAAACATTTGTACTGGATATTCTTATTTATATCATTAACCTAAAGTGCTGGAATTTAGCTCCATTCATAGACTACGGTAAGGATCAGAATTGCTGAAGCTACCCTTCTGTAGGAAACCTTGTATATATTATATATGTAATGTAAACCGGGCTCGCTCTCCACGGTTCGTTTGCTCCTTTAATGAGAGACCCAGACACAGGAACTTGAGATTTTAGGCGCTTACGCACTATTTTTAATAAACAAAATAAACAAAAACAAAACCAAAACCTAACTCTGTTTTCGGAGTACACACAGGAACACCCTGACTATACTCCGGACAGCTAAACTGTTTACCGGCTACAAAATAAAACAAAAACACACCGTTTTTAAACAATTAACTTAAAGGCTTCACATAATACCTTTTTTCTCTTCTGATTGAGCACACTTTCAATCAGGCTCCTTCACACAGCAGCCTCGAGCAGAATGCTTGCTCTCTAGAAATACCCTGCACCTGGCTCTAATTTACAATGGCAGCCAAGTGCAGGTGATAATTAAACAATACATAATAATTTAAACAGTAACAAAAACAATTAAACAAATTCACGTTTCTGGCAGGGAGGATATTAACTCCCTCCCTGCCTTGTTACAGTACATGTATAATATGTATATAAATATATATGCAGTCCAAAAGTATGTATCAAATAATGCAAGGACAGCGCAAACCGCTCTCTTATGCAATGCTGGTATTTTTATTTATTTATTTATTTATTTAGTATTTGTGTAACGCCATGTCTGGGTAGTTGTTTTGTTTCCCTTCCTTTTGGTGTTACATTTTTTTGGTGGCCAGATGAGGCAGGTTGCACTTGCGGTTCTTCAACACCACATAAAAACTTCTTGTAAAGCCAGTTTAAGAGCTGCACGATATCATTCATTCGGGCAAGGCCAAATTTGGAAAACTGAAAAACACATTCAAATATATCCTCCCGTATTTTATTATAAATACAGTAATTTGCATTTCAAGGGAGCATTTATGTCATTACACTACATGTAAACCCAAATTACCAGAAAGGTACTACCAAAATAGCATGCCAACAAACTTACTTTTTTTTTTATTGTTGCATATACCATGCCTTTCTTACACACTATTTTTTTTCTCTGTCAGCTTTTTGCTAAGATACAGCCACTGTTCTCTCCCACATCAGAGGGTGGACTGAATTCAAGTAATTGACACCTGACACCATTCCCCGACATCTCTTTAGAAACCAGTCTGTTTAGAGAGAGGCTAGCAATGGTGCTGATACTTTTTAGACAGAAGTACGATCATCGCAAATAATTTCAGTACAAAAATTAATGAAGTCTGAGAAATTTATCAATAATATCACATTAACAGGTTATTGTCCCAATCCTACCACCAAACTGCAGAAGAAACTTTTTAGTGCTGCTATTGGGTTCGGAAGTAATTTTTGCAAAAATGTTGACTGCTCTCGAGCAGTGTGGCAGGTTACACCCCGCCCTTGTGTGTATTTTGGTTTATTTTGTTTACTTTGTATTGTCTGTTGTTGTTTTATGATTTGAATGTATGTATTTGTGCACAGATGTTTTAGGTCGGCAGGGAAGGATTGATTGCCTTCCCTGCAGGGAAGGATTGATTGCCTTCCCAACCAAAGTACTTCACATGCAGACTGTGCCTAGGCTTGATTGAATGATTTAACAAGCAACCGGGTTCAGGCACAGCTGCATATAGAGGCAGAAACCTCTCAGTCTATGTTGGGTGTTCGGGGAGTAAAAAATGAGACATGAGTGACTATACAAAGAAAGATAACTACAATTGCTACTCATGCTGGATTTCGACCAGCACGGTACTTTGTTTTGTGTGTCTGTTTCTTTTGGCCATCGTGCCTTTTGTTTTGTGTTGTGTTGTTTTGTTTTGTACAAACCTTTGTATTATAATTAAAATACGCATACCAGCGCTTCATCCCCGCACTACTGTGTCTATTTCCTGGTCTGCCGTCACCCACAAGCCATCGTTGCCACAAGCAGATAGTTTGAAAAATATATACAAATGTCACTGAAAGTGCAGAAAGTTAGGGTTTCAGAACAAGGTTTCAAAGCAAGTGTTGAATGAGATAAAACCCTGGCTGGTACTGAGGGGGTTTATTTAATTTTATTTTCAGTCTTTTAAGTGCAGCTCTTCCATTCAGCCTATTAATTAAAAATACTGTCCAGACAAGGCTTTCATTCTGTTAGACTGCATTTCCACAGACCATTAATTACCTTTTGCTGTTGGACCTTTTAGTTTTTCACACAAATGACTCATACCTAACATTAGTCCTAGAAGTGTGCTCTTTCTCCCACGGCCTGCGTTACAGGGGTAATCATAATCAAAGCTTTCAAATCCATTTTCTTACATTATCATTTTGCTAGTGTCTTGCATACTTTATTTTTACTTGGACTAGGATGAAGCCAACTTATACTACCACTGCATGTTTCCTTCCTGGGCAGCAGGTATAGGGTCCCCACTCACTCTGTGGGCAAGAGGGGAACCTAATTACATGTTGCGCAGGAAATTCATGTATAGTGTGGTGGTAGGATCTGTGGCAACATGAAAATAAAAGAAGAAAACTTCAGCTAAATATTAAAGAACTTCACAATGTTGCGGTAATAATCAATTATGCTCCATATATTTTTTTCCTACTACAATATTGAAGGGTGTGATACCCAAGACAAACAAGAATATACTTTTTTGAAAACACATCCCCCAAGGCTGAAAATTCAAAATGAGTTTGAAGAAGTTGAAGTTGATCTCCATGGTCTACACCCCCTGAATGCACTTAGTAAAGACATTCTTTAGCACTGGTCAGGTTCTTAGAATCGAGGGATATAATCACACTTGTATTTTACCTTTAACTACTCATTCAGTTGTTCAGATGACCTGCTTAGTTGCTTTAGCACTGTTTTCATTTCAAAAGAGAAGTTATCCTTTACTTCTGGATTTGAAGTAAAATCAACTGGGGAGAATACATTTTCTCAAGTATTATTAGCACAGTTTTCTGAAGATAGACATTTACACCAGTTAATGTTAGAAAACTAGAAATAAATAACTTCATGGATTTCATACTTCTATTTTCCAGGAACACGGGTTGATGATGCAAAAGCTCTGATAGCTGCCAGTAGCCTCAAGATCCTGGCCTGTGATGACTTGGATGAAGCTGCAAAAATGGCAAGTCATTTGAAAAGTACTCTTTAGCATTTAGTCTTGTGATTGGTCTTTTACATAACTTACATTAACATAGCAGGATATCACAGGCAAGTAAATTGTTTACATGTCATCCCAAAGATAAACACTCTTTCAGTATTACATTACTTTAGATAATGCTGATTACAACAAGGCAGTAACCAAGCGTTTTATTTTAGTTTTCACGGATGAGGCTTCTGTGAAGGCACAAAAGGATAAATCTAATCAGAGAAACATTAAAATGAAAAACAGTGCATTGATTTATGAAAGAGATGGGAGTTAAAGATAAATGGAGGATCAACAACCCAATAGAGAGACCACACATTTTATTAAAATCTCCACAATTCATATTCATGAATTGACATGATTATGACATCTAATACTTTGTCAATACTTAAATAATTATCGGATCATGCACCAGTGATGATATGGTTGTCACCATGTTTTAATAGACAAAAAACTAAAAGGAAGAGGTTTGGTTTTTGATAAATATTTCCTTACGTTTATTGCGAAAGGGATACAAATCTGCATAAATACAAATAACCCTTTAGAAACTCATCCAGATGTGGGTTGGGAAGCAATGGAATCATATTTAAGAGGAAGAAAAATGTTATCGCTATAAGACTATAAGAATGCCAGATGGCAGAATTTCATTCAAGACATTCTACTTAAACTTGTACTCATCGCAAGGCAGATGTCATAAAGAAAGTTTAAAAAAAAAAAAAGATCTAGATATACAAACCCTTACTAATGATAGAGTCCTTGGACAAACACTTGAAAAGGAGCAAGCTTAATTATAAGTGATAATAATAAGAATTTACATTAAAAAAAAACTTGGTTATTGCACCTTTACCTCATTCAGTGCTCAGGGGTGATACCAATTAAGTGGTGTGTCCAAACGGACTCTAGAATGCTCTAGTTGTGCCTCGTGGTGTGTCCAGACTGACTCTAGAATGCTCTAGTTGTGCCTCTGGTGTGACTTGCAGCCCAGCAGCTTGCTTGGCTTTTATGGCTGTATTGTCAGCTGCTTTGTTTTGCTTTGGGAGCCTCACTGACTACCATCTTCTTGAATCATACACCTACCTCCACTGTGGCTGGTAAGTGTCGGCAAGCTCTCGAACATGCACACACCCACTCCAGCTTTAACATCTGCCAGGGTAAGCAGGTGCCAGCAGTATTAAAATACCTTCCAGGTACAAAATGATTTATGTTGGAAAGGATGGGCCTCCAGGTTTGAAATCACTTGAAATCCGGGATTAACACACAGAAGCATCTTACATAAAGTGGAATCTTACTTGTGTGCTCTGTTTTAAATCTGTCCCTCCTTTCCATGTCTAGGTTGTCAAGCTTTCAGAAATCGTATCGCTGGCAAAAGAAGCTCAAGTGGATGTAAAATTCCAGCTGCCAATCTAATAAAGAAGAGCTGTGGTTCTGAAGCTTATTCTTCACAATACTGTTGGTTTATTTTTTTCCTTTTTTGTTTGCATTTGTTTGGTGGCATGAGCTCAACTTTTATTAACAGGACCTGTGCAAAAACATGCAGACTTTTAGTAAACACGTGATGTATTGCTCTAGTATCCCTGCAGGATGTATTTCCCTTTAGTTAACCTTCGCTTAAAAGAACCACCTGCCTCTCTCTTTTGCTGTAAACCTTGATTTACCCATATCGACGGAATGAGAAGATATTTATTAAAATGCACTGTGTTCAATCTTCTTCTTCTGTCGATTTTCGAGGTTCTCCCTTTCGTTACACCACCCTATACCAGTCTACTCCTGCGCTAGAAACTTTCAAACTCATTCACCACAGAGAATCATGCTTAAATCAATGCTTCTGACACTTGGTGAAATAACCCTGAATATTTTCTTGACAATGGACTGAAAAGTGCACTTTGTAATACAAAGTGAACAGTGATCCTTTTCCTTCAGACCATTAATGTGACTTCCACCTGAACAAAGGCTTGCTGTAATGTTGATTGTCCTTGTGTTTGATTTAAATACCTTGCTGGATTTAAGGATGTGACTCAGTTCAGAATTGATACAGTTGGAATATTTTCATTCTGGATGCACATGCAGGTGTGGTTGGGAATTCTTCAGTAGAAAATAGGATTTTCATAACCTTTCTGTGTGTGCTGTTGATTTCCAAAGAACTATGTGTTCACTTATACCCTGGATGGAAAAACCACTGTAAATTCAGGAGTATCCAGGTTTAATGGGGAAACACTTGGGGTGTGCCGATTACTCATAATTTCTTAATAACTGCTAATTAAATGGAATCAACATGTCGGTTACTCAACACAAAACAATGGAGTCCCTCTCTTTCCCTCTAACACAATTATTGAGTATCAATCAATAATAATCTGTTTGATATAGAACCTGTTATAATCAAACTAACTAAAACTCAGTTATATTTTATAAGCGATTGTCTTACGTGCAGAAGTTAATTGCCATTGATTTGTACTCAATTGCAAAGGGTAGAGAAGGGCAGCTTTTCTTGTTTTGAAATCAACACATTAATAAATAATTGTGTTTTGATGTATTTAATACCTGCTGACAAATTCTTCTTGAAGGCAATTACTCAGAAAATGAGTATCCGCACACACCAGGTAAACACTGGTTACAATTTGCTGCTAGATCTCCATGCTTTAGAACACAACGTTTAGCTTTTGAAAGTCAATGATCGGTTTATTGTCGGTAAATGGATTGAAAATAGTCATTTAATGAACTGCAGCTGCATTCTCATATTCACCAAACTATAGAAAGCACTGTTATCCTATCAATGTATTGCTGTTATTTCCCTTGTAAATAAGGAGACCTTGCTGTAAAATATTTAAACTTATGGTTAAAGACTCTTGGTTGAAGGACATTCAAACATTGAAAATAGAATGCAATGTCATTTTAATTCTTTAAATAAATTGTGTTGGTGTTAAAGTGATGTGTGATTTATTATTTTTTAATTTTTTAAACTAGATTAGGATATGGAATGAACTGAACTATGTACCGATGCACAAAAGAAACGCAACACTCCGGTCTAATGGATTAAGCATAGATATCAAACAAAAGAAAATGTGAGCAAATGTGAGCAAAAATACAGATCAAAGAATCAGTTTGAAACGTGACACACTGTCAAAATGAAAACATTACAAAATTAGTATCTGGTATCATTACTCAAAATTACTTTCACTGTTCTTGCGTTAATTAATTAAAATCATGTCTTTTTGAATGGCTATTTATACAGATTCTTAATCGACTCATTTTGGCAATTTTAACTCCTCAAATACCAAACACTGAGCACCGGGTGTTTTTATGAAATCACATGACTTGAGCTCAGTATTTTGTTATCCCAAGGAACAATACTACTCAATCAATCAACAAACCTATCTGCTCACTATTTAAAATGTATGTGCCCAATGAGCTATTGATGTAAACCGTAGACTGGTTTAATTCGTACTACATTAATCAACAAAAGTAATGTTAGTCAAAAAATGCACAATATAACAATTACCAGATATTTTTAATATTATCCAAGTATGCTCTGTGCTTCAGATGTACATAAATAGATACATCTGGAGAACTAGCATTGGACTGTGCAGCTGTGATCTAGCTAACGGTGAGGTTCCTGGGGATACACAGAACAAGTTGTGCCAGAGGGGCTTGGTGAATAGAACAAGCATGTGTCTGGACTAGGAGATGGAAATGTGCCATAGGATATTTCAGTTGTCTGACTCCTGTCAATCTTCAATGACAGGAGTCTGGATCCTGATCATATTGAATGGTTAACCTGAGTAAGACCTGTAAGTGGTCCCTTTTGTAGTTTAACAGTGCTTGCATTACCACATGGATAAGGAATAGTGGAAGAAAACGGCAATAAAAAACAAACATACATACAGGTAGCTGTGGTCCCTCCAATAGCATAACAAACCACATTTTAATGACATAAAGGTGGATGTTAATACTGTCGCTCTAAGATTTATAAACCTGATTTTTTCCATGGGCCTTCACCTTATACGTCAGTAAGCTGAATAAGTGGGTGAATCCCCAACTGGATTAAGATGTGACAGCAGTAGTATTTTGATCCGCCACTGTCTAGATAATTAAAATAGACCCTGCAGTCTGCTGACATGATGTAAAAACAAAATTGTGCCTCAGCTGAGAATCACCCTTTTGAATAGTTTTTAGCTTTTGTTTCTTTCCAGATTCCCACAGATCATTTTAGCAGCAATCCCAATCCAATGCAATACAAAAATTAATCTTATTAAATGGTTTTCATTACAAACATTACAAAAAGCAGGTATATGAAACAGATTTGAATGTTTCAAATTCAAATTGTCTGTCTGATATGTCGGTTCACAGTTCACTGTGCCGTCCAATGATGGAAGCAAAGCGTCTAAATGTTCTGCAGAGGTTGAAAGGGTAAGAGTAGGCCTGGACAAACACCCTGCCCCACAGGATTTTGATCCCGTAAGTATCGGTCTGGATGCTATGGGGTTGGTCATTTTTTTCGTTTTGTGACGCTTCAGACTATATATATATATATATATATATATATATATATATATATATATATATATATATATATTCACATGTCCAGATGGCAGAAGCTGCATTTAATGGGCCTTATTTACATCATTAGTGTTAACAGCAGAATAATGACATCAATTCTACAGTACAAATGTAAAACAATTATAATTTGATGATTAATATATATAATGAGAGATACAGATGATACAGATGAAACAACAGATGATTGACAGCAAGACTAGAAGTGAGGATTGTATTGCCCATTTTTCATCATACTGTAGGTGAAGACAGGCGGCTATGCTCTTTAGCTGGTGCAGAAAGACGGGCCAATGTAAAACTGTACTATATTCTTTCGATTAGGCTGATTTAAATCTTAAGCTCAGTATTCAAATCCTCTCAGCTGGCCCATTGCTGCAAAGTCTGGCCAGTCTTTCTACACCTATGCCCATTTTTCCTCACACAGACCCTTTACTTACTAAATACTCAGGTTTGTCTGAATAGATCAATCGCCTCCTCTTTAAAATATGCACAATATTTTAATAAACAATTCATCTCACAAGTATAATAGAAGCCCAAAATGTTCTTTTTCTTGGTAAGCAGTAAAACTGGGGATGGGGAGTTTATTTTTCAATAACTTCACTCAGACTACTTGCTCACTAAACACCTTGCTATCCCTGAATAGAAAATCATCTCTTCTTTAAAAAATCCTGAGGTGGGTCGCTGCTGCTGTCAGGACTCGTGTAAGAGTGCCAGTGTAAAAGGGGCTCTAGTGAGTTTAAATACATTTAAATGAGCCATTGAAAAAGCAGGTGAAATGCTACTGTTTTAGTATAAAATTCACAAATGGGTTTATTATGTGAACATCTTCCGATTAATATAAATGTGCAGTTGTTTTACATACCTCAAATGTATTACTTATTTCCTGCTCAACTGTCTGAAATCTCTTTTGAAATATGTCTCATTTGATAAGCAGTACATTTACCCTATGGGAACTTAAAAACTTGCTGTACTAACCAATATACAAAGGTGGTTTCTGATGATTGTGGTTTGTCATGTTGTTTGAATCATATGAGTACAACTCCACAACTTGGAACAGGCTCCCATAATGATACATACACAATAGCATTAAACAAGAAAATAAAATCACAAATAGAAATTAAAAAAAAAAAAAAGTACAGCGCTGTGTTTGATGCACACTACAGCTCAGGAAAACATTTTTTCATAACTCCCCTGTTGAAAAGAGTAATAGTTCAAGACTTTTATCATTTTGTGCAATGAATGTGTGCCACATATGAAAAGAATAAAAGCACCAGGATACTGTATGAAGGAGCCTTCATTACCGGTCTCCAGGGCTTTTATTAACGATGATCATTTGTATGTGCATTCATTCAACCAGACGAAAGCTTTTCCAAGAGTTTCCAAGGGAACCCTGACAAATAAGGAGCAGACGTTTCCAATTAACTAAAATATATATATATATCATTTTGGCGCACACTTATTAGACTGGCTGGCAGCATTATGTCTTAGTAATAAGACCTTTATAAAATTTTTCAACAGTAATTTTGCATGGTCATTTTGCTAATGCTTACCTATGCTTTATCATGTTTCCCCTATGCTTTAATGCTTTTATAGGGGGAGCAGACACATATGAGAAGTTTCTGTCAATGTGTTTACCATGTAAACTGTAGGGATTGCCTATGCATGTCAGATACTAAATGACTTTTGGTTGGTCTGCACCTGCTTGTCATTTTAAAAACTATATGCAACTGAATAAATAAGCATTGGTTATATACTACCTAACTTTTACTAGGAATCAATATTTTAAACAAATTTCATGATGTACCATTTATTGAATGGCTGATTATGTCAATATACAGTTTAACCTGTGGAAAATTAGATAACAAAGTACCACATCCTAAAAACAAAGTTTACTGAAAATGCATGATTCATGAGCAAGTCATGAACAAATTATTTAAAGAGA
The DNA here is from genome assembly GCA_030684275.1 of Acipenser oxyrinchus oxyrinchus. NCBI lineage: Eukaryota > Metazoa > Chordata > Actinopteri > Acipenseriformes > Acipenseridae > Acipenser > Acipenser oxyrinchus. The sequence continues at coordinate 30,298,672 of CM060253.1, read as the reverse complement.
AGCTCCCTGTAGCTCTCACTTACTGAATGTGTCCCAAAGTGTGGTCTCCCATATGTGGAGTCAATACCAAACCAGTGGCAATCATTGCCAAATTCAGATTGGCAGAGTAAGACAGAACTAAATGAAATAATCTGCCCAAGGATGAGTTGTAGATAAGCCTGAGACCTATAATGTGTATTTGGATGTTATTCATTTGAGCTAATATTTGCCTTCCTAAAACATTTCCTTTTCCCCTCAAAAATGTTAAAACACTCCTGGACTAATTGTTCCTCATGTTTATGAATTGGCAGCAGTGTCTTTCATCTGATGTCTAAGCAATTACCAGTACATCTGAATCACTGATGCCAAGATTCTGGAATGTGTGTCAGATAATTAGTTGTACACATTCTCCGCCAAGGGATGCATAACTCCAGTCACGGTCAACTACCACAGCGCAGAGCCTTCATCGAGGGGCTCTTATCGCTTAATATATTCTGTATGGTTCTCCATTGTGTCTAGATTATTTTCCATTAACTATTCCAGAAAAAAATATGTTTTGAAAAGGCTTCTCAAAGCTGAGGGAATGTGATTGAATTATATCAGTACTCCTCCTTCAATTGATTTTCATCATGACTTGATCTTCTTCTTCTGCACACTTAATGGCAATCAGCTTTGAGAAGTATTTGTTAGTCCATAAAGCAAATACTTACATCAACACTCTATATTATGAATCAGCATAAAACCGTTTAAAAATGCAACATGTTTGGTTTATTAAGAAGCAAAAGGGAGAACAGTGAATGCGTTTTCTAGCCTTCATCAACATTAGGTTGGAGAAGTGAAATAAAGATTTACTGTAATCACTTGCTTTGAGATATATAAACGGAAATATTCTGTTGTTTATCAGCTGTTTGTAGTATAAAAAAATATTTCACACTCTGTGATGGGGACCGTCACACGCCCTACCACACGGGCTTCACTGCAGGCCTGTAACTTTTCTTTTGTTTGAATCAGACCTTGATAAAGGAATTTCAGGAAACCGCAGACTTACCTGTATTCCAGTAACACATTGTTCGTTCTGTGTTGTTGGTCACTGTATGTTTTGTGTATGCTGCATCATGAAAACACACCCTTGGGAAGAGCACTACAATGCTTGCCAGCATTATATTTTTATATACAGGTACTGGACGGACGCCGGTCTTGTGTATAGTTTAAGTCAGTAACTAATTCATTGTTGTTTTTGTATTCAGTTAACTGAATTAGTCTCTTAATTGTTGTTAGTTATGTGTATTGTTATTTTCTGTGTATTGCCTTCCTGTTAAGCTTTAGGGTGCTTTACCTTTAAGGTAACAAGCTCATTAAAGTGAATGAGGTGCACCTGTAAAGGTGGGCGGGGCTACGCAGGTACAGTATAAAGAGAGCTGATTTCCACCAGCAGTCAGTTAGTGATGGGAAAAGTGAAGCCTCCTGAACCACTGAACCCTCTGAATCATTTGGTTTGCAAAAAGATTCACTGAGCCGAAGCACATGAAGCACTTCATGCTCTTTAGTGCCATCTCTTGGTAGATCTGCACAACTCAATACATTGAGAGTAAAGACAGCCCCCTATCTCCAGAGAGAAGGCATTTAGTAAAGTGGACAATTGCACTAATGCTCAGAGAAGGCAATGTGTTATATAGTGACATTTCATACACTTTTGACACACAATATCGAGCAATTTCATTTTTAATTTTATCGGTTAATTGGGCATCTATAATTTTAACAGTTATTTCAGTGTAAAGGAACATTTCAGTGCTTTTTCTAGACAGAGCGCAGCCATTCCTTTTTTCGAAATTGCCTGGAATATTTATTTTCTGTATCAACCACACATGCGATTAACCAAGAAAACCTTCTTAAATAATCATCCTAGGCATATAAAAGTGTCGTCCAATCGAAAACGAGCTCTTGTTGCTTGAAATAAGACAGCGTCATTTGAGACTTCAGCAACCGTAGTGTTTAAGACGGTGTGATAAGTAGGATATTTTGATTCATGCTTACATGCAGATTCTTCAATGGCACATGTAGTATAGCTCTAGCTATAAGTAGAGAGGTGGAAAATAGTGGGTTTGAATCCCTGCTGTTTCCATTTTTAAAGAAATGTTGTACTCTGTATCCTTTATACACTTATAATAGATCAGAGGATTTTTTACCAATAATGTTCATAAAGAGCTCTGTTTGTACATAATGCTTTTTTTGTTTGTTGTTCATTTGAAAAAATACGAAATGTTTATGAAATATAAAACAAAAAGCAGCATCTTGATTTAAAAAAATGTTTGTTTCAGCTTGACTGAAACACCACACTGTGAGTACTGTTGACAAAAACAGTACATATTGGATAAAAAAAAATGTGTCCTTCCTATCAGCTACTGCTAAACACTGTTCATGGGTCACATGACCTAGTGGTTCAAATGAACCACATGAACCTTTGCTTCGTAATACTGTTTGCTTCAATTGGTTCATGTGAGGTCGAATCAGCTGAGGCTTCAGTCCCATCACTACAGCCAGTTATACCCAAGAGCTCAGTCGACACAGACCTTTGTTGTGATATCCCAAAGCTAGGGCTAGGACTAGGGTTAGGGCTATGACCAGGGCTAGGGCTAGGGCTAGAGGGAAGTATAGTACAATCTATACTTTTTTTTTTTATTTTGGAAGTTAGTTATTTTGTTTATCTCTTTATTATATGGTTTTGTTTAGTTGTTGTTTTTTTTTTATTTCTATTTATTTTTTCACTATAAATATACTTGCAAAGTGGTTAGCTGCATTGGAACATGGACATTGTTTCATTTTTTTTGTAAACTGAACTCTTGTTATTTAAAAAAGAAAGTTTGACTTGGATTACAGCTCGGCTAAAAGGGGTCCCGACACACTGTCATACAGTGACTGTCATATAAAAAAAAAAGTATATTAGATATTTTAGATTCAAATATTAAAAAGGATGGACAGTGTTACGAAGCAAAGGTTCATTTGAACCACTAGGTCATGTGACCCATGAACAGTGTTTAGCAGTAACTGATAGGAAGGAAACAGCTATTGGGTATATGACTGGGTCGCAGTGGTAGATCTGAATCCAGCAGTTGATAGCATTCACCTGTTATTGCTGGATGAAAATCCATACATTACAAAGATGTATTTAAGAAAGTTATTTTCCAGTAATCATTTTATTGCCAGTAGTCTGACTCGTTTCAGGCTACTGTGAAATAAAGAAACCGAGACAGTTATGCTTTCTCTTCCTTACTAATGACACAACATAGCACATTTACAAAAATACATTTCTTACTTCCATCAGTTTCCATTTCTTTTACAGCAAAATAACCATTACATTTTCATTACTAGTTATATTTATTTTTGTTCAGAAAACAATGTGCTGCCGCCATCTTGTCTTGTTTCATAACAATTCACTTCTCCATTTTAATACAAACAAAATAACTTAATTTCACATCAAATTAATTTGTATCGTCTGTATGTAAAATTTCAAGAAATATATGCATAAGATTAAGGTATTTTACCAATAATGTCAGTTTGATACTTTTTACATTAGAACCTTGTTCTTTGTGATGCACTTGGTAAAATGCACTAATCATAAAATACTTTCTTTACTTTCTTTTTATGAATAACCAAACCAACAATAATAACAATAGACACTGTAATGTCAAGAGCAATTTACCATTATTCAATTTTTACTATTTTAGCTGTGGATTCTTGTGGTTCAAAAAGCACGAAGGTCTTCTCTCTAGCTGGCAGATGGACCTTTACGAATTGTAACACAACCTTGACCTGTTTTTACCAGGCAATTTTCTTGCTCCTTATTATTTTTAACAAGGTTAATTAATGCTTTCATTTTTTCTTTCCTTTTCAGCCCCCATTGCATTGCTTAAGAGGATAATAAGGGCATTAAAATAATTACTCCCTTTTGTTGAAAATTGTCTCTTCAATTACATTAAATTGAAGCAGTGGATGTTCCAGAGAAATCTCACTCACCAGGAAAGGTGTTCGGACTACATGGTTCTCATACTCTCCACTTAGCTGCACTGGTATCTCCACCCATCTGTCAAAGGGTGAAACTGCTCCATTCGTTGAAGTTAAGTTCAGTGTTGTTTCTGTACCAATTAACTCATTGATCGGACATACCTTTTGCTCAGGTAGGTATTTCATTTACGGTCTATGATGCTGACCTGTGATCCTGTATCCATCAATACAGTAGTTGCAATGTTATTCAAATCATATTTAAATAAACATTTCCTCCCAACTAACTGAGCTACTTGCTTGTGTTGCCCTGAAGCCTGGTGTGATGGCATAAAGTTAGACAGGTCTTCTAAATCCTTCACATTGTTAGTTAAATCACCTTTAGGAATACAATTGCGGTTGTTATTGCTGTTTCTTTTTTTTTTTTACACATACACTTTTGGACTGGTCTATCTGTATAGTTAAACATATACTTTGGGACTGGTCTATCTGTGCGGTTACTGGTTGTCCCTCTGCATTAACCGTTTCCCGTTTCCCGTTTCCCGACTTCTGTAGTTTACTAAGACATCCAATGGCTCTATGCCCACTTTCACTGCAATAAAAATAATGAGAGCAATCAGAATTCCCCTGCTTAGCTCAATTGTGACACAGTCTTCGTGACTCCTTCCTACAGCATTCTGTGTAGGATCTCTATTGGCTGTCTTTGTGTCCACCAATCTTTCAATTGACTTTGTAAGTGCACAGATCTGGGTGTTTAAATTCAATATTGCTTTCCAATTGGTCTGTACTTCATTTTGCCATTGCTGTTGTTTTTCTGGTTTTAATTCCCCTTCAGAGTCCTGTTCTGAATGAACACTATGTACTGTGGTACCTTTACTACGTGAAGTGGTACCTAACCTCTTCTGTCTTTCTGCTTCATCATTTGTGGCTTTCATTATTTTACTTAGAAGGAAATCATCAGTCACTGTATGATCAGAAAGGTATAGTTTCATGTCTCTACGAATGTCTGCATATTTCCCACTGAGACCCTAACGTAAAGTGTGTAAATAAACACCCTGAACTAAGTCCTTGTCGTACTTAATATCTGTCTCAGTCTGACGTGGTGCAAACAGAACTTTCTGTTTCAGACCCATTATTCTGTATAAGTACTGTTGTGGTGTTTCTCTGTCAAATTGTCCATTAGTTTTTAGACATCAGACAATTCTCTGTCTGTCACACATAGATTAAATATTGTTACAATTAGTGTAAACACAGTGTAGCTACTGTTTGGTTCATGTACCTGTATTGAGAAGTGCGTATCAAACATTTATTCTATATAAACAGGGCCATCATTATAAAGGGAAGGAGTCAATACACGGTTCTCATGTCTCTATTCAGGGTGTTCTGTTGCTTCTTTATTGTGCCTGTATCAAAGTGTAGATCTTAATCAATGAATGTCCTAATTCAAGCAATGATGAACTACCTTTTTATAACCATTTAGGGAGTGAGGAACAACTACCACTATCCACTGGTACTTTTCATTCATCACAATTCGCTGTAATGTGGAGCTGCTGTGCTCATATTTAATAAATAAAAGATTTATACACAAACAAAAACACTTTATCAAAAACAAAACGACTCGTTGGCCAAAGTAAAACAAACACAAACAATAATGATATTGGTTTAAATGAGTACCTTTTTGGACCTCTCACTGGTAGCATTCGCTCTCGCTCTCAACTCCTCTAAACTCTCTCCTCCTCAATGAGCTGGAGTGGGTCTTTTATATTCTGTGGCTGGAGCCTTAATTACCTTATTAAACAATAATTACCTTTAGGCTCCAGCCACATTCCCACTGGCTTTATCGGGATGGGGATTTAATCTCATCCACGCCGACTACATATTACAAAACCGGCTTTTTGCCCATCTCAGATAATAAATAATAATGCCGGACGGCTTTTGTCCATCTGCACACAAATACAATATAATAATAATAATAATAATAATAATAATAATAATAATAATGATAACATAATCATACATAAAATAAATATACACATGGGGTGGGCACCCTGTCACAGTGAAGTAAAATCCAAAACTTATGTTCTGTAAGGATACTGGGCAGTTTAGTGCATTGTCACTTGAGATAAATTAGCATGATCCAGAGAAATGAGTATCACAGTAGGTACCATATCTCCTTATTAATGTAATACATCTGCTCAGTAAAAGTGGGAGTTGAAAGGAATTAAATTGACTACCATGAAGAAATTCTGAACGAAAACCTCCAGGCTCTTTTAATTTTGTAATATTTCATGCTCACTAGCCTTTATCAAACAAGTATCATAAGTAGCGCCTACATTTCTGTCTTTGAGGATATTTCTGCTGGATAAATCCACTGAGATACTGTACTACATCAGATTGCATGGATGCACCCCCACCCCCACCCCCCTTTTTTAGGGCGGGGTAAGGTATCCAGAGAACTGCTCTTCAAAAGACTGCCATGGGATCTTACATTTGTTCAACATCTCAACTGAAGGACCACATGCCACACAGTGCACACCTTAGAAAGGTTCAGTGCAGCATATGGTATCATGGTAAAAGCATTAAAACATAGTGAAAGTCACACATGGTAAATCGCAGATAAGTGCACAGAAAAGGCAATATAAACTGGCCCTAACAACGAACTGGGGCATTGGGAGAGACTGGCCAAGAAGGAAGAGGGGCCCCCACTGATTCAACATCATCTGAATTAAAACCAGCTTGTTATGGAACAAGAATCAAGGCCAAAGTTTACTGTCTTACTCTTCATGCATGTTGCCTTAAGCCTTTAATCATGGGTTTCTTATTTGACTCTTATTGCGCTTAATGTTTTAATAATGTTATATTTAACCTCATTCAATTGTCTCTTCACCATTTCAAATGTATTTATCTCATTAGATCGAAACCAGAACTCCCCTAATAATAAAGTGTCCTGAAGCATGAGCTGTAAGACATGAATAATTAAACAAAAAGGCTGACCTTTTGTACTAAATAAAATGCATTTTGTTTAGATAAGAGAATTGTGTAGAATTCTTCTAAGTAGTATAGAAATCGTACTTTGGTATTATCTTTTTATTTGCTATGATTTTGTTCAAATGTAGTTTTCTACTATTAAGTGCATTTTCTTTAAATAGCCGACAAGCTGGAGAAACTGGTGACCTTCACTAGAAACCTCCTGGCATATGAATGATGATGAATTAGCATATGAAAAGGTAAGGCCAAGATGTTTTGACATATTCGTTATGACTTATAGGTCAGATGCAATAGGTCAAACTTTCCATGCTCACTGGACTTATAGAGTTGTTTACTTAGCTTAATATTATCATGTTCCCATGACACCACACGGTCTACTAAATACTGAAGCCACAGTCCTGTTAAATTTTACACTCAATACTATTTATTTGTGTCTGCTGAAAAAAACATTTCCAACAGCATTTTGTGCATTTTACCAAAATCTACTGACCACTAAATCAACATGTGAGCCAAAAAGGCCTGGACCTTGTAGGAATAGAGGGTTATACATATTCTAACTTTGTTACAGTTCAGTAAAGAAAACAGAAATTCAAAATGGGAAGTTGGATTTCAGGATAGGTGTCATGTGCACCCAAAAGAGCTGTGTAACTCATGCCCCCCACATGGTGAAAACTGGTCTGAAATGTTATTTTTAGCACAAGCTTATAAGGGTTATAAAGTTCCTTAATAACCTCTTCCGTCACTGAGTGTATAATTATAAAATATGAAGTGTCCTGTCTATGCTATACTATATCATTCTTTTTTTTATTGCGCAACTTATTGTACCCCATAGAGTTTACATAAACAATTTTAAAAATATCTAAAAATGTAATAAAAAAAATGGATATGTAAACATACATTTTAAAAAGAAATTGGGACACTGTACCATTGATTAGAAGTTATACTGTTTTATAAGATACCTTTCTTAAAAAAAATTATGGGATTTGCTTTCAGGTCAGTAAAAATAAAGATAGCCAGACCAGTCCTAGGAAGTTATAGAACACAAATTCAGCAGCTGCAGGGTTTATTTAAAATATACAGACAGAATGGCTAAAGAACCCAAAGATTGTTTGAGCAATTAGGGACTTTTCCGATCTTGTATTATATATGTATTGTATTTAGAAATTCCGCAGCCTCCTTCTGTAAAAAAAGAAATGCACGGAAATATCATTTAAATGTGGAAAATAACACACACTATTGTAGTAGATTAAAAAAAAAAACTTTTCAGTGATTTTGAAAATATATTAACCACTATAGTAAATGTTCTAAAAAAAAACCTTAGGATTGCTATTTTGATTTCTAATTTATCCTTTTTTTTTTTTTTTTTTTTTTTTTTTTACCTAGGTTAAAGAAGAGATACTTACAGTAAATGTCCTGAGCTGATGAGAAGGGCCTTACCAGACGATAAAGCTCTCTTATGAGGGTTCTATTGCTATTTGAAAATGGATACGTAAAGAAATAACATTTTACATTTTTCTGTTTGGTTTGTTTCGTGATTTTATTCAGCAGTAGTTTTTGTTGCTGGTGAATACAAACTTTTCCCTCAATAGTCTATGAGTAATACGGTTCGCTCAGAATTCTATCTGTGGTCTCCAATTTCCTAAATAATACCGCCATGCTAAAAAAAAAAATCTTCTACTTACATGGAGCTGTTATTCAGCTCAGGTACTTAGTACACAAAAGCTAATAGTGAACTGCTTGTAAAACATGCAAAAGAAAAAAGTATAACTAAAATGTATTTTTTAATTAGGACTTGAGTGCAGGTTCATGTAAGTTTCTGTATTTAAGTTAGTTCTTAAAATGTATTTGCAAAATAAAAAAAAACTAAAGATGTAGTAATTAAAAGTATCTAGTAATCTATCTAGTAATGCTGGTCATGCTGTTTGTTCAGTAACCTGTTCGTAGTATGTGTTCATAAAGTTTATTCACAGCCTCCTTCCTGGCTTTGTTAGAGAATGGATCATTGATAGACAACATTGATAGACAACATTCAGTGGGTGTGTACAAGAACGCAGATTTTAATCAAGCAGAAAAAAGGTAAAATATATAAATTAATATTGTATTTACTTATTTTCCAGCAGATTTATTTGGAACAGTGATTAAACATAGTTTGAACGATAACATTTAAGGTCCTTTAACAGAGATTAATGACCTCGTATTGACCAATCAGGTTAAAGGAAATCTCAGATGCATTTTCTAATTATGCAAAAGAACCCTGATAATAAGTCATTAATGACTGAATTGGCTTACCTGATGACCAGAGTTTTATTGCAATTAGAAACTGATAAACAATGTCTTTATTGTTATTTTAAACATTTGAATGTACAGCTTTCTTTGCTTTTCCCATGGTTATACTTGGGGGTTAAATTCTGTCAGTACTCATCTGTACTCTGTACCGGGACTTATTTTGATGCTCCACTCACACAGTCCACCAGCACAACGTTTCTCAAATGCACTTTCGTTCAGCACAGTTTGTGTTACTTGCATTCTGTTTCCTCACACTGCTTCTGTTTCTGCTAGCTGCTATTGGCCACCATTAATGTCAGTATAATCACTGCATGCTGATTGGCGGAGCTTTCATTCTGATCAGATTAAATTATGGCATGGGCCACAAATCTCTGCCCATTTCGCTTTGTGTCAGTGCTCATTAGTTGATCAATGAGAGAAAACTTTAGCAGTGCAATGTCAAAACAGTGGTATGGAGTAATATTATTATTATGAAGTGATAATTATTTTCTTTAGTATGAAATATTTGAAACAAACATTGCTGCACATGAATTTGAAGGCAAAAATCCACATCAGTGTTTGCCATAAATTACATAGTTGATAAATATTAGAAATAATTATCATAACGCATTTTGCCTTGCACCGACTTACCACATTGCCAAAAGTGATGTGTGGGACAGTAGGGAGTAACAATAGCATAAAAAAACAGGATCAAAGTGCAGCTTCAGATCTGGTAAGTGAGTCAGAATCGGGATACAGATGTAGGTGTGCTTCACGCTACACTGGCCCAACTTGCAAGGTACATGTTAAGTACAGTGATCAACGTTTTTTTAAATGTGAGTTTTCACTTGCGTGCACATCTAAAAAAAGACAGAAGTAAACCACAGTAATGATATTACTTTATAAAAATGTGTCTTTTGCCACTTTGTTTCTTATACAGAAACCAAAACACCAGCGATAAAATAAAATAAAATAAAATAAAAGTCTACTTTTATACTGTTTCTGCCTGAAAAATCTTTTTCTGGAATAGATCATGGTAATTAATCTACGCAGAAACACAACAGAGAAGCACACAGAACATATTACTGTAAGATAAGTAATAAGTACAAAATAAATAAAAGAAACAGGGATATATGTTCTAATCCAAGGCTATTATTGTAGCATGGCCAGGTCCTGTTGTAGGTGAGTACCCAGGGTCTGGAAAGTATGGGGATGATTTCAGAGAATACTATGGAGATTAAAATAGCCAAGTACATCATTAGCAGTAGTACTCCCTGTTACAGAATAAATTTGAGGGCCATTTTAGCCCCTATTGTGCACTGTTTGACTTAGACCTTTTTGAATCATATTCTTTATAGCACAGTTGTTTTTTTAATATCATTTTTTATAACATCATCCCTTTTTTTAGGATATTGTGAAACAAAACTCCCCCTCTACAGCAGTTACTGCATAGTATAATATTTCTTAATGCTTATTATTTAAGATTTAACTTAAGTGTTATATTACAGTACATGACTGAGTGATACAAGCAGTATATTACAGTACATGACTGAGTGATACAAGCAGAGGGTACAAAGATACCAGTATTTTCAACTTCTTTGTTTATGGTGAATTGGTTATAATTGATCAGTTATTTTTTAAGCTTATTTTGTATTTAAAAATGTATTGTGTACCAATATACAGTATATACATTTTAAAAGTATTTATTCATTGGCACTCAAATTGTCTAAATTTTTTAAATGTTTACACCCAGCTGTGCATATGAGTACCTGCACTTTTTTGTTGAGAATTCCACCCCTTTGCATTTACCATAGTTTACCCTGGTTTGCCACGTTTATTAATACAGTATGCTTTACCATACAGTACCTTGGTAGTCTTTAGAATGCTTTCACTATGCTTTGTTGCACTTTGCTATGCCTTTACTATGAGAAACCTTTATAAGGGAAACTCTTTCTTTCAAAACTGAACATAGCACTTATAGGTAGTTTTACAACAGTCTGCAAAAAGCGCTCCAGCACAAAGGATAAAGCAGAAGGAAAGTTGGATGTTTTTTTCAGAGGTCCTCCTAAAAAGTTTCTAGCATTATTATTAAATACTGTGTACGTTGGATTAATATGAATGGCAACACAAGCTAACTTTATCCACAGTTTTATTCCAGGTAAAAGATGGATGATCTCCTTAAAATATATTAGTGAGCTTTTGTGGCCCTGAGAAGGAGAGCATAGCATAATGGATTTTCATTTTGTTTTCTATATTTGTTATTGCATTTGAACCTTTAGACACAATGAACGTATTCTTCTTCAGATGTTTGCAGGGTTGCTAATGACACTCAATTGGAAAACTGAGTGAACTTGCTTTGAGAGATGCATTTTCAAAGTTATGGGGGCTGGCCTTTGAGCCATAGAGGTGAGACACAAACTCATTCAAACTCACTGATATACTCCATTTCTTTAAGTACAGACCTTCCTTTGCTTTTGATCAGACCGAGCCAATTAACACATCAAAAACTGCTAAATGTGTCTTCAGTAATATTGCAGATATAAAACCATTACGGGAACTGTCATTTAAGTCCTCCTCCAAATAAAATTAAAAGAGACCAGTCGTGCATTTTATGACTCATGTTGCTTGAATAAATAGAGTGGTGCCTCCTTTTAGAATTGTCATTCATCTCCCGGCCTAGCTGTAAATTAAAAAATTAGAGCCATCAGTTACATGAAAAAGGGTATTACCATCACAATTGGCCAAGCAGTTCTCCAGATATATGCAAAACAGAAAGATTGACACTCAGACAGGCAGAGAAAAAGCCTCCATATATCCCCTGAGATTATGATGCATTTACAATACAAACAATTTTTGCTAAATAAGGTCCTTAGCAGGTTAAAGATTTACAAAATGCTGGGGTCCCCGAGTGGCTAACCTGGTAAAAGCACAGTGGTGTGGTATGTTGGGTGAGTCATTGTGGCAAAGTGCCCCCCTGTGTGTATTTTGTGTTACGTGTTGTGTGTAAATGTTGGTGTATAGTCATTGGTACACGGGATATAAGCGGGTCTGTGTTTCACGTGTATTTAAAAATGTAGATTTGTACTTGGCACGAGGAGGGCACAAATCACTTTCACGTGCTGGTTAAAATATAATGTGTGGTCACGGGAATTGCACTTTAATTAATTCACGTGCAGTTGTACCGAGATTCCAATTGAATTATTGACTAGCAATCGAGTCTCGGTACAACTGCATAAAAGCTGCATGTTTTCACTCACTCGGGGTGGTGTGTTCGTTGAGTGGAGAACGGAGAGAGAGAAGGAGAGTAATATTTGAAACACTATATCGCGTGCTGTAGGACCAGCACGATACTTGTTTATTTATTTACTCACCGTGTTTGTGTGTCTGTCCGTCCACCGTTTGTTTAATTGATAGTCCGTTTTTGTTCGTCTATTTATTTTTGGCGCAAGTGCCGTGTCCTGTTTCGTGTTCTGTTTTGTTAAACCTTTTTATTTTGATTATTAAATGCTGAGCGCGATCACGCGCTCAGCTTCATCAAAACCCCAAGTCTCTGTCTGTTCTGTGTTCCTGCTTCTGCCGTGACGTCACCGCTCAGCCAGCTTGTCACAGTCATACAGCGCAGGTTCACGTCCTGGTTGTGCGAGTTGGCCAGTCTTCACTGGGGATTCCAAAAGGAGCGTCGCATTGGCTCTGGTGCTCACATGGGTTAGGGAGGGAAAACTGGCAGGGACTGATTCTGCTCATCGCGCTATAGTGAACCCTGCTGGCCAAGTGCCCAGTGAGCTCAAAAGCAGACACCTGCAGGGCTGGCCTTTGTCCTCCAGCGGTCAGTAACTTGCTGGCATCAGCTCTCAAGTTCCTGGGTGTAAAAGAGGACGCTTGCTAGGTTGTAGGATCGGAGGACACCCACTGAACCTTCAGTTTTCCCGAGCAGTGTGGGGAATTGCTGCGGTGATGGGAAAAATGATTGGACATTTAAAATTGGGGAAAAAAATGGGGGTAAAATATTTGGGCACACCAAATAAAAAAAAATAAAAAAAGATTTACTAAATGTAATTATTAACTTGTTCTTTAAAAAATAAATTACCAAGTGGGGGATGGAGGGAGGATGCTGGGATGCCAGAATCACTGTCGAGCCCTCTTAAGGTGTCGTGAGCTAGTAGACAAAACACCAAGGATGGAAGGTGCCCACTTGAAGACCCCAGAGTACCCTACTCAGCTCAGTCCAGACGGTTGTCATGCTGATGTGCTGGGGAGGCCGCATTGTGGTTGATCCCTGGAGCCAGCATTGCAGTTTTGTGTGTGCTGATGCTCCAGGGAGGCAAAGTAGGCAGATCCCTGGAGCCAGCATTACACTTCAGCCATCAACACCAGACAGAAGGATATCTAGATCATCAGATGGAAGGAAACACAGATGGATCACATTAGTTTACAGTAAAATAAGCTATGTCTTAGTTGGTGCTTATCTTGCCGAGAGCTGAGTCCAATATCAGCATGAAGTTTTAACACCTACTCTAATGTAATGGAAATCTTCCCCACCTCACTTCAGAAAATCAGCCCGGAGGAGTCTTTTCATTAGCAATTTTAGCTGCAATAGTTAGTTAGCATGGTATGACATGATATAAAAGGGTATTAAAAATGAAATAAAGAAAAAATGAGGAAAATGTAGATGATTTAAAGTATCTCTACTACAATGGTTAAGGAAGGACTCAAGAGTTTTGATTTTGCAAAAGCTGAAATAGATTTTTTTTTTTCAGATTGGTTGAAGCATTCCCATTGTGTTTTATTCTCATGACGACAACAATCACAACTCCAAAGACAGCGCTTAAAATAACAACAGCAAGACACCATGTAATTATATGTCTTGCAGTAAAAAAGAAAAAAAACACTTCAATTTGAACCTTGACTGCAAGGTCAATTTATACAATAAAAGAGAGCAATTATAAAAGGGATTAGTCTGCTATGTTTTGAGAATTCTCGTCAGCTGTCCTGCCAAACAGTACGGAGGTAAATAACCATTAATTTACTTGTTTGGTTTCAGTCATCACATACTCTTAGAACACCAGGGGAGTAAAACAAAGCCACTACAAAACACTTTTTTTTATCTGAAAATATCTTTAATACCATGTTTTGCTTTAGCCAATATATTATACTGTGAAAATGTTCTAGTACTTGAGATTCATTGGCTATTTTAGTGCTATGATTTTATTTTATTTTTTTGCTCCTTGCCGGTTGTTAATTCACCCCCATTATTTGTCTTTTGTAGGAATAGGCAAAGTGATTGTAAAATAAAAAATATATACATTAATATGAGGATAACAATATTAAAGTGGAGAAAGTGAGACACATGTTAGGAATAGTAATAAGAGAGATGGAGAGTGTTTTGTAATTGCTTATCATTGAATTGAAAGGAGAGGTAAGGGTTGGATGCAAACCACATACCACAGGGTATAAAAAAAAATGTCTTACCACACTATGGAACACACTTTCTAGTCTAGAGGTAACTACCTGTTTTATGCTGATGTCAGTGTTATTAACTCATCAGCTGCCAAGAGGAGTGTGCAGTTAAGCAGAAGTTCGGCTTTTTGTTAAAAAATTGGAACAAAATATGCTTTGCAAGGGAATAGCTACAAAAACACATTTGTATCCATGGTTTCAATTCATAAGGCGCAATACACAATTAACCCAGCAAGTGTTCCAAGGAGGTTTCAGGGTAGTGGAGTGCTAAAAGAATGGCCTTCTGTGATGTTCATTAGAATTTCCCATTGCTGAAGCTTCCTACTTGCTTTAGATTGTCAGTGGAAATGAGGTAGATATCACGACAGAACACAATTAAAGAGAGTACATAAAGAGAGTACATAAAAGATTAAGGATTAATTAAGTTTGCAGGTTGTAAATGACCTCAATAATGTATTACTAATTGTATCACAAACCCATTTTATCAAAGCTTTCTGAAAACACACATACTGCACACATACTCAGTCACTGCAACAAAGTGATAGTTGTTACCAAGCAGGCAACTGAAACAATGTTATTCTAATTCTAGTTGTCTTTATTAAATCACAAAGTATGATGTCTTTTACAATGTAAGATTTAATAGCTCACAGAGAAAGCGTATTTTCATATACCTTTTAGGTCTCTAGGAATTATTATGTTGCTGAAAGCTTTTTTAAAAAGTAGACTTGACATTTGTAATGTGTTTCCGGAAATACAAATACAACCTTGCTCCCTTTCAAGATATACCTTCCCTTCAGTTCAAAACAGCATTAATAAAATTAAATTGCTGGCTGTGTCTGAAAATAAAAGAAAATCCTGTCAACATTATGAAAAAAATATTTGGAATGTTTTTTTTTATTTTTTTTATTTCGATGTTTGACTTGTTTACTTGATTTCTAAACAGTGTTGTACAATACACTTTATTGCATTAAGCAAATATATTAACATACACTGTGTAAACAAAAGAGGGTAATGAAAGGAAATGCTTCAGTATAATCTTATTTTGACGTGTATTGAATGTTGCATTTACCTCCCTCGAAGGTCTTTTACCAAAAAGCACAGCGATATTAGGTGAGACTATATTAAAGGGCAAATTTTCAAAGCATTTTTTCCAATCCTAAGAAGAAAAATGGTTGTTAATTTTACAAAGCTAGAACAAAAAACAAAACTATATATATATATATATAGTTGTTTGTTTTTTAGTTTTGTAACATAAATGTGGATTGTCCTGCTTCTAAAAAAAATAGCAGTTAAATAAAGACTGGAGCAAACGTTTTGAAAATCTAGCCTTAAGTCTAATACATAAACATTTGGGCTAACTGTTACGAAGACATTACAACACCTTTGTCAGCTTGACTCTTTAGTTGAACTGGTCCCCATTGCCCTGTTAACCCTTTACCCCATCAACATTCTGTCTTTATATTTTAGATTTTACAGTTTATACATCCTGACTAACAATCCATAGATATTATACACCCTTGAATTAAAATCAATTATGAGTTTTGTTTAACTTTGTGCTATTGTCTGCCAAAGTGTTGTAAGGCAGTGGATAATAGTCTGAGTAATCAATAGTATCATTGAACTCTTCAATGCACGTTTGTGCTTATATGGCCAAATGCTGATTCAAATTACGTTTTTGTTCTATATGGTATTTCTTACATCCACATGAAGATTATTGCTGGGGGTCAGATTATTGGTTACACTCTGGTGTACTGACAGGAGAGCACTTTTGAAGCCACAACGTTGCTTTAAACCTGAGTTTAAAAAAGTAACTGAAATAAAAATGACATGCAAAGTGAATCTAAATGAGAATAAAATAAGGTAACTTTGTTATTTTATCCACATGCCAAGTTGCTCCTAAAGGCACACCTAGTAAAAGCACTGATGTGTGAAGTCACTGTTTTTTAAAACTAGAACAGAACTTGCTCCCTCCTCCTAGCGTCTAATGAGTTAAGACAGTGGTATAAGATGGATAGCACTTATTCATAGCTTTGTTGTTTGTCTTTGAATATTGAGGTTAGCAGTTATAGCCCATGTCTTTCCATTCAATAAGCTGAGATGCCAAGCCATTACAATCTTCAGAAAACAAGCAACTTTGATTATACACTTGTGTTACTGAACACATGAGTCACCATAAAGTCGATAACAGTAGGGAGGCATTAAGTACTATGGAGCATAAAAGGTCTCCCAGCATTTAAAAAAACAAAAAAATAGACATTGATTATTGTTCAGCATGGTACAACCTTTTACATTGCCTGCAGCTCACACAGATCTCATGCAGGTACACTCTGTAGTGACAGTCAAAGATCCTCTCCTTTCCGTCATAGTCATTCCTTATCTCACACTATATGACTGTCACTACAGAGTGTACCTGCAGATATCTATGTGAGCTGCAGGCAATGTGCTCTGTATAATTATCTTTACAGAGCATCTGACCTGTAACCAGTGCAAAATATATACACTCTTCTGTCACTGCAACTCATATCATCAACTGTAATAAACAACTACAACATTCACAGCATTACATCATGAAACATGTACATAGTGTCGTTGTAACTCAGGAACACAGGTAGATCACTTGTTATATAACTTGTTACAGAACACTGGTTGCTATATCTCAACAACATTAGCCAAAGCAGGAGCTGTTATCCAATTATGTAGAATTAAATTTTACTCTGTAGTGCACAGTTTGGTTTAAACAGTTCATATCTATTTGTGAATATCTAGTGTTATCATAGAAAACTTGAGTTGGCAACTCCAAGTATTTTTTGGCAATATATTTGACCCTCTTAAAAATGTGTGATTAAAGTGCAACAGTAGGTTATAAATTATATTTAAATACAACAGAAATTAAAAAGGAGACACTGAAAATATTTTTGAAGGAATCACCAGTGGAGCTAATATGTCATGAGC
This sequence comes from Acipenser oxyrinchus oxyrinchus, assembly GCA_030684275.1. Lineage (NCBI taxonomy): Eukaryota > Metazoa > Chordata > Actinopteri > Acipenseriformes > Acipenseridae > Acipenser > Acipenser oxyrinchus. The sequence goes on along the minus strand of CM060253.1, from coordinate 30,281,032 downwards.
ATATAAAGTATAAAGTTTTTTTCAGGCGTTCACAAAATACATTAAGAAATAAATCACTCTCCCTTCACAGCATGTACTGAGCTGACTCCATACTGGGATTCAAAGCCAAGTTTGGAATTGCCCCCCAGTTTATTTCCTGTGATTTTCTTTAGCTTGGATATCTCCACCCTGGCTGCATATGGCCAGCTGCTGGTCAGAAGTAAACAATAAAGCAATAAAGAACACTAGGGAGTACATTACGTGCAATTTGAAGATTACAAAAAAGATTGTGGGACGAGACCGCAGGTCAAGTTGTGGGGCGAGACCGCAGGTCAAGTTGTGGGGCGAGACCGCAGGTCAAGTTGTGGGGCGAGACCACAGGTCAAGTCCTTCAATCGTTTATGCTGTCCTGTTCTTCTGTGGCCCATATCAGTCCTTGCCAGCAACTTCCCCACAATTCTGTTCAAACTCATTATTATTACTCTTATTACTCTCATTGTTACTCTCATTACTCATTATTACTCTCCAAATGGGAAAATAAACTGAAATTTATTACTTCATGTTTATCAAACATGCATTTTCCTTTAAAACTCCCTAGTTATAATTATTTTCTTTAATTGATGACCACAACACAGTTTTTAATTATGTTATTAATTATTGGCACATTACTATTTTATTTAAGAGCAAGTAGGTTTTTTTCACAGTTAAAATAACACCACAGTTTAATTTAATTGGTGAATTATCACAATATGGTATTACATTTTTTCATTTGAAATGCAACATATTCCCTGTTTTTAAATAAAAAAAAACGTTTCCTGTTTTTGATCCAGTTTCTTTTAAAAGTATTACCAAGCTATTTTCTCTGTTTTTTCTATACCTGTGAGAGGTTCGCTTTATGTTGCCTCATATATAGCTATGCAAGGTGCTGATAAGTTCCCTGTGCCAACAAGGACCTAAGAGGAAAATACAACTGATAACTGAAAAATGAAGTTGATTTATAGTAGCACAAAATGAAACCAATCATATGTCAATTTAGATAAGAATTAATAACTCAGTGGGGTCCCTGGGGGGATGACCTGGTAAAAGCACAGCATCGTGGTATGCAGGGTGAGTCATACAGCGCAGGTTCACGTCCTGGTTGTGCGAAGTGGCCAGTCTTCACTAGGGATTCCAAAGGGAGCGTCGCATTGGCTCTGGCACTCATATGGGTTAAGGTGGTTCTACACTGGAGGTGAGTGACTGGAGCGAATTTTGTATCTACATCAAAGGCGAACGTTTTAAGTCCAGAAACTTTCACCTGACCTTATCCGTATATAGTTCTCATATTTTTTTATTGACAGCGAGTACAAACATGGACATTGACAGAGGCAGTGCTGCTGAAATACTTCTCCTGGATCGTAGATGCCAAAGAAGACAAAGAAGGCTTTGGGTGCATGACATAAATAAAAGAGCAAGAGGACTACTACCACCTAATGAATGAGTTGCTCCTGGACAGCCAGCGGTTCAAGAGATACTTCTGTATGGATTCTCGCAAATGGAGCATTTGCTCAGTCTGATTGGACCTGATATCACGTAGAAGAGAACCAACTTCAGGGAACCCATCGAAGCAAAACAGAGGCTGTCTGTCACATTAAGGTAAGAATTTTAAAAACGTTCATGAATTTCATGAATTAAATTTGTTTGGAGGTGACAAATAAGAAACATAACTCAAGGCAGAAATGAGTTTCCGCAAGATGTTTTATTTATCAATCTGCGCATTTGTTAAACAATCTACACACCTTTTACACACACATACACTAAATAAATAAATAAATAAATATGAAAATCATAAGTTTAACAAATGCGTCTTTTATTCAGAAACAGTTAAAGCTCTTAAAGCTACTGCAGGTGGGGCTTATCCTGGAACTGGGATGGGAAATAGGGTTGAATCTGAGGCTGGATGTGGTTTTGTGACTTATGGATTGGGAACTGATATAGCTGGTTCTGATAGATCAAGTGCTGTGACTGCTGTTGTAGTTGCTCTTCTCTAGATCTTCAATCACGCTTAAAATTCAAATTCGAGCCTATATCTAATTGCGTGCATTGAGTCTGCGTGGAGGTGGCCCTAAGCTCAGAAGGTCGATGTCACCCTAAACAGGTGCAGGTGCTGCTGGTGTTGGCTGCAGTTTAGCGTCGACTTCATCCATACTTTTTTGGGTTGGTCGTGTGGTCGGCCGTCAAGTCAAAGCACTATCATCATCACTGCCCCACTCCTCACCCTCTCGCCCTTGTCCCTCTTCCTCAGGTTGCTCATCCTCCAGAAACGAGCCTGCGCTCCTGTCATCGTCCGCATAATCAGTGTTGCTAAAATATACAAAAGAATATCAAGGATACTAATTATGGCTTGCTATTTTTCCTGGAGTTGTTTCCTCTCCTTTAAGATTTCCATTGATATCTGTTAAGACATTCCTGTATCTCAATTGCAACTGAGAAACGTTCTAGTAGTAAAACTTGTTTAATTTATGGGGTTTGCTGTTAAACAACTAAATGGGTTTTTAAATGGTCCGTCGTTACCTTTTCATTTAAAAGAAGAATTAGGAAACTAAATACAAACCAAACGATTCTTGTTGTCTCCCAAACTAAAGTGCTCATTCACAATAAGTAATGTGATGATGGTCACAAATGGAGATTAGATAAAGGGGCATTCAGAAGAGAAAATAGGAGGCACTTTTTTACACAGAGAATTGTGGGAGTCCAACTACCTAGTAATGTTGTTGAAGCTGACACCCTGGGATCCTTCAAGAAACTGCTTGATGAGATTCTGGGATCAATTAGCTCCTAACAACCAAACGAGCAAGATGGGCTGAATGGCCTCCTCTCATTTGTAACCTTTCTTATGTTCGTATGTTCTTAATTGCATCTGTGCAATTGATGGGAAGCACATCACCATACAATCACCATTTAACACGGGCACACAGTTCTTCAATTACATGGGGGCTTTTTCCTTCGTACTCATGGCACTTGTAGATGCTGTCTACAGGTTCCATGTCATACAGATGGGAGAAGAACCAGTGATGCTGGTGTTTATTCAAATTCTGCACTCGGGAGGTCAAGAAGATGGATGTGCCATCTGACAGCTATCTACCAGGTGCGCAAGACCTTGGCAAAATGCCATATGTTATAGCGGGGGATGCAGCATTCCCCCTGAAGACATATTTGATGAGGCCATATCCGGGACGCAATCTCCCTCACGATAAGAAGATTTTCAACTACAGCTTGTCAAGGGCTTGTAGAATTGTTGAAAATGCCTTTGGCATACTTGCTGCCCGATGGCGCATATTCCATCGGAGGATTAACATGCTACCACAGAAAGTGGACACAGTTATTGAGGCAGCATGTCTTCTCCACAGCTATCTCCAGAAGCCAGGTGTGACAAATCCTATGGTTGGATGAGGTAGAAGAGAACCGACATGGAAATCTGCAATCGGTATCACACATGGGAGGAAATCGGGCATCACAGGAAGCTTTTGTTGTGCGAGATCATTTTTGTGCCTATCTCCAAAGCAAACAAGGTTGTGTGCTCTGGCAAGATGATAAATGACACTGACTAAAATTGTCCCACCATATATATTGTGCATAAAAAGGCTAGGTTTGCATTCCGGCTACAAAAATACATTTTGAATTAAAAATTGCATGTTTTGTTATTAATAAACCATTGAATTTGAAAGGTTTGCTCTCTGACTGATTCTTGGTCTCTCGATCAGTTGAAGAAGACGAAGGAGTGCAAGAAAAGGTGAAAGAAAGATAAAAGGGAATAACACAACTAACTAGACACAGAAAGAAGCAATGACAACATAAATCACTGACTGAGGTTTTTTATGTTTTTTTATTTTTATGGTAGCTACGGTTCAGGAACGGTAAAAATTAAATAATATTTTGAGAATATATTTTTATTTCAACCAAACATATTTCAAAATAAAACTGTAAAATAAATTCCAGATTACCAAAAGGAAGCTATAACATATTAGTAGACCCAGAGGCAGATGTGAAAATCAACAGCAGGCCTGTCATTTGTGTTTTAACCAGTTTTTTGAAAAAAGAGAAACGCCTAAAACAGCAACACACAGAGGACATAAAAAAACAAAACAATTACAAGCAGTTTTATTTTGGCAGCTTTATTTTTCCAGAGTAAAAGCCCCTGCCCCCCTCCCCCAGTATATTCATTCAATTCACTCACCAGACATACTAGTTATAATGCCCAAAATGTTCTGCTGGGCATTGTCCTTTTTACTGTTGTCTTTATATACATTTAATGATCAATTACAGAGCACAGGATACCGCTGCACTTCTTGAATCAACTTCTAATCTTCCATGTTTATTGCATATTTGTGTTATGGCCTGTGTCAAGTTTACTGATATTACGGACATTGGTTGTGATTTAGACCATTCTGATTGGTCTGTTTCACTGTAGTCACTCGCGATAAGCAGGGAAAAATAGAACACAGTTCTATTCCTGTGTAGTCGCTCGCTTCACCCAGACTGGCCGCTCGTGTCGCTCGCAGTCGGTGTAGACACACTCATACATTTCAGTCACTTCTAAATTATTCGCTCGCCTCCAGTGTAGAACCACCTTTAGGGAGCTAAAACAGGCAGGGACTGTTTCTCCTCATCGCACTACAGCGTCCAGTGAGCTCAAAAGCAGACACCTGCAGGGCTGACATCCACTCTCGAGTTCCTGGGTATAAAAGAGGAAGCTGGCTCGGTCGTACTATACTAGAGTCAAATCCTGTGACCGAATTTAATCCATTTTTCATTTTGGTCTATGTGAAGTTTATGTCTCGCATATTCTGCATAGTAACCATGGGGATTAGTTCTCCCTCCTGTGGGACATATTCCCTGAATATGATAATAATACATGAACGTGTATTAGAAATGTAATTGAATTAATTAATGAAACCAGCGAACCGAAGTTCTAAGCTTCAAGGAAAATTCCAGTTGCATTTTCCTTTCATGGAACTAAATTAATTAATTGTAACACATTCACATAGAATTGAACTGCTAATTATTTAGTTTGCACACTTTGCATGTGAAATAACTTTTAGTGAAACTTGATGAAGTAACTATAAGTAATCTACCTCATATTGTTGTATGAAGAATTTCTTTAAAAGTAAGCTTGCCATATCCTTAATCTATATACCATTAATAAGCTTAATGTGATATATTCTAAGATTGTCTGCATCGTTTCAGTTGAGGCTGTGCTTGTATGTGGGCGTGTGTGGGTGTGAGCAATTTACTAGCTGTGTCACGGCTTTCTTGAGTTGCTGCAGTGGCTGCTGTGTGTGTGAGGAGACAGGTGGTGTCATATTTCAATTGCCTGCTAGCCAGCATGAGTGCAGTGAGAGCTTCAGACTTGTGTTTGGTGCTTAGAGACTAAGAGATTTATTTTCTGACCTTTTCTGATTTCTGTTTATTATTTGTGTACTTCATAAAATACTACTATTGATTAAACATTCCTTGTGTATGTGTGTTCATAGTAAATCCTCGATCTTTGTAACATGTCAATTAAATATTATTAATAAGAGAACTAATCAAACCAGATAAACATTAAATGATCAATTACTGAATTGTTCCTACACTCCCTTCACAGCTGTGTATAGAACGATGTAATGTCATCATCTGTTGTCCATAAACAGGTCCACTTGCTGCAACAGCTAAAGTTGTGATTTAATTTACTCCTTCTCTCCCTAGGGAGGGCATAGTTGTAACAGTTTATATTTTTTTCAACAGAGAATTTATAAATGTTTGATAATCTATCTGCTCTAAAAAGTCCATATTGTGTGGTAAAAATTCTCAATCATTGTTCTGATAAATTCTTCATAATCAGAGTAAATATTTTTTTTTTTTATATAAATTTAGTCGTCGCCAATGGTTTTCACCCGGGTTTTCTCCCCAATTTGGAATGCCCAATTATTATTTTTATCCCAGTTCACCACTGCAACCTCCCGGCTACTTGGGAAACAGAGATTGAAACATTGAAAGAAGCTATGATGATTGCCACCAAAATTTAAATTTTTCAAATTTTCGAATTGTAAATTTTAAAAAAAGGAAAAATGATGAAACCAGACCATATTTTCATTTTTTCTATTTCATGAAACATTCAAAAAATTGAATTGATAAGCGTTACAGAGACCAACACAGACCAGCGAGCATCCTCACACTGACATCGCTGCTTTCACCTGTACCAGTCCCCCTTCTGGCAGTACAGCAGTCAATACAGTTCATTCAGAGTATGTTATTTCAAACTACACAATATCTGGCAATGTTCAAGTGAACATTTATTCCAAAAATCACTGATCTATAATTAAAGTGAATTAAAGTTTTTCAGATTTATGTATGTAATTTACTAAGTTTAAATATTTATGTCCATTAATAAAATAGTAAATTAGCATAGGTTAATATAATTGAATTACAGAAAGGATTTGCTTAATACATTTTTTAATCAATATTTATGACTAAACTGATGTTAATTTATTAAAATAAAACACTTTTAAACAAGGGTTGTTTACTATTCACTGGAACTATTTTCTTGTCCGTTGTGATATTTACTGTTATTGGAAAGATTTTTAATAGCATTACAAACTTGCTGTCTCTGTCTTTTTTAATCCCACTTATCCCAAACGTGGTTTCCATTGTAAAATAAAATAGTTTTCTGCTGTTTTCCGAATGGTTTTTGTACAGTGTTTATTTTGCGTTTTTGTGTGCTGGGCAGTATGTCCCACGTGAGCTACCATTGCTGGTAGCGCCACCTGGGGTTCCTGTATGTATGTGCTGTATGTAAATAAACCTGCCTGCCTGTGGGGCTTGTCAATCCCAACCTTCCAGTCTCTGTCTCCTGTCAATCACGCAGCGAAACACGCATCCACGTCATTCTTTCATGCATTGTAGCAAGTCCCCTGTTACATGTGGACTTGTAATTATATCAGAACATTTACTTTGTCTCATGTGTTTTAATATACAGGTGCACTCCACTTATAAAGGACTCCACGGGACAAAGGAAATCAATACATTATAAACACAGTACGTGGTAAACACAATTCAAAATGCTACATGTAACTGCAAACATAAGTACCTTAAATATAAACAATAGAAGAAAGATTAACTGGCAAAGAACAGGAGTTTATTATTTATACAAAACACACCCCTGTGGGCCATACAATGTAATAAGTAGTACCATTTTTCAAATTTATATTTTCACTAAATGTAATTAGAATTGTATGCGTTATACGTTTTAAACTGTACAACGGCTGTGCCAACAAAAACATAGACGAAAAGTAAACAGCAACTGTTTTTCCTGCCTGAAAAATGCCGCCGTGATTGTCATTTATTTTCCCGGATGTACCTTATTTACGCAAAATATCTACCTGTGGAACAGGAAAACTATACCTAATAAAAAAACGATACCTTATATATTGTAGCGATCCGTGCATTTGTGTTTATGTACTGTATTCCCTGCTGTCTGTTTGTGTTTACATGCTGTGTGTTATCCACTCCCTGTTGTCTCTCGCCTCTGCTTTGATTACCTTTTGTGTGTATTCCTGTGTATCGTGTGAACCCGCTGCATGTTTGTCTTCCTTGGTCCGATCCCCATTGGCTGTTATCTGCCTGTCCTAATTGGTTGTTGTTTGTCTGTGCCCATTGGTTCTGGTGTGTGGCTGAAGACCAATGGGATCTGTATCAGCTCTGGTACCCTGATCTGCATAAGGGGCGGAGCTGAAGGTATAAGAAGGCGCTGCGACGCCAAATGTGTTGTGTTGTTCCTGAATAAATGAATGTGGTTAAGCTGACAGAGAAGTGGTCTCTGAGTGGGTGATGAGATAGCTTCCAAAATAAAGGAGTTATTGGAATTGAAAAGAGTGTGTCTTCTCCATTTTCTGCCTTTGGCTAAAATGCTACAATATTAAACTTATTATTATTATTATTAGTTTATTTAGCAGACGCCTTTATCCAAGGCGACTTACAGAGACTAGGGTGTGTGAACTATGCATCAGCTGCAGAGTCACTTACAACTACGTCTCACCCGAAAGACGGAGCACAAGGAGGTTAAGTGACTTGCTCAGGGCCACACAATGAGGCAGTGGCTGAGGTGGGATTTGAACCCAGGACCTCCTGGTTACAAGCCCTTTTCTTTAACCACTGGACCACACAGCCTCCTAAACTGCATGTATTAAATGCAAAATACATGCCTATGGAACAGGAAAACTGTACATATCAAACAGTATATACGTTATAAACCAGTCAGTTTTAACCAGAGTAATTCCCCATTAAAACCCATGTTGTTTGGCAGGGACATGCCTCCTCAATACATTGTAAATGGAACTCGAGTGCACCTGTGAATGTTTTTACAACGCCTGAAAAGTTTGAATAGTTTCTGAAGTACTTTATAATGTTCCCCAGAGTATTCAGAAAAAAAGGACACCAATTCCAAGATGCTACTCTAAAAAACTGATTTTTTTGTGAATTTGTATAGGAAGAGAGTCAACTACAGCAAAAAACAAAAAATAAAACCTGGTCCTGGGTGAGCATCCCACTGAAAAACGCTTGGCCCTTAAAGAGTTAACCGAGCCCCAAGGTCGCTACAAATCGTAAAAGACAACAAAATCTGTTTTATTAATAGTATTATAATTTCTCAAAATTTAATATCAATCTCACAAAATATCATTCTTTTGATGGTATTGTTCACCTAGATTACATTAAGCAAAAAAAAAAAAAAAATCAAATCAATTTTTTTGCAAAAGCATCACAGTCCATTATTTCAGTTGTGGTCTCCATATTTCGACCTGGCCACAGGGTCCAGATCATATTACACATACAAAACACTTTAAAATAATTTCAATAACCTTTCAGGTTTCTGCTGACCCGATAAGCAGAAAAGCTGCCAATCGGAACATGAAAAAAAAAAGAATTTATAGTTTTTCAGGTGGTACTCTGAAGCCTTAACCACTTAGCTATCGCTCAAACAGTACACGATTGGTTAGTGCGATGTGTTATGAAGACATACTATATTGAATTATTAACATATCAGGTGTGGTTTGTGAGTTATAGAGATGGGAATAAGTGATGAGCTTTCAAGTTTGACTGGAGTGGGTGTTGTTGTGCTGCAACTCATTTGTGCTACTGTGCCTTTGTAACCTCCAAATAAATATTAGTAAAATAAAACATCATTTATAGTGTTGCACTTATTAAGAGACACATTTATTTACTTTAACATAAGCATGTCATTGTCACATTTTGATATATTGTAAACAAAATATTACTGCAGTACTGAAGCAGCTGCTCAGTGGGCGACGCCTGCTTTTGACAGGTGGTTTATAGTGATGGTGTTTTTGGAGGCGCTAATTGTACAAACAGGTCAGCGATTTGCACATACATTTTTTTTTATTTGAATGGTGATGTTATTTTAATATAATAATATATCTTTTTTTAACTATTGCAACTCCAAGTTAGTGCGTTAAAACTAATGTTTACGTGATTAAAACACATTTTTGAGGTATTTTGATTTCAGATATGTTCGAATTAGTTAAAAACGAATGTGCTTTGGATTTTGTTTGTTGAAATCTAAAATGTTGCTCGACCACCCTAATTATAGTACAAGGTAACATCTTTTCAATGTAAAACCTGTGGTGCACTACACCTTTAAATGAGCTGCCTGCAGCAGGTGTGCTTGTTTAAGACTGTTGTGTCCGACTGGTCCTGTAATAGTAACAGAAAAGCAAAATGTCATTCAGTGATATGACAAGAGCAGCTCTAAAAATATCTTTAATCATTTTAAGTTTAGTTATCTACGTAGCATTGTGTATCTTACTGACAGGTTCACAAGAACACCCATTATCTCTTCCCTTTTACCAACTGAAAAGAAAAGTGGGAAGTCAATTACTGCTTTCAAAATGATTTTATGGACTTAATGGAAATCTGTCAGTGACCTATTTAAAATCTGAGACTGGCATCTGCCTGCCCTACATGAACTGTATCATTATAAAAGACATTCAAAACAACTCCGTAGAAGCTGTTGATACCAAAAAAGCCAGATAACTAAATGAGTGGAAAGAGCATGTGTAATAACCCATATATGAAAACATAATCTATTTCTTTAATAAAACAGAACAAAACAACTACCATTGGACCTTTGCTCTTTCTTTTTTTCTGGCTTACTATGATTCTGCAAACATTCACATCTTTTCACTCTCCGAACAAAATGTTGCCAAGCAACTGCATGCTGGTCGCGAAGTCCTGCCTGAGCCGTATCAGTCTGGCATCATCAGCTGCCTGAACAGTACAGAGTGCTGTAGTGTGATGAGATGTTGGACCATCCCTGTATCAAGACCAATGCAGCTCTCCCTGTTGGCCCCCGGGCCAAAACTCATAACACTCACCCTGTAGGGGACTGGGGACCCCTCTGATGCCTCTGTTGTTAAGAAAAAACTGTGAACTGTGTTTCCCAGGCCCTTCCAGAGGATTAAACCTGGCTTACCAGTAACTACACATCTGTCTCTGTATATTTTCCATAGTTTTATCTCTGTAATGCTTGTTGGTAACAGTGATATACCACAGCATGTCACATTTCATATTTTAATATTGAACTATATGTACTATGTATGTAAAAAGGGTTGAATGTACTGCTGCTGAAACTGTGTCTCATGGGCCAACTTTGCACTTTGCAACAGGGTGTTCATTTCAATCACGAGGAAAAATGTTGAGCTGGATCCGGTTGTTGGATGACCTATAAATGTCCCACTTACATCTTTGCACATATGGAAAACCTCTTATCCAACTGTGATAAACTTGGTACTAACATTATTTAGCATAAGATATTGGGTGTGTGAAATTGTTGGGATGTACAGGGGTGTGTCTCACGTGCATATTTACATGTATCTTGAGAACACTAGAAGTTACTCCATAAACTGTAGATCAGTAATTTTAATATACCATGATACTAACACCTTGTTTGCTTACTAATTACATCTAGGTCTTTAATACCACTGATCCACTCTTCATTAAACTATTCACTGCCATTTCTGATTCCATACTATTCTGTACTTTCTGTTAATATACAAGTAATGGTCATCAACTTGTCATTCATGCTATTAGCTCTAATTTTATGTAGATTTTAAATTATGTAAAGCAAAAATAAATAAGCAGTGTTTTTTAAATTATTATTCTGGCTCATGCACATCTATGCTGATATTTTTATGGCTCTCACAATGTTTGGAGGGCATCATTTCTGGATTGGCTGCTAACTGTGTCTATTCAATCCAGCCCCTCTACTGCCTGGTGGCTGACTGAGTGGAGCAGTGCCCATTCACCTTTTAATAGCTCAGTCTGTTCACATCTGCAGTTGATTCGAACTGAAGGAATGCTTTTAACAAATCACTGAACATTTCCTGACATGTAATGCCAATGCACATAATGTTTACTTTGACAAATGTTTTCTTGTACTGAATGGAAATGCTCTCTGTCTTGCCTCTGGCGACTTCAGCATTACCCATCCAATTTTTAAAGTGATTTGAACCTTCTATGTTGAAATGGATCTACAGCTCAGAAAGCTAGCAATTTGCAATATTTTTGGTACTTAACCCACATGTGTCGAAAGCATCACACATGTATCAAAAACCAAAACAGAATTATTTTAAAAAATGTTGCCAGGATAAACCTTTTGGTCTGCCATCTTGTCACACAAATATATTCAGTCTTCAATCTACAGGTTAGTCAACAATATAAACACACACACACACACACACACACATATATATATATATATATATATATATATATATATATATATATATATATATATATATATATATATGTGGACTGTATATCCTTCTCTAAACATCTACTTCTGTTATATCTAGCTTTCACTTAAGAACATTACTCCAAATTATTTCAGAGAACATATATGAGGGCAGGGGTGTAGCTAGGAATGGAAATTTGGGTAGGCCCCAACTTCGGGTGGACGGGCAAGTACCAAAGGTCTGACGTCACAGGAAAGCGTTTACGTTACAAACATGATTTAAATCAATTAAAACTCTGAATACATCAAATATCTCCCCGGGGTTTGAGCAGAGCAATGTAGCCAAGACTGAAAATGTATGGTGCCGAGTGAAGCAAGGCGAACATGTTTTGCAGTTTATAACAGTAGTTGCACGTATACACTACAAATACAAAACACATAAGCATACAACCTACAGAAATAAACACACTGTGCAAAATAACTGCAAAAACCGTTTCATTTGACAAAGTGCAAACAGAAACTAACAAAATTGTGAAAACTAAGTGATTATTTACAAAAATAACATACAAGGTTTTTTTTTTCACATTACCATACTGCATAGAGCGACTTCAAAAATGAAAAACTATAATAAAATAAACACTTCAAAACAAAATATTGTGTAACCAGCTGTAAACTGGTTATAAGTAGGCCTACATACACAATTGAAAAATCGAAATAAAATGAAATGAAGGTACTTGCATTACTGGCGCATTTGTTGATTCGTCGGTTCGTTTTCTTTTTACAAAATTTGTCGGGACATTTAGCATAAGACACAAACATACCTATGGTTTACTGAAAGTTGGCTAAACATTCTGTATTATATTTCTTAGCATACGCCCTTATCCAGGGCGACTTACAATTGTTACAAGATATTACATTTTTACATACAATTACCGATTTATACAGTTGGGTTTTTACTTGCTCAAGTGCCCCCCACCTGGGATTGAACCCACGACCTTCCAGTCAGTCCAGAGCCCTAACCATTACTCCACACTGTTGCCCTGTGTAGGTACTTAGATAGCTAATTGCAAATGTAAAAAATAACTAAACAGCAGCTGCACAAGTTGGTTGCTTGCATGCCTTGCAATGAAAGAAACATTCCTGTATGCTGCCGAGTCCAGACCCGCTGTAATTTCGATACTATAGTATCGAAGACGTAAGATCTCATATCGCAGCCATCCAATCACCAATCTTTTTTTTCATAACCATGACAACGGTGCTGAGGTGGGTGGGACGGATATATTTTTTGAACCACAAGGATGAGCTAGACTCGCCGCAGCGGATTACAGTCTGATACGGTTTGGCATGAAATGCTTTTAATTGTCAATCGCTCCATAACTGGGTGGGCCCATGAGCAAAATGGGTGGGCCCAGGCCCCTCAAGCCCAAGTGTGGCGCCACCCCTGTATGAGGGACACCTCTGTACATTGTTATAATTTATGAAATCTATATTAGGGGTGTGCCGTATAACGAATACAAACAAGTATATGTAATGAAACTTGTGATGGTGTAGAGCACAAATAATGTTTGAGTAGAGAAATTTTTTTTACAAAATTGCTATACCTTTTGGGTCATAAGATTCAAGGATTTGACGGGCCTTATCATTTTGTCTGTCATACTAAGCTTATTTTTTCATCTATAAATGTAAAACAGTTGTTAGTTCTAAGTTTATAAATACTAGAAACTGAACTGATTCAAAGACAAATGTTCCAACTAGTCTTTTACAATTCCTAAATTCCAAAAAAGAGATGTTCCGCTCTGGATATATTTATGTCTACAATTGTTTGCGTATATAAAAAATACATATACTGTATATAAACTCAATGTAGTGCATACAGTCTAACTTCACTATAACGAACCGTTCTTATAAAGAACCCCCTTTTTAATGATCCAAGCAGCAAGAACCGTTTTTTTCAATGGAAATTAGCCCTGTTAGAATGATCACTTTTACAAAATCTACCCGGATAAAACGATCTCGGTAGTAACTGACACTGAACTTTCTCCAGTGTGAATGTGTCATTCTCTCAGTGAAAAAAAGACCTTGGTAGGCTAAATTGAAGATAAGGCTGATTCATAGATAACCTATTGTAGTGCGAATCATGTGTGACGTATGCAGCCATTGCCATCTTCACACAAATTGCAACCATGGCAACAGGCGTGAGGAGGTAACAAGATTGAAACAGCGTGCATTGAGAAAAGCACGAAAAATATGAAGCAATCTATGCTGGATATGTTTTTCAAAAGAAAGGGCACGTAATTACTGTATTCAGCATGTAAGTGTACTTTTCATTTCTTTACTGTTTTCTTTTAAATATACAGTTTAAATATGGATCAATGTGAAGTTGTCTTGAAAGAACGACTGTATACTGTATTAAGATGTTCAATTCAATTTGGGCGTTTCTCTATTATTCTGATACAGCAAATTGCCAAACCCTATTATAGTGAACAACCTGATATAACAAACATTTCTCCAGGTCCCAGGGGGGTTCGCTATAACTGCATTCTAATTTATATTTTGCAGATTTAAATAAAGTTGCTGCACTTAAATCTAGTTAGTCACTTTCATTCATATCGCATGTTTATCTCTGAATGTGCCTAATAATCAAATTTACAATTTTAAAAAATATTTCATACATTTCTTTTGTTGCAATTTTGTCCCCAGTATAACTTTGTCCCCAGTATCACCTCACTGTATTTGATAACTGCATTCTTTACATTACCCTACTTATTACCTGCTACAGTACAGTATTAAAAAATAAGATTTTATCATTTTTAAAGTCTTTTGTGAGTTGCAATAAAGATGTGTTTTTTCAATTCGGTTGGCTACCAGTTTACTGCAGTCTCTGTATACCTGCAGAACAGATTGCTGGGAGCAGGGAGAGATGTAGAGAAGGTATAGTTCTTCTAAAAGTATTCATTTGGGCCTACATTTTCATGTTTAGCTCTAAGCAGTCAATTTCCAATTTTAGATTGATATAAACATGAAACTGTGTGGCAATATGTGTGTGTAATGCATTTGCTTCCAGCTCTGTATGTGATACATGCATTCTTTACAGTATCCTGCTTATTACCTGCTTCAGTACAGTATTGGAGAAATGTAATTACATTCTTTTCAGTCCTCTGTGTGTTGCAAAAGAAGCTGCTCCTGTTAATTTGCTCTACTGACAGCTGAGAGAAATGACAGGCGATTTGGAATAAATATGACCCTATCTACAGGACTTTGATAACGGCTTCAGTTATATTGACATTTATTTATATTGTTCGAGGTTGGAGTCTTTATACCTCTATTCTTTTGTTATGTATGCATGTTCTCTTGTGCACTATTTTTTTATGCATTATGCAACCGAATGCATATTGAAGTAAACATATGTGTTTTTTTATTTACTAGGTTTTGAACGTTGAGTTTCCATATAAAGTATATGTAACAGGGGAGACCTGGACTGGCCGTCTGACGCATGCACAATGCTGCAGGAAGAGGGCGGCAGTCCCGTGGAATCCGCCTGTCAGTCATGGCAGTGACACAGAGAGGTGGGGAAGAGGGTGTGTGGGCTTTCCCTCTCTCTGAGTGGCTGGGGGCCGGGCTCATGGGGATTGCTCGGCCTATAAACGGATACTTTGTTGTTCCCTCAGGTCTGCCCTTTTTAGATGAATGAGCCAGCGGAGGTGCTACGGACAGAGCGGGGCTGAAAGAGAGACGCCAAATAATTACAAATAAAATATAAAGAATAGAGAAAAGAATATTGTGTAGTGGGGAGATGAATGGGCAGACCCCAGGGATTGTATAGGGAAGTGAGGGAACACTTGTAAGTGTAGGACGGAGTCCCGGGTTGTGCGGGTAGCGACGGTTGGGGTATTAGCTGCAAAGTGCAGCACCTTTATTTTGTAGCTTTTGGTTATCAGTGTTTATTTTTGTTTTTCTTTGTGCCTTCTGTTTTGTCTATTATTTAATGCACCTGCGAGTGCGCTATAGGTGAGCGGTGAAATACCTTTACCATCGTTGGTAACAACTGTATCACAGTGCCACCTTGTGGCCGCAAATAAATCGCAGCACCCGAGTGGTGTTTAGAAACACAGTTTTCTGTCTCCTGTGTCAGTGATTTCCCCCACCCTTCCACAGTATAATATTTATTTGTGTTTATGAATTTTTCAAGCCATTAACTCTGATAGCACTGAATTGGTGTTTTAATTGGTATTTTGCCACTGGCCAATTAAGTTAAAAAAAAGTGATTAAGTTACAAAAAAGTTACAAAAAGTTGCAATTGATTACACTTGACTGCCAGCCTAGCCACTTGTACCTGTAAGATTGTAGCTAAACAATGTCTATCTCACACTTAGACTTGTTAAGCTAAAAGGCTGTTTAAATCGTTTTTTGAATACTGGTTTAAACTTAGCTGAAAGCCCTTTTAGCTAGACACACCACTCCAATTTGCAGTTGTGTAACTCTTAGTCACGTGTAAATTTAAACACCCTTTATGAATACCACGCTCTGTGTTTTACACTTAGTACTTTTACTCTAATAGTCCACCATTATGAGTCTAGTTGGTGTGAATGGTAGTGTGATTGTAATTAAAATAAGTATGACAGAAGTTCACTTTATTTGCAGCTAGGATTAATAGAGATTTCTTTCTGGCTTCTGGCATTTGTCATCCATGATCTGTGCAATTAACGACTCATATCGAACTAAGTGATTATTGTGACTGGAGCAGATTGCATTGCTCACTGTAAAAAACTGAAGTGTCACAGCCTTCAGAAGATAATTGCAACCACATTTGCGACAGGAAAGCTGCAACATGGAGGCGATGTCGCAGAATAGCGTGTTTTCTTCATACTTGTCAACATGACAACACTCTGATGAACATTCCTACGGGGTTTAAGCTACTAAAACCCAGAAAGCATTTATGGCTGATCACCAGCAAGTTTAACATTTGACAGCTTTATCTTAATACTATATGAAGCTAAATGAAATTTAAAAAAAAAGCCCAGCAAAGAGTAAAATGCCCCTGTGTCTTCAGTTCCAAGCCTGTCCTACTTGGAACAAATTGCTTGCTTGCTCCTCTTTCCATTGCTTGCGTGGCACAGAGTCCATGGCTGTAACTGTAATTGTATCTGTTTTTTTTCAGAATGCGCTGTGTTGTAATATTAACAGTCTAATTGTCATTTGTGTCTAAAGGATTGACTGTGGTTATGAGCACCAGAAAACTTCCGGCACTCCTTTTAGAAATGTGATGTCAATCTTAATGGGCTCTGAACCTGATGAAAAAATGAAATAGTAGTTAACAGCCTTGAATAAAGCTAGTCACAGTTGCTGTATGCATGGCAGGGTTCAGGGTTGACGTAGCTGTTGTAAATCAAAATCAAGTGAAAATGGCTGTTTTGCTTCCTGCTGAAACAACTAAGTGAGGGAGTCGATTTTAAGCCTTACCCTGGGTTTGTTGATGAATTAATCCAGAGTTTATGGCATAACAATATTTCCTGAGCATCGCCCCTCCGGAGCAATAATATTGAGACCAGCTATTTTACACAACTTGTTTAACTGTTTCTGTCATATTTATTGGAGATCTGAAATATATATGAAGCAGAACTGAGTTAGTCTGAAATTTTTACCAGAGGCAATACAAATTTAAAGTAAGATGGCAAGGTATATTTCAAAACAAATGAAACACTTTTCCAGTTGGATGCAATGCAAATTACAAGCAGTCTTTTTTAATGGGGGTAAATCAGTGTTCTACTGCCCACAAACATTGCTGTCTATTTATTTTAGCCTTTTAATGTCTTTTTCTAAGAGGTCCATCTATAGGTGTGCAGTGGGGTGAATCATGGGATGAAAGCAGAATTCAGTCCTCTTCTTGAGGTCACAGTTTGTTTTAGCATGCAATAGCAGACACTTTAAAAAGCAGAACATTCCAAATGATAAAGATATTCATATTAAGGTTGCAGTAACACCCCAGTTATTTTGTATGCATGTGCTATTTTTCACAGCCTTTGTTTGGATGCTAGACAAAAGTATTGATTGCTATAATCCCTGCATGCAGCAGAAATTGGACCCATTAGGTCTGTATGAGCTGGTCAGCTAGCTCAGATCTATTAATTTAATGCATATCTTTTCAGTACAGCAGTAGAGTTGATAAGGGGATACTTTTAAAGAAAATGTATAACTTTTAGTGATTTTTAATAATAATAATAATAATAATAATAATAATAATAATAATAATAATAATAATAATAATAATGTACACCCAACTGTGCATAATAAGGCTGAATTTTATCAAGAGTTTCTAGTGACATATAAATCACAAGTAGCTCAAGTTTCACCAGGAACCCCAACTAAAATTACAGCCTTAAAAAAACAGAAATTGTAGAACTAGCAGTGTTTATTTTTAACAATTGAAGAAGTGTTGAGAATAACATTGGGAAAAAGTCAAGTAGTTTAACAATTAATTTTAAAATAATTTATTTATTTGTATTTTAATAAAAATCAAATTGGGGGGGGGGGGACTACATGTATTATTACTGAGAATCAGAGTCGAACATTTGCTTTTCATTTTTGGAAGGTGGAGTTAGATGATTTCCTCATCACTTAAGAGCCTCTGCTTTTTGAGGGTCGTCAGTCTAACATCCCACGGCTGAGGTAATGTCTTACTAAATTTGTGTTGCTTATTGTTTTTATAAAGTAGTAGTGCACCTTTTTTGTTTAAAACTATTTTATTTAGTAGGTTTAGTTATTTAGATAATGCAGCCCCTTTCTAAAATATCACAAGGAAGCATGGGTCAGTTGCCTCCTTCAAGACCTTCTCAATTGAGGCCTTTGTAAAGGCCATGGCCAAGGTGGTGGGGCCATCTGCCATCGGCATGACCTCTAAAATGTACAGGAAGGCAGTTTTCTTCCTAAAATCAGAGGCTGCTGCAAACACTGAAGCTACTGAGGGGACAATACCTTCCCAGAAGAAGAAGAACAAGAAGAAGATGGGGAAATCCTCTGGGGTACTAAGCAGGAGAGAACGGACTCCACCACCACACCATCTAGTGGTGGGTCAGAGGTGAGCCTCCTGCTAGGAAGGGCAGAAAAGCTGCCCAGACAACTAGGCACCTGGCAGGGGCCCTGCACCACTGGGAATGATCTCAACCTGAAACCAGAAAAATCAAGTACTTTATGGAATGGAAAACCTACCAATAGACTATACTGTATACTGAACAGTCTTTGTGTCAATTCTTAAAGTGGGCACACACTGTAATTATGGAAATATGGTAATACAATGTTTATATAAACATATTTTAATCAGACCTTTATTTTTTATGTGTAAAAAATGTATTACATCAGCTCCTAGTTCCAATAGGGTAGTGTCAGTCTAGAAAGAGGCAATCCAAGAGGGGAGGCGGAGAGATCATCTGATGTTGAGTGCTCATTCAATCACTTAAGAACATAAGAAAATGCATGAACAAGAGGCGGCCATTCGGCCCATCTAAGCTCGTCCAGTTCCCAGTAGCTGATTGATCTCAGAACTTTGTCAAGTTAGGTCTTAAAGGATCCAAGTGATTCTGCCTCAACAATATGACCAGGTAGCTCATTCCATACCCTCACCACTCTCTGTGTGAAGAAGTGTCTCCTTCCCTCTGTCCTTAGTCTATCTCTACTTAATTTCCAACTTTGTCCACTTGTCCTGGTTTCTGTACTGCGCTTAAAGTATTAAATTGGGTTAACAGTTTTCATATACATGCTTTCACTTTCACTTTTTAACAAATTTGAAAGATTTTTAGAATAATTTCTAAAAAATACACTTTACATATTTTTAAAATTATCATATTAGATTTATGTTGGTTAATAAACATTCAGGAGGCTGAGTGAGGGCTTTGTCTACTACATTTTTTTTTTTTTTTAATTTGGAATCAGCAATTATTTTTTTCTAATTTGGAAAGCCCAATTATTTTTATTTCAACCCAGTTCACCGCTGCCACCCCCGCGCTGACTTGGGATAGACGATGACGGACATGCGTCCTGGTCCACAGGCGCTCGGCCAACTGTGTGGGAACTACTGTCCATGGTCGGCAGTGGAATAGCCTAGACTCGAACCAGCGACCTCCAGGCTATAGGGCTTTACTGGATGCGCCACTCGGAAGCCCCTTTGTCTACTAAATTAATTGGATATTTATTCCTAGTCTGAGCATTCACATTTTGTCAGTGTTTTACAACCTCCATCCTGCCCTTAGCCATTTCTGCAACATTGTATCCTTCCAGGGGCCGACAAAGCTTGCCACACCGCCTTGGAAGGTCAGGGCCCGAACCCTACACCGTTCTTTCTCCTAAAAGGAATAAATGCTGATGCATTGATTTGTAAATATTAGAGGCATGCCGAGGAAGGAGCAGAAATGAGTATCCATAACAATTATGGCAATTTTGCTAGTTCAACTTTTTATTGCGGTGAAATTCAGACCTCCTTTCCTTGTTTTAGTTCCAAGTTTCAATGTTTTTTTCTGCCCTGTTAAAGTACCAAGCCCTTTTGTTCATGAGACATACCTGTACATCAAGTAGTATAATAATAATAATAATAATAATAATAATAATAATAATAATAATAATAATAATAATAGTCTTACCTTCTGTACTAGTTCAAAATTTGGTTTCAAAATATTGCCCTCTGACACAGAAAGAGTTTCAGTCAGGACATCTCCTGCAATTTAAAACCTTTTTGTATTTGTTCCAGGATAAAAAAACGATTGACATAGGAATGTATAACACTGTTTTGACTTGCTCGGTTTTGGTGCTTGACTTCGCCTGTACCAAGCACTGATGCATAGTTCACACACCCTAGTCTCTGTAAGTCACCTTGGATAAAGGCGTCTGCTAAATAAACAAATAATAATAATAATAATAATACAAACCTGTCAACATTAAGTTTTCAAAATACAAGAGCTTTTGTAAAGTCAACATTTGAAAATAAAAAATGGTCAGCGGGGGTGGCAGATGCGTGGCTAAGTATGTGAAGTTGCCGGGTGCACTGAATGCATGCCTACCACAGGACTCCACTGGGTCCTAAACCCTGCTATGTACATACGGGGATTGCAGTAATCACACACCGGCCATGAATTTTGTAGACATTAAAGGTGTGCCGGGAGATATCCGAGAGAAGGGTCCAAAAATATGCGAGACTCCCGGTGAATACAGGAGAGTTGACAAGTCTGTATGTATCAGATTTGAGGATATTTGTGTAAATAGTGTTGATCTGGATGTTGTGTTCAAGTGAATGGTGATAGTTGATAATCCCAGACAAATAATATTTAATGTGAATGGTATTTTTGATTCCCATGTTTAGATTTACTGTTAACACTAGCACCGCCAGAGCCGCTTTTTGAACGGCTTTTGCAATTCAAATTTAAATATCTCTGCGTATGTGAATATCTCGTGCATGTCCATTCTTAAGTGTTGCTAAATATTTGAATTAAAAAACATCGATTCTGTGGCAGCAAAGACGGACAGTCTGGCTCTGAAGCAGACTGGACACCAACATGATCTGTGATCAATGCCCTTGAAGTAATTAGAAGCTTTCATTGTACGACTATATGCCTGTGGAACATTTGGTGATATTTGGTGATATTTGGTGACTGTTGATAGCTGTGCCAAATGCGCAAAGACAGTCTGTGTTAAGTGTACTGTGATTTGTGCTAGCACTTAGACCTTGTAAACGATTGTAAATGAAGCCCATTCTGTTCAAATGTTTATTTATTCATGTCATTTCGATTTTAGTATGTCTGTATATAAACGCATAGCTTCGGTTGCGTATATGCGCTTTGTTATATAGGCAATATAAACCCATTTATTTAAAAAAAAAAAAAGGATACTTGATTACATTGCTTTAGTTGTACAGTTTTGTATATATATGATATACCTGTATATACATAAATATTTGTTTATTTCATTTTTTTCATTTTTTTGAGGTTGTGTGTTATGTAATATGTCTGTATATAAACACATTTCTGTTCAAATGTCCATTTATTTATAATGTTTTGGTTGTGTAGATGCTTTATATGACATTCCCAAATAAAACTACGACTTGTATTCAATTGTTTGTCCTTTTATTATATTATTTATGTTGTTTTTAATACACCGGTCAAATTGACCGGTCATGGTTGTTCGAGGTATGCCTATAAACGTGGCCGTTCTAGTGTTAATCTCTTACATAATGCAGCATTAGATGCTATTAGAGGCCATTACAAGCCTGTTAAAGTACTAACAAAAGGTGGCCATACTACTGAAGGTACATACTACAGCACTTCTTGTAACAAATGAATACCATGGGATTTGTAGGTTTTACAGTGGTTTAATCCATCTGGTTAACCCTTCTGTGACAGGGCAGAGGAAAAGCCCTGCACGTAATTAGAGAGGGCAGGGCAAAGCCATGCTTGTAAATGTATTTGTGTATGTTTGATTTGAAAAAGCATGGGTTATTGTGATTTAAAATATATATTGTGGTGTATTGTATTATTATTTAAGAGAAATATATTGTTTTTTTTTATTTAAACGGGTGATACGTTCGTGTTATCATTTGAAAGGTATTCTGAGTTTATTTGAAATACAAAGAGTTTTTGTTTGTTATTGTGTGGCAGTGTGGATGGGGCTTTTAACCACTAAACCTGTGTGGAATGTGGCCGCCTCCGAATTAATTAATTGGTTGTTAATTCAGAGATGGCCACGTGTATATGGCCACGTGTCTGTTTCTGTGTTCAGTGTAGGTGTTCAGGAAGGTGGAACATGAGCGAGAGCAGAGACCGAACGTGAAAGCAAAAGTAAAAACAAAACTGAAAGAAAGCAATGGCTACTCGTGCTGGGCAGAGCAGCACGGTATTTGTTTGGTGTCAGTAATTCTGTCTGTGTTCGAGACTTTTGTTTAAACCTTTTATTTTGCTCGCTGAGCTGTGTGTGTGTGTTTTTTTTTGTGTTTATTTTTGGTTGCAATAAAAACGCACACCAGCCCGTTCAACCCCGCAAGTACCCATGTCTGTGTCAGCTTTCTGGTCTGGGACGTCATCACTTGCTATCCTGTCACACCTTCATTTAACAGTTTAACCATGTAGACGTTATTTATTTGACTCTTCTTCTTATGTTAACTATTGTAATTTAAAGTTTTAGTTTTTAATAATTTGCAAATGAGTTACACCGTGTTGCATCTGAGTTTTCAGAGGGTTTGGTTGGTAGTATACAGCATTGGTCTCATTGAATAATTTAATAGAAGCTTAACTGCAGAGGACTGCAGATGGTGGGCCTTAATACTGAAGAAAGGGGTGGCTTTGATATTGAAGGTTTACATCGCTGTCAATTGGAGAAGCTGGAACTGTAAAATATGGATTTTCTACACCAAAAAAAAGACTTCTACTAGTTTAATATTTATTTGTAATACATTCAAAGATGGCAGATTTCTAATGTAATGGTGTAATTTTACAAATTACATGTCGCAGCAGTAAGTCATATATTGTCTATATATATAGCAGGGGTGCCTAATCCTGGTCCTGGAGGGCCGGTGTCCCTAGTGGTTTTTGTTCCAACTGTACACTAAATTGCTAATACAAATGAAAATATATAACACTTTTAATGTGTTTTTTTTAAAGCAGTGACCCATTTGAATATAAAGAGATTGGCTATAGGGAAATTTGCTTGGTATTTTTGATTTTGAGGTGACATAAAGAGCTGGAACAAAATATAACAGAGAAAATATATTCCAGGTCATACTGGTGTCCTTTGACTGCTTATAAGACTTTCATGATATGCATGAAAAAGCTGTTTTGAGCATTCCATCTTATACGCTGGCATTTAT
Organism: Acipenser oxyrinchus oxyrinchus; assembly: GCA_030684275.1. Classification (NCBI taxonomy): domain Eukaryota; kingdom Metazoa; phylum Chordata; class Actinopteri; order Acipenseriformes; family Acipenseridae; genus Acipenser; species Acipenser oxyrinchus. Next base: position 30,257,444 of record CM060253.1, on the reverse strand, counting down.
AACGCTCAGAGTGTTAAGCGCAACCTTTATTCTGAAAGTGCATTTGCATAAACCAATATTCTTGTGGAAAGTACTGGAGTATTTTTACAATGGGTCTAGAAATACACTTCTCTGTCCGCTTAAATTATTTTCAGATCTGGTTGTGGGGTAGCAGTGGGTGACATGGTCATTTCCAGAGTGTGATTTGATTCACCTCTGGCTGGAGAATCAGTAAACAGATGAAGTAAAACTAATGTTCTGAACTCCCACACAAGCTCACAAAGATTTACCTGTACAAGTAATTGTATTCTGTTTAATACATGTCAGTTATTTAATTAATAACTTTCAGACTGGTTGAGTGAGCAAGTCTGTTTCAAAGCTCTTTTCAAAATGTCCACTGTAGTGCACTGATAGTCAAACAGGTAACACAGCAATAATGATCCACGATGTGGTACGGAACAGAAAAGCCAGAGCACTGCGTCTGCTGGTTTTCATTCCAACTGAGCTCTCAATTACTTAACTAGACCCTTAACTGAACCGATAATTTGCTTAATTAGATCTTTTTAAGTGTTTTCAGCTCTTAAATAGTTGCAGAGTTCAAGTTATTATAAAATGGTACAGGCTAATTTGAAATATGCAACTGTTAAGAGCTGAAAACAATTAATAAGGTCTAATTAAGCAAAGGTCTAATTAAGGTGGAAAGAAGAACTATTTACAGGAACTTTTTTAATGAATAACTATATTTAGGGCTTCTGTTTTTCGGGTTTTATTAATTGTATTTTTCGGTGCTTATTTTTAGCTATTTTCGAGTTTTATATAAATCGTTTTTTTTCGGGGCTTTCGTTTTTGATATACTGCATGAAATCAGTGTTTTCGGTTACTTTCCAAAATGCTTGAGCCTTTTTTTGTGTGTCAAAATATGTATAGTAACTCAACAGTACTTGCACACTTAAGTTGTACCTTCTTTCCTTTGCTGTCTCCCACAACGAAATCCCTATGGTCACGGGCACATTCTTCTGGGGCTTTTGTGTGTAGGCATTTTTGTACATTTTGCTACAATTCTGTTTTAACTGTAATACAATTCTGTTTTTAACTGTAATATAGTTTAAATCCCACTAACAAGCCTCCATCCTGATTGTAATCTCATTTTAAATCTTGCAAGCGGAGTCTCCAATAGAAATGTAGGAATGTGCTGTCACTCAGTAGTTGGGGCGGGTTTAAAGTATCAGGGGTGTTTTATCGGATTTTATCAGTTAAAACCGAAAATCAGAAGCCCTAACAATATACCAGCTAGCATGTCATATTACTGAATGCAATCCTTTCAAATAAGCCAATTTTAAGATCCTGAAAGTGATATGTACGTAGTCACCCATAATTTACCCACCAAAAGATCCACTCAAAACAACAGGAAACAAATATTTCCAAGACGAAATTGAAAAAAAAAAAGTTTTTTAAACAATTGACTCACAAAATGTGACAGGAACGCACTCAAAAGCACTCAGAAAAACTGTCTGAACCCAACATGTAAGGGTGTGATTATTTTCTTCTCAAACTCATTTATCCATTCCGTGGCACAGAGTTTCTTTCTAAGGTTACCATGGGATCCTCATAAACGTCAATCAACTTCACCAGCTCCATGGACAGTGTTTTTCAAAACAACTTCAATAAAGAACCTCACATCTCAGGCACATTGAACATTATGTTGCTCTAAACATGAGACCTCTTCAGCTACAATATTTCGTACCATCCATAACCTTTTTATCATTATATCAGGGGCAGCGCCATGCTTGGGCCTGAGGGGCCTGGGCCCACCCAGTTATGGAGCGATTGACAATTAAAAACATTTCATGCCAAACCGTATCAGACTGTAATCCGCTGCGGCGAGTCTAGCTCATCCTTGTGGTTCAAAAAATATATCCGTCCCACCCACCTCAGCACTGTTGTCATGGTTATGAAAAAAAAAAGATTGGTGATTGGATGGCTGCGATTTGAGATCTTACGTCTTCGATACTAGAGTATCGAAATTACAGCGGGTCGGCAGCATACATACAGGAACATTTCTTTCATTGCAAGGCATGCAAGCAACCAGCTTGTGCAACTGCTGTTTAGTTATTTTTTACATTTGCAATTAGCTATCTAAGTACCTACACAGTGTGGAGTAGTAGTTAGGGCTCTGGACTCCTGAATGGAAGGTCGTGGGTTCAATCCCAGGTGGGGGGGCACTAGTGTTGTACACTCGAGCAAGTAAAAACCCAACTGTATAAATCGGTAATTGTATGTAAAAAAAATGTAATATCTTGTAACAATTGTAAGTCGTCCTGGATAAGGGCATATGCTAAGAAATGTAATACAGAATGATTAGCCAACTTTGCAGTAAACCATAGCTATATTTGTGTCTTACGCATTAGCAATGTCCCGACACATTTTGTAAAAGGAAAACGAACCGACGAATCAACAAATGCGCCAGTAATGTAAGTACCTACATTTCATTTTATGTTGATTTTACAATTGTGTATGTAGGCCTACTTATAACCAGTTTACAGCTGGTTAAACAATATTTTGTTTTGAAGTGTTTATTTTATTAGTTTTTCATTTTTGAAGTCGTATATGCAGTAGGGTAATGTGAAAAAAAGCCTTTTATGTTATTTTTGTAAATAATGACTTCGTTTTCACAATTTTGTTAGTTTCTGTTTGCACTTTGTCAAATGAAACGGTTTTTGCAATTATTGTGCACAGTGTATTTCTGTAGGTTGTTTGCATATGTGCTTTGTATTTGTAGTGTATACGTGCAACTACTGTTATAAACTGCAAAACATGTTCGCCTTGCTTCACTCGGCACCATACATTATCAGTCTTGGCTACGTTGCGCTGCTCAAACCCCGGTGAGATATTTGATGTATTCAGAGTTTTAATTGATTTAAATGATGTTTGTCATGTAAACTATTTCCTGTGACGTCAGACCTTTGGTACTTGCCCGTCCACCCGAAGTTGGGGCCTACCCAAATGTCCATTCCTAGCTACGCCCCTGCATTATATATGTTAATATATAATACTGAAGACATCAAAAACGATTCCCAGTGATGCCATTAGATTTTCAGCTCTCCAGATAATAATGGATAGATAGGTTTTATTTAAAAATGTTGGAAACATATAAGTGGTTCCGCCAAAATAAAATTAATTAAAGAAAAGGGCTAAGAGCTACTCAGAAAAGTGCCAAAAACTGAGCAATTTTTTCAATCAAGTGGTTACTGACACTGACCCTGCAATAGGGGGGATGTCAAGTTCAGGCTGTGCTGTTGAAGATGTCCTAGTACAATCTGAACAAGAACAAGCTGACTAGCCTCCCCAGCTAGAGATATCTAGGGCTGAAATGGGGATAGGTGATCCCAATGCACCAACTCGTGTCTAGGGGTGTCACGATATGTACATTTTCTCATACGATTATTGTGTGCGTTATTATCACGATAACTGCGATAAACACGATAATTTACAAACTACAAAAAAAAGAAAATTACAAATTTATAAGGTTTACTATTTATTAAGCTATAATAGGTATGAAATCAGTATAGCCTAAACTTTTTAATGAAAAAAATATGGTGCTTACTTATAATACAATAGATATTTATACACTACTCAATATTTGAAATGCAGAACTCTATGAAATAAAAAATGGAGCATTTCCAAAGTAAAATAAAATAAGCCTTACATTTTTTATTAACTCTCCTGCTTCAGAAAGAACTCAGTCATCATCCCCATTGTACCCAGTCATTATCCTGGCTTTTTCAGTGTTTATTTTGTATTTTCTTTTTTTTTTTTTTCTTTGCTCATTTAAATTGTTCTGTTTTGGTGTCAACATAGTCCAATATGGAAAAAAAAACAAAAAAACAATTGACATATAAACATAAAAAACAAAATATTTTCACTGGCATGAGGTGAACAAACTTAAATGGCACTCATTTCAGGTTTTTGTGTAAAAACACTAACATGTTTATATGTTCTGGTGAAAGACACGATCGAAAGGGTGTTAAAATATTTCCACCAGAACTACAAACATGCTCTGATGGCACACTAGTGGCTGGGATGCAAAACAGCTTTTTCACTGAGCTGGAGAGCAGGGGCAGAGCATCGGGATGGTCCTTCCACCAAGAAAGAGGATCAGTTTCCACTGCAGCTAATGGCATGGCAAGGTAGTGGGTGTTTTCTTTTTCTAACTGTGCCTTCAAATCAAGCACCCCATCTTCAGGGGCTTTCTTCTTTATTTTTTTTTATTTTTTATCAGTAATCCATTTTAAGATACCAACTAGACTGGAAACCTGCTGAGGTCTTTCTTTCGCTAATGGATTTGGAAGAGCTGTAGCTGAGGAAGGTCCAGGAATGTCAGTAGTACTTTGGGATTCCTGTGGTAGAGTGGTTACATTACTTTTTGCATCTGTAGCAGGTGCCTTAATTAAAGCTCTTTATGCACATCTTCTGCAGCAGTGCTATTTGGACCATCTGTTTTTTTAATCTGGGGTCTACATAACTGGTTAGGTTAAGCAATCTGGAAATTGATGCTGCAGAATATTTTGATTTTAGATCAGCAGAAATTATTTGTTTAATTTGTTTAGTGAGACTAACTCTGTCCCCATCCTGCTCAGTCAGCAGGTCACTGTGGAGGTGATGTAGAACTGGTTGCAAGGCAGATACGGTAACATGGGATTCTGCAGCTAGTGCATCTGTAAATATGTGCAATGGGCTCAGGACTTGACAGACATTTTCAAGAACCTGAGTGTTACTATCTGATGGCATGAAATGCCATGAACTGCAGTCAGAAGCAAGTATTGCACAAACTGCTTGTTGTTGCTCAATGAACCTGGAAACCATCAAGTATGTTGACCCCCATCTTGTGACCTCGTCAAGGAGCAGTGAGTGCTGAGGAACATCTAGTTCAACTTTTTTTTTTAGTCATCTCTCTTTTTTTCAGCTTATGATTGAACCCTTTAACAAGACTCTTGCAGGACCTCAAAGCTGTTTCAATTTGGGTCAATTTCAGGGTTTTACTGATAGCTAGATTGAGATTATGGCCAAAGCAACTGCCATGGCACACCCATGAGTTCATTAAAGGCCTTCTTTACATTTGAGCTATTGTCTGTTGTTACAGCTGCCACCTTTTTTGCATCCAGCCCCCACTTTTCCACTTGAAAGCTTCCACAATGTTTTCTGCAGTGTGGTTCTCTGGCAAGAACAATGTCTCCAGGCAATGTGCATGCAACTTCCAATCATTTGATATGTAATGGGCAGTTACTGAGATATAAGGCTCTCCAAAGCCACCATGGCTTGTCCACATATCTGTTGTTGCTGTAACCTACTGTGCCTCAGCCATAAGCAATTTCTTATTTTTTTACTGTACATCTTTGGGATCTCTTTGGATGAAAAATACCCCTTTTTCTCATATTGGGGGTGTAAATTAGCAATAAGTTGTCAATGCTTCCTTGTCGACTAATTGAAAAGGCATCATTTCCCTGGCTAAAAAGTTAGCTACAGCTTCATTTAACTCTTGGGCCTCTTTGGAACTGGCTTCATACTTCTTCCCTCTCTCAAAGGCTGCTCTAAGTCACATCTGAGTGCTTCCTGTTGCTAAGCCTTTGCTTCCTGCACTGACCCCTGGCCCCGACTTCTGCAAATTAAAGAAATCCTTACGTTCAGCCCATCTAAATATTTTCTATTTTTTTGTTTTTAACTGATTAGTTTGGGTGTTTTCATATTTGTCTGATTACATCTTATTCATAAATAAAACAGATATCTGTTAATGTATGTATGTATGTATGTATGTATTACCCCCAGCATAGCTCTCAACAAATGTGTCACATCACATTTTCTCTAAATTTCAATTTTCAAATGTATTTTTATTTTTATGTTTAAATTTGAAATGTAAATTAAAAATAAAACTCTCAACAATTGATGTTTTAAAATTATGAATGGTCCTCAACTCCCTTCGCTATGTAAAAACTACTTAACTACTTGTATAATACATACCTTGTATAACAATGCACTGATATTAATTATAACCAGCAAATACTGCTCCTTTATTTCAGGAGGACACTGTTTTCCTGGCTTGTCAGTTGACTATCATAATAAAAGTACTATGCAGAGCAGCTACACATAACTTGGTAGTAAAATAAAAAGCAGGAGACCCGTTTTGTTCGACAGTACAGATCTAATTAAAAATAGTTAATATGGCCAAGGTTTACATCGGTGCTCGTGTTTGCGTTATTTATTTATTTTTAAACCGGGGGTCGAAAATGCAAACTGTTCATGACATTACTAATTTGTGACTGTATATGATCAAATACATGTTAAACTAAGATGTTTGAAAACACAAATATTTAGTTGAAAAACAAAATGATTCAGGGATATACAGCGAGTAACATAGTCATTTAAATATATGGTAGTCTAAGTTATGTTCAAGTACAGTGCACAGAAAGATCATGTTGAAAGAATTACATCAGCTAAAACATAAAATAATTAAACACATTTCAACTGTTATTAATAATGACTTTAACTTTAAACTGTTCATACTTTGTTCCTTACCGATGCTGCTTCTTTATAAAGCGCTCGGTGGGGATCTCTTAAATGCGTGAACATATTTGTTGTGTTGCTGCTCTTGTAGAGAACACTAACTCTGCATACTTTAAAAATTGGACCCCTCTCTTCAACAATCTGACTGTCGTAATTTTTTTTTAAACCAAAATAATCCCATATTATTGATTTAATTCATTTTTTGGGTACAGTTGGTTTCTCTCTTCACTGTCTCTCATCTTGTAATGCAGTGCGTGCCACAAACTTATACGTGATTCAATTATAATTGATCTTATACAGTGGGCCACCTAACACGACCAATCACAGCATTAGAAAAGTAGATCAAAGTTTCTACACCGGAAAAGAGTATGCAGGCAGATCACTTTAAAAATTTCATCACTGCAATTTGAACTTATTTGTATTAATAATTTAGCGTTACAAATTATGACTTGAGGTTGACAAATCATAAATATAAATAAATAATTAATTACCGCAATATTGAAAAATATTGACGATACAGTAATTGTCAGAATTTTTATCACGATTATCTTTTTATCGTCATAATGCAACACCCCTACTCGAGTCAGACTTGAGTCGCAGTTTTTGGTGACTCTACTCGAGTCATTGTCATCAAATGACTCGACTCGAGTCCCTGCTCAAAAGACTCCTCGACTCGACTCGAGTCCCTGCTCAAAAGACTCGACTCGACTTGAGTCCCTGCTCAAAAGACTCCTCAACTCGAGTCCTTGCTCAAAAGACTCCTCGACTTGAGTCCCTGCTCATAAGACTTGCCTTGGTTCAAGTCCCGGCTCAAAAGACTCGACTCGACTCCCGGCTCAAAAGACTCGACTCGACTCGAGTCCCTGCTCAAAAGTCTCCTCGACTCGAGTCCCAGCCCAAAAGTCTCCTTGACTAAAGTCACAGTCTTTATGATAAAATAAATTACAAGATCAGTTTCATTTTCAATAACCACAGCCCTTCTTTAGATGTGTACAAGCCCTGCCTCTTTATGAGTGAGAGGAACACGTGACAGCATAGAGCCAGAGAAGAGCGTCAGCAGCATGGAAGGTAAATCTAGAGTACCTGCGCTTGTCGAGTTCACAAGAACTATGGAGGAGACAGGGAAAGAAATAAGCAGCCTGCATCCTGCAAGCACTGAGAAATCCCAAACTAAAATAAACTGTGTCTAAAATAACAGAAATCGTTTTTGGTCTTTTTTATTATTTCTTACCAACTATCAAAATTACTTATTTGGTGGGTCAATCAATAGACTGTTATTTAAGTAAGCTTAATCCGTAAATGCGGTAGAAAAAATAAGTGTTTTGTGTTTGTTGTCTGGTTTAATGTTTATTGATCTAGACTAAAAAAAAAAGTTTTAGAAAACAAAAAAAGAACTGGAAAAAAGCCATATTTTGCTAAAATTGTTAGTTGTTTTAGTTAGTTGTTAGTTGTTAATCACTACCACTTGTGAATCCAAACACATGTATGAGCTTATAAAATTAAAGAAAAATGTGTTTTGCACACAAAATTTAACGTAATAATGCACTGGAGCTTTAATATAGATGATCAATGAAGCTGTTGCACAGTCATCTTTGTTTTCCAGAATTCCCGAAATTGAGTTAATCAGCTCTAGATGTGTTTGATTAATTTAATAGGAGGTTGAGTACGGAACTGCATTGTTTTCAATTAATTTATTAAGAAGTGGCCTGTGGAGTTTGTCATAGTGGGTGAACAGGTCAATTATTATTACACCAGTAAAAATGTGCTGCTGGGGTATTTTGCATGTGTTTATGAAACAGCAGCTACAATACCATTCTTTTACGTTAGTAGAGTGTGTTCTGTGTGAAATATTTTTGCTATTTGTTTAAATGTATTAGTGAACAACCCTTTTTTATCTGAAAATAACGAAAATGACTTATTTTGTAACACATATTATTACGCTAAACTCTTAGCCTTTCAAGATACATTTCTTTCTGTAATATTAAGCAAATTAGGTTGAATTTATTGATTTTGAACTGGAGCATATATGTGCGAGTATGCAATGGTTTTAAAACTGTGATTTCGCCTCAGTTGCATTACTTGGACTGTTTTCCATTGTAGCTGCTATGTTTTAAAACTTAGAAGCAAGATCTCAAGATAGCAAATATCAAATTAAATGCCACAAAGTGTCCTTTCATATGGTTAAGGTTTTACTGATTGCCATCAGTAAAACTGTAAATTAATGATTAAATGCATTCTTTTGTTTTGTGGTATCCATTACTGTACATCCAACCCAATTGAGCATAGGTAAATGAGCCTCTGTATGGTCAGTAACAAAATTTGCTTATGAATAGGCCAATGAATCGTGAATTCACTGAAATGGGGAGACAAAACACAAGGCAGAAACCATGGACTTTTAATCGTGAACATCAGTGGGGCAAGTAGATTTACTTGTAGATTGCTAATCTCCTGTAAAATTAATCTGATTAAATCAAACTGTCTCAAACTGTCAGAACTTAAATCAAGGGAAGTAATGTTAAAACTTCACAGAATTAGTAAGACCTCATCTAGAATATTGTATTCAGTTCTGGTCACCTCATTACAAAAATCATATTGCTGCTCTAGAAAGAGTGCAAAGAAGAGCAACCAGAATTATTCCTGGTTTAAAAGACATGTCATATGCAGACAGGCTAAAAGAAATTAATCTATTCAGTCTTGAACAAAGAAGACTACGGGGCAATCTGATTCAAGCATTCAAAATTCTAAAAGGTATTGACATGTCGATCCAGGAGACTTTTTCGACCTGAAAAAAGAAACAAGGACTAGGGGTAACAAATGGAGATTAGATAATGGGGCATTCAGAACAGAAAAACTGTGTAATGAGATTATGGGATAAATAAGCTACTAACAACTAAACGAGCAAGATGGGCCGAATGGTCTCTTGTTTGTAACCTTTCTTATGTTCTTATGTTCTTAACTAATGACTCGAATTGACTCTAGCCAGATAGGTGACTCGAGTCGACTCGACTCAAGCTTGGCATGTCAAAGACTCGACTCGAAACGGGTCTTTTACCCCCTGTGACTCAACTCGACTCGAGTCTCAATTTTTGTGACTCAATTACCACACTGCAATGCACACGAAGAAACCCCTGTGGTACTGTAGGTAATAGGACATGTTTTTCTTACATATTTATGTGTCCAACAGGAACACTTTTAATGCAATGAAGCAGCATATTTTTAGTAGCTAATTATAATAGTTTTTCATTTAATCATTACAAAAAGTACAAAATCGATTGAAAACCAAAAATGCACAGCTCTTATTATTTGGTTTGTAGAAAAAAAAAACATTGAAGTGACATAAAGAATAAGTAAAAAAGGACAACACATGTCATAACATTAAAAAAAGTTACAATTGTTTTCTTCACAATCTTTGGTGCCGGAGTGTTTTCTGCTGTGAAAGATTGTAATTATTATTATTATTATTATTATTATTATTATTATTATTATTATTATTATTATTATTATTATTATTATTGGGGGGGGTGCAGTTATGGTAGCGCACAGGCATACATGCCAGCAGCCCCTGTATGGCCGGGACAGTCCAGATTTCCTAACAAATGTTCTGCTTCCCAATGCATAGGAAGAAAATCCAGATATTTATCCCTGGAAATTCTTTACAGCTAGTCTAGGGCGATCACAGGTGTGTGTTTTTAAGTGCATGACCTGGTGTCCCGCTGTACAGTTTCCAAATGTTGACAAGTATGCACAGGGCTCCAAAATAGTTGAATCCGGCACTGCAGACCGCTCGACCATCTTGATCTCAGTTGTAACTTGCTCCTGTATCTACTTCACAATAGGTATCAAACTATGACATATATATATATATATATATATATATATATATATATATATATATATATATATATATATATATATAATATTTTATATATATATATATATAATATACTGTATATATATATATATATATATATATATATATATATATATATATATATATATATATATATATATTTTTGAGAAGCAAAGCAATTTCAAGACGGTATATCACATTATTGTAAACTATGAGTGTTGATTTGTGACAGGGTAGCGTCACTGGTCACTGGCAATGTTAGTATTACGACCAGAAAGTGAGACTCAGACGCAGAAGCTTTTGCGCACTTTTAATCATAACACAAATAACAAAACACAGGAACAAAGCAGTGGCATGGTGGCCAAAATAAACAGGTTAACAAAAAGACTAATTAGATATATATATATATATATACAGTACTGTGCAAAAGTTTTAGGCAGGTGTGAAAAAATGCTGTAAAGTAAGAATGCTTTAAAAAATAGACATGTTAATAGATTATATTTATCAATTAACTAAATGCAAAGTGAGTGAACAGAAGAAAAATCTAAATCAAATCCATATTTGGTGTGACCACCCTTTGCCTTCAAAACAGCATCAAGTATCAATTCTTCTAGGTACACTTGCACACAGTTTTTGAAGGAACTCGGCAGGTAGGTTGGCCCAAATATCTTGGAGAACTAACCACGGTTCTTCTGTGGATTTAGGCAGCCTCAGTTGCTTCTCTCTCTTCATGTAATCCCAGACAGACTCGATGATGTTGACGTCAGGGATCTGTGGGGGCCATACCATCACTTCCAGGACTCCTTGTTCTTCTTTACGCTGAAGATAGTTCTTAATGACTTTCGCTGTATGTTTGGGGTCGTTGTCATGCTGCAGAATAAATTTGGGGCCAATCAGATGCCTCCCTGATGGTATTGCATGATGGATAAGTATCTGCCTGTACTTCTCAGCATTGAGGAGACCATTAATTCTGACCAAATCCCCAACTCCATTTGCAGAAATGCAGCCCCAAACTTGCAAGGAACCTCCACCATGCTTCACTGTTGCCTGCAGACACTCATTCGTGTACGCTCTCCAGCCCTTCGCGAACAAACTGCCTTCTGCTACAGCCAAATATTTCAAATTTTGACTCATCAGTCCAGAGCACCTGCTGCCATTTTTCTGCACCCCAGTTCCTGTGTTTTCGTGCATAGTTGAGTCGCTTGGCCTTGTTTCCAAGACGGAGGTACGGCTTTTGCCCGTAAGTCTTCCATGAAGACTACTTCTGACCAGACTTCTCCGGACAGTAGATGGGTGTACCAGGGTCCCACTATTTTTTGCCAGTTCTGAGCTGATGGCACTGCTGGACATCTTACGATTGTGAAGGGAAGTAAGCATGATGTGTCTTTCATCTGCTGCAGTAAGTTTCCTTGGCCGACCACTGCATCTACGGTCCTCAACGTTGCCCGTTTCTTTGTGCTTCTTCAAAAGAGCTTGGACACCACATCTGGAAACCCCTGTCTGCCTTGAAATTTTTGCCTGGGAGAGACCTTGCTGATGCAGTATAACTACCTTGTGTCTTGTTGCTGTGCTCAGTCTTGCCATGGTGTATGACTTTTGACAGTAAACTGTCTTCAGCAACCTCACCTTGTTAGCTGAGTTTGGCTGTTCCTCACCCAGTGTTATTCCTCCTACACAGCTGTTTCTGTTTCAGTTAATGATTGTGTTTCAACCTACATATTGAATTGATGATCATTAGCACCTGTTTGGTATAATTGTTTAATCATACACCTGACTATATGCCTACAAAATCCCTGACTTTGTGCAAGTGTACCTAGAAGAATTGATGCTGTTTTGAAGGCAAAGGGTTGTCACACCAAATATGGATTTGATTTAGATTTTGCTTCTGTTCACTCACTTTGCATTTAGTTAATTGATAAATATAATCTATTAACATGTCTATTTTTGAAAGCATTCTTACTTTACAGCATTTTTTCACACCTGCCTAAAACTTTTGCACAGTACTGTATATATATATATATACACACATTACCGTTCAAAAGTTTGGGGTCACTTAGAAATTTCCTTGTTTTCGAAAGAAAAGCAAATTTTTTGTCCATTAAAATAACATCAAATTGATCAGAAATACAGTGTAGACATTGTTAATGTTGTAAATGACTATTGTAATGGAATATCTACATAGGCGTACAGAGGCCCATTATCAGCAACCATCAGTCCTGTGTTCCAATGGCACGTTGTGTTTGCTAATCCAAGTTTATCATTTTAAAAGGCTAATTGATCATTAGAAAACCCTTTTGCAATTATGTTAGCACAGCTGAAAACTGTTGTGCTGATTAAAGAAGCAATAAAACTGGCCTTCTTTAGACTAGTTGAGTATCTGGAGCATCAGCAATTGTGGGTTCGATTACAGGCTCAAAATGGCCAGAAACAAAGAACTTTCTTCTGAAACTCATCAGTCTATTCTTGTTCTGAGAAATGAAGGCTATTCCATGCGAGAAATTGCCAAGAAACTGAAGATCTCATTACAACGCTGTGTACTACTCCCTTCACAGAACAGCAAAACTGGCTCTAACCAGAATAGAAAGAGGAGGGAGGCCCGGTGCACAACTGAACAAGAGGACAAATACATTAGAGTGTCTAGTTTGAGAAACAGACGCCTCACAGGTCCTCAACTGGCAGCTTCATTAAATAGTACCCGCAAAACACCAGTCTCAATGTCAACAGTGAAGAGGCGACTCCGGGATGCTGGCCTTCTAGGCAGAGTTGCAAAGAAAAAGCCATCTCTCAGACTGGCCAATAAAAAGAAAAGATTAAGATGGGCAAAAGAACACAGACACTGGACAGAGGAAGATTGGAAAAAAGTGTTATGGACAGGCGAATCTAAGTTTGAGGTGTTTGGATCAAAAAGAAGAACATTAGTGAGACACAGACCAAATGAAAAGATGCTGGAGGAGTGCTTGACGCCATCTGTCAAGCATGGTGGAGGCAATGTGATGATCTGGGGGTGCTTTGGTGGTGGTAAAGTGGGAGATTTGTACAAGGTAAAAGGGATCTTGAAGAAGGAAGGCTATCACTCCATTTTGCAACGCCATGCCATACCCTGTGGACGGCGCTTGATTGGAGCCAATTTCCTCCTACAACAGGACAATGACCCAAAGCACAGCTCCAAACTATTCAAGAACTATTTAGGAAAGAAGCAGTCAGCTGGTATTCTGTCTATAATGGAGTGGCCAGCACAGTCACCGGATCTCAACCCTATTGAGCTGTTGTGGGAGCAGCTTGACCATATGGTACGTAAGAAGTGCCCATCAAGCCAATCCAACTTGTGGGAGGTGCTTCAGGAAGCATGGGGTGAAATCTTTTCAGATTACCTCAACAAATTGACAACTAGAATGCCAAAGGTCTGCAAGGCTGTAATTGCTGCAAATGGAGGATTCTTTGACGAAAGCAAAGTTTGAAGAACACAATTATTATTTCAATTAAAAATCATTATTTCTAACCTTGTCAATGACTATATTTCCTATTCATTTTGCTATATTTCCTATTCAAACTCATTTCATGCATGTTTTCATGGAAAACAAGGAAATTTCTAAGTGACCCCAAACTTTTGAACGGTAGTGTATATATAAACTCTGTGGTTTTAGACCGAGACGCTACTTTCACAACATATACACAGCTTCACAACAACCAACACCAATGATCATTTCTTAATATATTTACACCACAGCACACACAACCCTCACCTTCACCAACAGTAATTCTCACCATCACTCCCACTCCCACTAACACCCTATTTATACACCTGTGGCTGAAGCCTTAATTAATCATTTATTCATTTCACAGCTCCAGCCACAATCCCATGTGTTTTGACAGAGAGAAATTTAACCCAATATTCCCCACACCAACACATACACCGACAGGGCTTTCCCAGTCATAATGCCATATGATTAAAAAATAAAAAAGTGACTGAAAATCAGATCTGACAGCAAGTGCACCAGGGTAGAAAGTTTAATTAAATATAGCTCAGACGTATCTGACATATTCTACAGCAGGACAATAGGCTATCATGCACTAAGCAAATGAAAAAAAAAAAAGATCAAAAACATTTGCTAAATAAAAGTGAAATGGGAGGCCCACTATGTAGCATCCATACATGTAAAAGACATGTCAGCTATGTATTTTTGACATTGTATCTTTTTTGTGTTCCCTGAAAAAACAGAAAAAAGGGTTGAAACGGGCCAAAATGAAATAATCAGATATGCGTCACACTCTTTTATGGGAGAACAGCTCGAGAGGATCAGGTTTGTGGCTGAAAATAACGCCCACAGAGAGGGATAGGGTACATCTCATTTACTCGTGAGCATGATGTAAAACATTGGAAATCCACACCCATTTTCACATGGAAACCTGCATTTCACGTGTGAAAACGTCCACTGCTCCCAATCCAGACAGCCTTGGGTGCATATGTGGAAGTTGTCTGGCACAGATCTCTATAATCCCACATCTGCGCCGGTTTTCAGCCATGGTGATCTGCAATAGCTGGGTTGGACAGTTTCATTATATACCTCTGGGTTAATTGCTCTTCCCATTTTCTTTTTACTTTAATTAATAAGTCGTGTGATAAATTAATTGAAATATTATTCACTACTAACGATATGCCACCCCACCAATGGACATTTGAAAAACACTTTGGGCAAGAGCAGTAAAACACATTATTAAACAACCAGACACAGGCATTTACAAATCACAGCTTTATTACAATAGCTTAACACTGTGCTTTAGAGTTTCACTCAAACAAGAAGTCACCTGACAACCATGGATTTCTAGGTGAGATTCTCGTGTACCTGTACCCTGTGCATGGAAACCACATTTTCCTGAGCTGTCTGCAAAAACAGCACGAGAACTCTATGCATGGCTAATTTGCATATCAACCTCCTCCTTTCCCCTTCATTTGCATGATGTCAGGTGAAAAGGGGGTCTTCTCCAGTAAAATAAAGTGAGCCAATGTCAACCTGAAATGTATAGGGTCATTTTTCATTTGGCTCGAGCACAATGTCTTGAGTAAAATTAGAACACACATGGAAACTCTCCTAATGATAAACTTTTTATTAAAGCCAACATAAAAATAATCTAAGGGACTCTGTATAACTTTAAGTGGCTTGGCACTTTCTGTAGACTCTTTTGTGTTTTCTTCCATTGCTTATTTTTTTTTTCAAGTAAGAAATGTATACATTTTTGACTTGAGAAATGATACACAGGACAATCTCGATGTACATGTACAACACAAACACCGAAAACAAATTCAACCAGCTGCTATTGTTGTTACTAAAATGCAGCCGCGGTAATAAATAAAACAAAAACCATCAAACTATGAGTATTGTGATTATTATTTATGTTTACTGGAGCATTTATACTTCTAAAAAAACAATGGGGTTCACTGATTAGTATTCAATTATACGACGAGTTGAAAACTGCAGTTCATGAGCAGCACAGAGCACTCTGAGCAGAGCTCTCCATATGTAGAATCGCCAGACGCCTGCTTCACCCACACTAATATCAGTGGAAACCCGCTCAATCTAAATCACGCATGTGTATAGGTGGATGATCATTTTTAAACTATAGTCAGACTGTAACCTTTGAGCTGCAAAATCAAAACATTTTATTTATGCAGAGTGCTTTAGCGATAATATATAATATCATTAAAAAATAAATTCAAGATCAACTTTCATTTTTACTTGTGCATTTCTGAGTCATCCTGCGTACCCACCCCCTATGACCCTTAGAAGTATCCCCAGAGGTACGCATTCCCCCAGTTGAAAACCCCTGACTATAATGATTTAAGGTACATAGCCTTGTATTTCCTTTTCGAAACGCAACAGTCCTAACCTGCCCTCGCATGAATAATTCTACTGTTCTTGCCGAAGGCATTTTTCCTTCATTAACTCCCTGCGAGACAGCAGTACTAAGCAGTCTTTTTAAGCATCTTACTTCTTGTCTGAAAAATGTTATATATTTTGCAGCAGAACATAAGCTGCTGATTCAGAGGCTTTGATTGTAAACAATAATATACCTGTGAGGTCTGTATACTTTTACTTCAAAGTCCCTGGAATATAAGATTGACATAGAAATGTCATTAATACACTTCAATGCAGGGAGAATTAGTAAGCAAAATATAAATTAGCTGGAGTTCCCTCTCCCAATTTCTTTGGGGTATTTTGCACGTGTCTTTAGTGCGATATGCACAGGACTAAAAACTACAACATACAGCTATGACCTAAAGCTTTGCATCACCTAGAATTTTAGGATTGAGACATCATTTAAATTTTTTTTTTTTTTATTTAACATCATGAAATCAAAGACTCTACAAAATGATATTGCAAAAGTGTACTGGAGACCATAATAATAGTACAGTATTTCATATTAGATTTGTAATTGTCACATTTTTGTCAGTTTTTCATGAGTATATGGAAAACTACAAAGCGGTATGTAATTTAATATGTTAACGTATCATTACTCAGCAGGTTTCATTTGAATTTGTGAAGTAAAATTACTGAATTCTATATGGTGATGCAAAACTTTTGGCCACAGCTGTACAGTACACTGCCACTAAAGAAAGGAAATTAGGTGAACCCCCACAGTTTCTTTCACAGTTTTTTTTTTGTCTGTAAAATTAATGTCTGACGTTCTGAAAAAACAGGACACTTCTGCATTACAGAACTGTTAAAGTAGTTCACAAAATCATTTCAGAAAGTCTGTGATGTATTATAAAACATGACATATGGTAATACACTAGGAACAGTGTTGGGGAGTAATGCCTTACTGTAATCTGGTTCCCTTTTCAGACAGGTTCTGAAATGTGGTAACTGATTACATTTTGTCTGAAAAAAGTTTTAGTTACATTTAAAAAAAGGACTTCTGCTAATGCTTACCATGGAAATCAGAACTCGCTTCAACAGGTCAAGTCAAACATATCACATGCTTTTCATATCATCCTGCTAGAAACTGGCATCCAAGTGGGTTAGATTGTTGGATCTTCAAAGAATATTTCAAACTGCAGTCTAACCAAACCAAACAAAAAAATATATATCTAAAATAAAATTAAAACTGTGCCTGAGTAACTATTTGTAACTTTAACTTTAAGTAATGTTACTGTTACTAGTTATAATTTTGTTTAAGTAACTGGTAACTCTAAAAGGGTTACCCAACACTGACTAGGATACAAGAAAGTTAACAGCTTGCTTGCAATAAAATAGCTTCACGCTTGTTTGGTACATTTAGGCAGCATGTCTTTGCCAAACGAGCCAGCCATGGCAACCCTAGCTCCCCGAGCTGCTGACAAGATATCCATTCAATTTGAATTTGCTTTCTACGGCATCCAGCCTCAGATACGGTGGTAGCCAAAACCAGCTATCAAAATGGTGAAAAAGGTGAGTGTTTTGTATTTGTACTTATAAGCACTTTATATACATCCTGCTATATTGATTAGTTCAATAACTATAACTCCTCCCTATTGAACAATTGTAAACAATCAATTGACGTAAGAGCAGAACTCCAAACCATGTGCAGTTTAGCAACGCTTTAACAAAACGCATGATTGTCTTTAAAGTGTAGTCTTGCAGTGCTCAGCGCTCCCTGCTGTTTTGTTTAATACATGTTCTTGTAGCAGAACTTATGAAGTGCAGCTGATTCAATGGTGGAAAAAAAGGATTGCAAAGCTGCAGCATTTTTACATTATCACACTACAACAGTATCGCGACAGGTAAATATCTGGTTTTGGCTACCACTGTATCTGAATTTGTACTTTATCAGGAGGTCCTGTGAAAAAAGCAGAAGCAGTGGTTTGTCAGGGAGAAACAGACATGCTTTTAGTGCTGGATTCATTTTTCAAGAGGTTGTTAAACAAGATTATTTTCAGTCCTGTGGGCTTTTTCTGAAAGTCTTACTTTTTTTTTTTAAATAGACTTTATTTAAATAATTCATGGGTTAAAGCTTTGTGAATAGAAGACTGTGCTTTGCTCTAAAGTTTATTTTTTAAACTGTTCAAAATAAGGTTTTGGCTTTATATGTTTGAGTTTTCTAATGGCAAAGCAAAGACAGCACAATCTCATTTTACAAGGGAGTCTAGGACAGGAGCCAAACTGCCAAACATAACTTTATAGTATAGATAGACTTTCTATCATCTGGTTTGCTCTCCTAGGAACAGATTTGTCTCAAAAGGATACCACGCTGTAGGAAGAATGGGGGATTGGGGTTATATGTGCAATTTAAGAATCCAAGTGTAATGGTTTGAGTTAATTAGCACTCCGTAATTATACATTTCTTCAATACAAGTTCAAGATTGTCAAGATTAACAATTGAGCGTTTTATCTTTTATGAATTTTACTAAGCAAAACAGAGACTGGATACGGTACGAAAGTCAAAATAACATAAATCAGTAAATGAAGTTTCAGCAATCAATAAGATTCATATAATATCTCAGCTTCAGTGTAAATATTGATTACATGGAAAAGAATGCAATTGATTAATTGTCTATAATTTGTCTTTTCCTCTTGGAAATAAGACTCTTAAATCAGTAACAAGATTATGGTAATATGCAAGCAGGATAAATATTTCTAGTAAATATTAGAATACAAATACCAGTGAATTCAAATAAATAAGATGTTATGAAATTGTAATTCATTATTTTGTAATAATCTGTTGTTAAATATCTTGTCATTTACTTAACACCCATGTAATTTGTTCTTATTTATTCTAACATCTTTGCTTAATTTCTTAGATGACTTGATTATTTTAACTCTGTTTACTTGTTAAAACACTGTCATAAATATTATGAAACAATGTCTTATACACACAGTACACCCTTTAACATTTCATAAAAATCAACCTTTCTACAAATATACATTTATTATACTCCCCAAATATATTTTCTGTAAACCTCTTTCTATTCTTTAGTTTGGCTGCGGATACTCAATTTGCAGATGATTCCGTAGGGCGTCGCATGCACAAGACAATACTGTGGTAGTAGAAATATTTTTTACTGTGAGGTTAAGGATTTATTATTACCCACTAACACAGTATAGGTGTAATTAATTACTGGCTAACTAGTAAAAATGTAACAGTAAACATTTTATTATATTTGTTCCACAGTAACTAGTATTTTTATGTATTGTACAATAGTAACATGTGTTTATAATTGTTACATACTAGTAGAAGCAAACTTGCTTAGTTTTTGGACAGCACATTTCATTAGTCACATCCCTCAGGAATTTACTCAAACAGCCAAATGCTGCTGTAGAATACTATCCATTTATATTGACAAAGATATCTCCAAGCTGCTTCTCCCAGGTGCTAAACTCAACCTCAAAAATAAAAGGAGCCGCTGCACAATACTAGTACTATAGCAAACACCGTTGTAAACACAGCCAACCAAAGAACAAAAACATCAGATATAACTGACCCGCTACAGCATGTATAGATACACTCTTCTTTACAACAGTATTTTTGTGAATATATTTCAATCAAGGAAAACAGCTTTTTTTTCCAACATTACAAATGGCAAGTATAATAGCTAAATGATGTGTATGCTATTTATGAAGCAGGGTAGCCAAACTAATTAAATGGGTACATTATACTGTATGTAAATACATTTAGTTACAAATCCTTAAAATAATCGGAACTGCTGAATGATTATTGATGTCTGGCAAAGAGTATCTGTCGCTTTTGTGAAAAATGTATCCTCTATGTTTGCTTGATGATGTTGCAACACCCCTCTGAAATGCTTTTGCTTATTTCTTTTTGATCTCCCCCCCCAAAAAATAGTAAATTTCATCATATTCAAACCTTTAAATATCCTTATGTGGGTTTTTAGTTTTTCTCTTGATATTAACTAGACTGGTTCAGTATTTCTTAACAACTATCTGCTTCTCTTTGCCACTTCTGACAGAGTTGCAATTGACTGTCAGACAGATCCATCCTTAGAGGGTTTCAAATTATATTTTCAAGCTGCAGTGTAACTTATAAAGCAAATGTGTTTGTGTCTGATTCCTGTGACAGTGCAACACCTCATAAATCATACACAGTATTTCACATAGTGTCTTTGGCTGTTAAATGCAAACGTTCTCTATAAGTAATAAAGCAAAAACAAATCATATTTAATCATATTGTTTACAAAATAAAAATGGAATTAATCATATTGTTTGTACATTTCAAGTGTTTTTCTTATCATGCAGGGTGTGCAAATATAATGTGTAATAACATAGCAATTACATAAATGATGAAAAATGATGTCTTGTGTTATTTCACTATATTTACTCATCTACAATGTATCTGCACATGCAATTACAGAGTTATTACAATGTAGTGAGCTATGCTTTATATAAAGTGTTACCATAGTTATTATTATTTATTTCTTAGCAGACGCCCTTATCCAGGGCAACTTACAATTGTTACAAGATATCACATTATTTTTACATACAATTACATTATTTTTTTTGCACATTATTTTTACATACAATTACCCATTTATACAGTTGGGTTTTTACTGGAGCAATCTAGGTTAAGTACCTTGCTCAACAGTACAGCAGCAGTGTCCCCCACCTGGGATTGAACCCACGACCCTCCGGTCAAAAGTCCAGAGCCCTAAACACTACTCCACACTGCTGCCCTAGCATAATGTTTTAATATAACTTAAAACATCCTTTAGATGCATTGTTAACTGTTTATTAGGGATCCTTAATAAAGTGATACCTGAGAAAAATCTTCCCCAAAGTATCTCCCCTATGCAATACATTTATTCTGATAATTATCATTGTCTTGGGATTTGTGTAACCTATTACTCTTTGCTCTACCCTGAATGTCTCTAAATTCTCTACCTCTTCCTTTAGGGGCTGTGTGACAGGGAGGACAAAATATCTTTACATTAATACATTACTTACATAATACATTACTTACAACTATAAGAAGCCAAAAGTTGTATGTCTTTTGTTTTGTACTTTTCTTAAAAAGTTGCAATTGACTGAGCTGGTGCTGGTGCATTTGAGCTCACTGTAATGTTACAAGCATGCAGTATATATTTATTAACCTGTTTTTTTTGTTATCAAAATCGGGCCCTTTGTGTCAATTAGCCTTGGAGGTATTGCGATATTGGGTTAAGCATTATATAACCATCATTATCACTCCCAGTGCTGTAAACAGCACTCTTCTCCACAGCAGATCTCTGACACCGCTGTTTAAATTACAAGTAGAGCTAGGAGTGCCTCCAAGGATACGGCATACCTTGACCCAAGTAAAAAAAAAAAAATCCCCAGCTATGATCAGCAAATAAAAAAGCCGACATAAAGTGCTCAAAGAAATGATCTAATTCAATTCGAAGACGTGTTCTCATTATTATTGATTGGTACTGAAAAATTGTGTATATTTAAAATAAAGTAAAAGTTAGGAAATATCATCTTGCAATGAACAGGTTTTTAACAGGTTCCTATGATGTCATGTACGGTGTACTCACCTATTTCAAACTTTGCTTATGATTCATATCATAGTAGCTCCATACTGGGCTTGTTTGTATCTGAATATATCATAGGGAACTCAAAGCAACCCATGAACACATAAGAGTGAGTCTCAACGGGGCTGATTGACCACCCTGTACTAGTGTATGAACTATCCTTAAGAGTGTAGAAAATATAAACCGTGTTCACAGCATTGTATTGGGGCATAACCATAGAACTGTATAAGAATACAGTTGTAATAACTGCAGACATATGGACACACTGATGACGTTTTTCATCTTTTTATATAGTACAAATGCAGCTCCAGAATCAGGAGAAAATATATATTTTCCCTCCATAATGAATTATAAAGTGCAACGCCAATCACACTGAATATAAAAGGAAACAAACAAACAAACATAAAAGTGCCTAGTTTTGGTTTGAAACTGGAAAATGAATGTTTACCATGCACAGGCTTGATGGAAAATACTGTACAGTGACTGCATCTGTATTTGTCATCTTCTTTTTTTATAACTCTTTTGTGCAAACTCTGTGGCCGAACATGTATTTAAGAAAAATAAAACCATGCTCAGTTCTTCTCAGCTCCGCTCCACTCAGGCTCTTGTCACGCAGTGACATTGGCCTCCTTGTAAAGCCCCAGTTGAGCACTGTTATTATTTTGTGCATGTTATAAATAAGTATGTGTGTGTTTACTTTTTTTGCACTTTTGTATATTTTCTTTTTTCTTTATTGAGCACATTTTATAAACTTGAATGAGTTTTTTATGGTCCAAGCAAGTGCAATTTTGCACAGGTCTGCAAGTGTTTGTAATGCAAAACAATAAGGGGTAATATATTGGGATATTTATTCACTCAAAAGACAGAAGAGCACAGTACTAATTATATTTGTTTCACAAATAAGTACTGCAATTACATTTACAAGCTTTGTAATTAAATTAATGAAATTCTGCCTACCTGATGTTGTTTTCAAGAACACTTTCGTTTACTGCATTGAAATCCTGGTAAATAATTAATTTGCAGTGATGTGATAAAAGTGTGTTTGTTTGAGTTTAGTACCCTGTATTTAACAGACTGTCTTATTACAATATTTCCAGAACTCCGAAACAGTAGTTTACTTACAGGAATACTTTACACCCTTGGAATTTGCATGACATTTATATTATATAGCATCTGTTTGTTACCCCATAATATTTCAGTTTTGCATATTAAAAGTCACCAGCTTTGAGACTGTCTCTATGCAAGCCTGAACAAGTTGTAATTTCTGTAATGAGGTGTGGCAAAGAGGTTAACAGTGTGCAGGTGCAGGTGATCAATAATCAGACAACCAATGATAATCCAGGTGCAATGACAGTTTAATTGTATAATCCAATGCCTGATGGCTAACAGCAGTAAATAATAACAATGTTAATTAAGCAATACAGCGCCGTGTATTACTTATTTATAATCTGCGGGTTTGCCTCAAAATAATAACAGTCCCGTTTCAGTTCACCCACACGTAACACGTACACAAACACAAACACCAGTCCACAGTGCGTGCTCTAGTGCTTGTGGTGAATACAGTACTTTAGTGACAACAAAGTGCAGTGTTGTTGATCCGGGTTTAGTGCTGGCCTTTGGCGACAGCTCCGGATCATGTTAGCCGTTCAAATAATTACAAACAGTATTATTAACGACAAACAAAAACAAACAAAACACTCACATTTCACAACACAGGTTCTCCTTCTGGTCATTTATTTTAACCATTCACAAAGGAACAGATCACATCACTACGTCCCCTTTTTATAACATCACCCATGACCCCTTGGTCAACGAGCGCATCCGCTCCTCCAATCCGCGGATGCCACACTGTTTCCTGTCCGGGTCACTGGTTTCATGTACCGTAGCTCTGCCCCCTTTCAGATGGCCGACTTCCACCTAACCCTGGGAATAAACTGTTGTGCCATTTAGTCCAGGGTATTCTGTTATTTTACACAGTGCCCTCGCAGGTCAAGAGGGAGATCTAACACCAAGAATCATTCGATCTCTGTCACATGAGGCCAGTGTAAAAATGACTTCTAGGGGTTCACCTAGGGTGTGCACCCGAAACTGAATTTGTTCATGATGTTCCATCTTACACAAAATCACTGTTTCATTGGGACATGCATTACTGTTTTCCAACAAGACATGTATTTGGTTAAAGTATATTAAAACAAACAAACAAAAAAACTTGCTATGGATATAACATATCACAGATATCTTAATTAATGTATTCTTCTTGCTGTTTTGATTCACTTTGCTTAAAATCTTTATCATAACATCCTGGTGACTTTAAAACTCAAGTTTTTGAGTGCGATTGCCTCAATCTACACCAGTAAGAAATCTCACATAAAACAAATCTGGAAGTTCTTACATCCCCAGGGTGGATTGTTGAAAGGGTTAATGTCACTGAATGTTTAAATGTTTCAATTTCTATCTGAAAACTGCCAGGTGAATATCAATTAGTAAAACAGGCTGGGATTTGTTATACCATTACATCTCACATGTACTATATTGACTTCAGGCTTATTATAGTCAATCTGCAAACTTCCGAGCTCCAGTATCATTTCTGGGAATTGTTGACAGACGATAAAGAATATAAAGTTACCGTGAGGACTTACAGAACCAGCAATAACAATAAATTTGTTAAACTATCCACACGTGCCCCCTTTCTGATCACTGGCAAGCTTCCCTTTTATTTAATAGACAAGGTGGGGAGAAAAGTGCCTTTTGAAACTGCATCACAGTACAATATATAATTTGGCTTCTGTGGACAAAAAGAATTCAAGCCTCAGAAGACTACTGTATTTTGAACTTTTTGAACAAATGACCTGATATTCAGAATAATTTGTTATACTTATAACTTATTATAGTTACACTCCCTCTATAGATGTTAGAGGAGAAACCTTTAGCCAGACCATGCAAACCTCCAAATATTTATTTTAATATAGCAATTTTAATCTGTGTGGCAAGATGGTTTGGTGATGACATCAGACCAGGAAGGAACAGACATAGTACTGTGGTATGGAAGCACTGATGTGCAAGTTTAATAATAAATAAACAAATAAGAACATAAGAAAGGTTACAAACGAGAGGAGGCCATTCATCCCATCTTGCTCGTTTGGTTGTTAGTAGTTTATCGATCCCAAAATCTCATCAGGCAGCTTCTTGAAGGATCCCAGGGTGTCAGCTTCAACAACATTACTGGGGAGTTGGTTCCAGACCCTCACAATTCTCTGTGTAAAAAAGTGCCTCCTATTTTCTGTTCTGAATGCCCCTTTATCTAATCTCCATTTGTGACCCATGGTCCTTGTTTCTTTTTTCAGGTCGAAAAAGTCCCCTGGGTCGACATTGTCAAAACCTTTTAGAATTTTGAATGCTTGAATCAGATCACCGCGTAGTCTTCTTTGATCACGACTGAATAGATTCAATTATTTTAGCCTGTCTGCATATGACATGCAAGGGCGGATTTACGACCGGGCACATGGGACACGTGCCCCAGGGCCCCCAAGCTTTGAGGGGCCCCCAAGAACTCTGTGGCGACAACAGTCCTTTCGTAGATATAATGTGATTGTGAGCTGATTCAAATAAAAATACTTTAAATCTAGATTTCATTTGGTGTGTGTGTTTTATATACAACCACTTTGCACTAGAAATCCCCATCATGGTCACTGGACCAACATGTCTATTTTAAGGTTTTAAACACATGCAAACAACAGTTATTTTCACAGTGGTAACTAGCTCATCTCCCCAAAACACATTTTAGGCTTACAATCCTTCGAATATTAACTGTGCATGAAATGCCCCGTGAAATATTGGTGAATAAAAAAAGTCAAATCATTTTCTGATGACACAATGGAACCTACTGTGCCACTTAATGGAAGCCAAAAATTTAGAGTAGAGACTTTCAATGTGATAATCGACAGGTTACTGGCTTGTCTCAATCACCAACTGGGTGCCTATCGGGAGCTGAACGATCGCTTTGGGGTTCTCTTTGAAAACGGCGTGTCTGACACATGCAAACGGCCAGCAGAGCTTGCTGCTGTTTACTCAAATGACCTTGACCACAACTTCGCTGATGAACTTATCCAGTTCAAATTCTTCATTCAAGAACAACCAAACAAATATCCTACTCAACTGCTTCAAATTCTGAGGCAAAATGTGTTCATTGACTTTTTCTGACCTTGCCCTTTACGAACTATGAGGGGGAAAGAACATTGTCATTGATGGCAAGAGTGAAAAATGAGCTGAGATCGACAATGTGCCAAAGGCGGCTTAATGCGTTATCGCTGATGGTGATCGAGTCGGAACTGTTAAAAGTAATGGACTTTGAGGACATCATAACAGAGTTCGCCAAGAGGAAATCGTGGTTACGTACTCTGTGTGAGTGAGTGTTTGTGATTGTTGCATTGAGGGCAAATAGTGTTGCGTTTCGTGCTGAGGTGTGTGTGTGTGTGTTGTTATTGTTTAGCAGATGTAGGGCCCTATGAAATCTATGTTATTATTTTGCATTTTTCCTTTTTCCTTCCGTTTTAAAAATAACCAATTTCGGATTTCCCCATAAAATTAAACACACACTAAAAACCCAATACATAATCAAAACAAATTGCCAAATATGTGGAAAAGTTACAAAAGGAGGCAAGGGGGCTTCGTGAACGGGTGGGTGGGTGACAGGTGGACCCCGTCAAAAGTTTGTGCCCAGTGCCCCGGATTTAATAAAATCACCCCTGATGACATGCCTTTTAAACCTGGTCGCTCTTCTTTGCACTGTTTATAGAGAAGCAATATCCTCGTTGTAGCAAGGTGACCAGAACTGAATGAACACAATATTCTAGATGAGGTCTTACTAATGCATTGTAAAGTTTTAACATTACTTCCCTTGATTTGAATTCAACACTTTTCACTATATATCCAAGCATTTTATTTATAGCTTCCCCACATTGTCTAGATCAGGGGTGTCAAACACAAGGCCCGCCTTTGTATTTTAACCGGCCCACACAAAGTTTATTCATTATAATGTAAAATGGCCCGACCCGGTTTGCGCTGTCAGCTGATTGTAAGAACGCCAATTCCCATCAGACTTTCTAAAATTACAGGGAAATAAACAGAAAACGGCGCGAGAGTGACTGTTGATCATATGATCATAGATATCCACTAAGGCAGTATATTATGGGATGTGCATATGATCGTGCACTGTGCTCGTCACATCCTATTTTCTGCAACAGTCATACAGTGTTCAGAAACGTGTGAAGCTCCAGCTCTCAAAATGTCAAAAAAAAAGAAAGATCGATAAGGAAGGCAGACTGTTTCAAGAACGGTGGGAGACAGAATATTTTTTTGTCGAGCACAAAGAAAAACCAATTTGCTTGGTATGTAAAGAAAGTATAGTGGTGATGAAGGAGTTCAATATAAGGTGCCACTATGAAACTAAACATAAAGAAAAGTATGGCAAGTTAGAAGGAACTGACAGGCAGGAAAAAGTAGACGAATTACAACGAAGCCTTGATTTTCAGCAAAACATGTTTAAAAGAGCAAAATGTGAAAGTGATGCGGCAGTAAAGGCGAGTTACGTTGTGACAGAATTAATTGCAAAGTCATCAAAGTCGTTTTCTGAGGGAGCATTTGTAAAAGATTGTATGCTTAAAGTTACAGAAATCGTATGCCCTGAGAAATACAGAAATTCTAGAAATACAGTAGCTGAACGAGTGAATGACCTGGCTGCCAATCTTCAAGATCAGCTCGTTGAAAAAGCAAGGAATTTCGTAGCTTTTTCTCTTGCAGTCGAAGAGGGCACAGATATTACCGATACTGCACAGTTATCAATTTTCATCCGGGGTGTGACTGCAGACTTAACCATTACTGAAGAACTTTTGAAAGTTGCCGCAATGCACGGCACCACTACAGCAAAAGATATATTTCAACAGCTTGAGAAGTGTATGAACAGCATGAAATTAACTTGGGAAAAATTATTTGGCTTGACAACAGACGGAGCGCCTGCTATGTGTGGTGAAAAAAATGGGCTTGTTGCTTTAGTGCGCAAAAACACTAGCGGAGTTGAATTGCCCGGGGACACTTACAATTTACCACTGTATTCTACACCAGGAAGCCTTATGCGGGAAGGTTTTGAAAATGGGCAACGTCATGGCCACAGTTGTGAAAACTGTCAGTTTCATCAGATCAAGAGGTTTGAATCACAGGCAGTTCCAGATGTTGCTAGAGGAGCTTAAGACACAACACAGAGATTTGCCATACCACACTGAGGTTCGCTGGCTTAGTAGTGGTGCAGTACTTAAAAGATTCTTCGAGCTACGTCAAGAAATAGAACTGTTCATGCGCAATAAAGGGAGAGAAATGCCAGAGCTTTCAGATACACAATGGCTGTGTGATTTTGGATTTCTCTGCGATATAACTGAACACCTCGACACTTTGAATGTTAAAATGCAAGGCTGTAAACAAGTCATCACAGAAATGTATGACAGCGTAAAGGCGTTTCAGCTAAAGTTACGTCTTTGGGAAAAGCAGGTGCAAGAAGGAAATCTTTCTCATTTCCCAACATGCCAAGCTGCTTCTGCGGGTGTGACTTTTCCTGGAGATGCGTTTGCGGCAAAACTGAACCTGCTGCACGTGGAATTTGAGCGCCGCTTTTCCGATTTTAGAAAGCAGCAATTCCAGTTCCAGCTTTTCTCAAATCCATTTATCGTGGACGTGGAAGCTGCACCAGAACACATGCAAATGGAACTGATTGAACTACAGTGCAGTAGCGCACTGAAAGCGAAGTTTGATTCTGCCTTGTACCGTCTCCTTCAAGTCACATTCCCACAGCTCCGCCTTCAGGCCGCACGAGTCCTGTCAATGTTTGGAAGTACATACTTGTGCGAGCGGCTGTTTTCATTAATGAAGATCAATAAATCACCTCAAAGATACCGGGTGAATGATGAACATTTACATTCCATCCTTAAGATAGCTTCAGCACAAGACATGACTCGTGACATCGATAAACTGGTCTCACAAAAACGGTGTCAGGTTTCTTCAACAAATGAGCACTCTCAGTACAGCAAATAGGTAAGATAAAATGTGTTTCATCTTAATAATTTATACCAAAAACGAATGAATATAAATTCATATATATATATATATATATATATATATATATATATATATATATATATATATATAGTATCCACTAAAATGCATGTTTATATGTAAAAATGATGCATATATTTTGTGGCCCGGGAAGCAAACATGAAATTGAGATGTGGCCCATGGTAAAATGGAGTGTGACACCCCTGGTCTAGATGAAGACATTTCAAAGTCAACATAAACTCCTAGATCATTTTCATAGATTCTTTCTTCAATTTCAGCATGCCCCATATGGTATTTATAATGCACATTTTTATTGCCTGTGTGCAGTACCTTACACTTTTCTCTATTAAATGTCATTTGCCATGTGTCTGCCCAGTTCTGAATGCTGTCTAGATCATTTTGAATGACCTTTGCTGCTGCTTCCTATTTTTGTGTCGTCTGCAAAAATTTAACAAGTTTGCTTACTATACCACAATCTAAGTCATTTAATGTAGATTAGGAATAGCAGAGGACCTAATACTGATCCCTGTGGTACACCACTGCTTACCTCGCTCCATTTTGAGGTTTCTCCTCTAATCAGTACTTTCTGTTTTCTACATGTTAACCACTCCCTAATCCATGTGCATGCATTTTCTTGAATCCCTACTGCGTTCAGTTTGAGAATTCATCTTTTTATGCGGGACTTTGACAAAAGCTTTCTGGAAATCTAACTCTGTTATGTAAAACTGGATAGGAACAGGTCGACACGTGGGGCATGTTGTCCATATCCTCATATGTAAAAACTTGTGAAAAGTAATCATTTAATATATTTGCTATTTTTTTCTCTTCATCTATGATGTTGTCATTTGTATCCCCTTGGCAATGTTCATTTCTATCTCTCTCTTGGCCTTTCTAACTTCCTTTTTGACTTGCGCTTGTAGTTTCAAGTACTCTTTCTGTGTACTTTGTTCTTGGCACTTTTAAACGCTCTGTTTTCTCTGAATATTTTGTTTTAATTGATCTATTAACCCTTTAGACCCCAGAATAATTAAAGAACCCTTCTATAGATTCCTCGGAATTTTGGCAAAAAACTGAGATTTCGCCTGTTTTACTCAAATAAACATAACTCAAAAATCATGAAAAATCTATAATTATGAGGTTTTAAACAGTTCAAATCATTCTTTCAAATAACACCAAACTTAACACTTTGTAACTTTAACAAATGTAACTGGATATAAAAAAAATGCAAGAAAAAACTGTTTAAAAACTATTTACAAAAATACATCCCTATACTACACTCAGTTTGTTGTATTCATATTTTGAAATAATACTGTTTTTGAATTAAGGAATTCAATTGAAATATTAAAGTTGATTATTAAACCTATGAATTTCTAGAAAAATGGTGGCTTTAAAACTGCAATAATAACATTGTAAACTTTGTAAAATTCTTAAAGAAAGACTGAAAAGTATAACTGGATGAACAGAGGGGGGGTCTATTACTTTCTAATCAAATATTTGGTCACATTTATTAATGTTCATGTGTATTATTACACCACTCCATGAAATTCCTGAAGCATATATATATATATATATATATATATATATATATATATATATATATATATATATATATATATATATTTTTTTTTATTATTGAAATTTAATTTACCCCAAACAAACAGAAATATACATACAAAACACAGAGCTCACACGTACAAATATTTTTTATATACAACAACACAATAAATTGCAACAAAAACACCTGCTTATTATATTTACTTCAGCCAATACAAACATGCCAAGACTCTACTTCTGTTTCACTCCTTCATAGTTTTTTAAAATTGTAAACCTTAGCTTTAGTCATTGTACATCTCAAGCTGTGGATAATATTGGAGCAGAGGTTTATAGTAAGATATTTTTAACATTTTAAAATACATCCATTTGAGTAAAAAGAAAAGAGGGGTTTCATGGAAATATTTGCTGTTATAATAATACTTGTTTTCTCTGTTCACACAAATAAAGAACCTGAATAAGTTCTTTATAGTCCAAGCTAGTGCAATTTTGCACAGGTCTGCAAATGTTTGTAATACAAAACAATAAGGGGCAATATATTGGGATATTTAGTCACTGAAAAGACAGAAGAGTACGTATAGTACAGTACTAATTATGTTTGTTTCACAAATCAGTACTGCAATTATATTTATTGAAAAACAAGGCTTGTAATTACATTAAATAAATTCTGCCTACCTGATGTTGATTTCAATAACACTTTTTTTTTAAAAATTTTGATTTAGTAATCGCCAATTATTTTATTATTTTCTCCCAATTTGGCATATCCAATTATTTTTAGGCTCAGCTCACTGCTACCACCCCTGCGCTGACTCAGTAGTGGCGAAGGCGAACACATGCTGCCCTCCGAAGCGTGTGCCATCAGCCGACCACTTTTTTTCACACTGCAGACTCACCATGCAGCCACCCAGTGCTACAGCGTCGGAGGACAATGCAGCTCTGGACAGCTTACAGGCAAGCCCGCAGGCGCCCGGCCAGACTACACGGGTCGCCGGTGTGTGTGCCGAGGACACCCTGGCCGACCTAAGGCCTCCCCCTCCTCCGCGAGCTCCCGTCTACGGTCGGCAATAGAATAGCCTGGACTCGAACCGGCGACCTCCAGGCTATAGGGTGTATCCTGCACTCCACTCAGAGTGCCTTTACAAGATGCGCAACTCGGGAGCCCCCAACGCTTTCATTTACTGCATTGAAATCCTGGTAAATAATTAATTTGCAGTGATCTGATAAAAGTGTGTTTGTTTGAGTTTAGTATCCTGTATTTAAATCTTATTACAATATTTTCAGAACTCTGAAACAGTAGTTTACTTACAGGAATACTTTACACCGTTGGAATTTGCATAACATTTATATTGTGTAGTATCTGTTTATTACCCCATAATATTTCAGTTTTGCATATTAAAAGTCACCAGCATGTTTTGGCTTTGAGACTGTCTCTATGCAAGCCTGAACAAGTTGTAATTTCTGTAATTAGGCCAGTGTAAAAATGACTTCTAGGGGTTCACCAAATGACTTCTAGGGGTTCACCTAGGCCCTAGGTGAACCCCTAGAAGTCATTTTTACACTGGCCTCATATAGGTCCTAGGGTGTGCACCTGAAACTGTGAATTTGTTCATGATGTTTCATGTTTCACAAAACCACTGTTCCATGGGGACATGTATTACTGTCTTCGGTTAAATGTCTTTGGTTAAAGTATATTAAAACAAAAAAACATTTATAAACATGTATTATCTTAAAGAGCAACTTGGTGCGGATATAAAATATCACATATATCTTAATTAATGTATTCTTCTTGCTGTTTCGATTCACTTTGCTTAGAATCTTAGGTTTTAGTCATCACATCCTGGTGACTATAAAACTCAGCAGATTCAAGCACCCCTGTTGCCTCAATACAGCACTCAGAGATGTCAAATCACACCTGTGTAACCCTTAACACTAGAACGACCGCATTTATAGGCATACCTAGAACAACCATGACCGGTCAATTTGACTAGCGTATTAAAAACAACATAAACATTATAATGAAAGGGCAAACAATTGAATATAAGTCGTAATTTTATTCAGGAAAGTCATATAAAGCATCTACACAACCGAAACATTGTAAATTAACATACATTTGAACAGAAATGTGTTTATATAGAGACATATTACATAAAGCGCAACCTCAAAAAACGATATAAAATGAAATAAACAAATATTTGAAAATAAGTTTGTCTATGCAGCATACAGGTATATAAAACCGTACAACTGAAATGATGTAAATAAGTGTCAAACAAATTAAAAATAAATCGGTTTATATTGTCTACATAACAAAGTGCATATACGCAACTGAAGCTATGTGTTTATACACAGACATACCATAATCGAAATGACATGAATAAATAAACATTTGAACAGAATGGGCTTCATTTACAATCATTTACAAAGTCTAAGTGCTGGCACAAATCACACAGATCCTGCGTTTTCGAGTAAATTGTATAGTAACCAGAGTGCAGACAGACAGCCTGGCGCAGAGAGCTGTCAAGGCTGATTGATGGGCTATCAGTAGGCTCATTGAAACAACAGAAATGTCAGATGACCACTCACTTGAGGAATGCAGACTGATATAATCAAACTTCAATACATGGCTGCAAGTCCCGACTTATAGATACAAATAATACCGCAACATTTAATTGTTAGAATATGTTTTATATGTAGCGGTCAAGTTGACCGACCGCTCCTAGTCGTAATGGATATGACAGTATTTCATCTCATTAATTTTTGCAGCTATGCAATTCTTTCTTTGTCAGGGTAATTAGTACATATATGTAGGAAAAGTCAGGAAAGCACAGCTCTG
Source organism: Acipenser oxyrinchus oxyrinchus (assembly GCA_030684275.1). Classification (NCBI taxonomy): domain Eukaryota; kingdom Metazoa; phylum Chordata; class Actinopteri; order Acipenseriformes; family Acipenseridae; genus Acipenser; species Acipenser oxyrinchus. The sequence continues at coordinate 30,224,075 of CM060253.1, read as the reverse complement.
TATCTTAAACACACACACTGCAATTTTAATTTAAATTCCAAAAAGGTCAAAATGACTGCATTGGTCACTCTAGTAACCTGTCACCCTGCAACACTTAAACCCTAGTGGGTGTAAGAACTACACCAGTAAGAATCTGGAAGTTCTTACATCCCCAGGGTGGATTGTTGAAAGAGTTACTGTCACTGAATGTTTAAGTTAGGCCCTGGCTTTCCATCTTTGTTATCTGATGGGCTTTGTTTAATTTAGTTTGTGTTGTTCAATTTGCTGCATCTATCTGAAAACTGCCAGGTGAATATCAATCAGTAAAACAGGCTGGGATTTCTCATACCATTACATCTCACATATACTATATTGACTTCAGGCTTATTATAGTCATTCTGCAAACACAACTTCCGAGCTCCAGTAGTATTTCTGGGAATTGTTGACAGACGATAAAGAATATAAAGTTGCAGTCAGGACTTACAGAACCAGCAATAACAATGCATTTGTTAAACTATCCACACTTGTCCCCTTTCAGATCACTGGCAAGCTTCTCTTTTATTTAATAAAGGGGGGGGGGGGGGGAAAACTGCCTTTTTGAAGCTACATCACAGTACAGTATATCTTGGCTTCTGTGGACAGACAGAATTTTAGCTTCAACTTTTTGACCTGGTATTCAGAATAATTTGTTATACTTATACTTCGTGTCTATAACTTATTATAGTTACACCCCCTCTACACATGATAGAGGAGAAACCTTTAGCAAGCTGATGCAAACTTCCAGACATTATATTTTAATATAGGAAAAAAAAATCTGGACCAGCATTGCTGTCTATGGGATAAAGAGCACTGTGTTATTTGCAACATAGTGGCAACTCATTATTCTACCGGTATGTTTAAAACCTAAATTATTTACAACTTAAAATGGTTTTGCAGGCCCAAGAGAAGGGATGGAAAAATACACATTCCAAAGTCACAAACTAATTATTCAAGATGTTTGCAAAGTAAGTTGGATGACCACCAATTACTAGAGCCAGTGAATGTCAGTCCCAGTAGATACTCTGGCAGTGTATTTATGTTAATGAAATATGTAAGTTCTAAATCTTATTTTTCAGCTGTCCCAATAGGATTAAATCATACATTGCAGGGGTGTTGAGAGCTGACCTTCATTAATTCAAAATTCAAAATTGCTGGCATAAATCACACAACATTAAATCGAAAACAAGACAGTACATTATATGGTCGGTTTTCTCTGAATATCAACAAAACAATGCCTGTGTGCAATGGACTTTGTGTTGCACATCTCTGAATTGCAAAGTCTAACCGTCTATGTTGACTGTCCTAAACACACAGTGTACAGTGGTCTTGCTATGGCATTGGTTCAGCTATCACTAAGATACCATTGAAATGTAAGAAATATTAAAATATTGCCACTACATGGAGGTCACGATGAAACCCAGGGCATTTTCCAGGGATCAATCATTGCAAGATATCTAGCATAAAATGGGCTGAGATGCCAGGCTATTTAACTTGTGTCCTGTTTTTAATTTAATGAGCACTCACTTTCAGTTTGCTCTGCACTGGGCTTTACTTGAGAATTAACCTGTGCAGTACCATATTGTTTGTTTTAGTCTCCAGTTTGGGGTCATACTTCTGGTTTGTAAGGATTCTGAACTGAATAAAGCATGCTTTCCAGTTTCATACTGTAGATGATCTGTGGGACAGCAGGCATTTTCGCTCTGCGGGTGGCGATGGGGACAGCAGGCATTTTCCCTCTAGCCCAGTGAGGGTGCAGGTAGGTGTGGCTCCTCCTACTTGGAAGTCAACCTGCTGGGGCAGTCTCATATCGGCAGCCAAGTAGTTGATCACCACGGCTGCCGGGTTCACAAAGGGCACTGGGAAGTAGTGCTGTTCCCAGCGTTCCCAATGTTCCCCATCTCTGGCCCACAGCAGGTCAACAACCTTCGGGAGGTCCTTCCAGTTCCACAATCCAGTAAAGGCGCCCCGCGTGGAGTGCAGGATGCGCCCTATAGTCTGGACATCGCCAGTTTGAGTCCAGGCTATTCCTTTGCCGACCGAGGACGGGAGTTCCCAGGGGGCGGTGCTCAATTGGCCGAGCACCAACCCGGGGGAGGGAGGGCTAGGTTGGCCAGGGTGTCCTCGGCTCACCACGCACCAGCGACCCCTGTGGTCTGGCCGGGCACCTGCGGGCTTGCTTGTAAACTGCCCAGGGCTGCGTTGTCCTCCGACGCTGTAGCTCTGGGTGGCTGCATGGTGAGTCTGCAGTGTGTAAAGAAGCGGGCGGCTAACGGCACATGCTTCGGAGGACAGCGTGTGTTTGTCTTCTCCCCTTCCGAGTCAGCGCAGGGGTGGTAGCGGTGGGCTGAGCCTAAAAATAATTGGACATTACTAAATTGGAGAGAAAACAATAAAAATAATTGGTGACCAATAAATTTAAAAAAATAAATAATAATAATAATTTTAAAATTTTAAAACTATTTCGTAGCCTATTTGATAAGTGTTACACACATGGTGCATTTAAATCAATGTGGGTTTTATTTTGCAGGGAGATTCAGGTCACCTAATAGTAGGTTATGGCAAAGATGCAGCTCTCCTTTCTTTTTTCAATTGAGTGTGGGAACACATGTGACCCCGTAACCAGAAAGTCCTATATAGAAATAAATTGCTTGTTAATATCGAGTATCGAATACTATTTTAACTATTTCAATTGGTGTAATTTCTAGTGTGGAGTAGTCTGGCTTTTAAAATAAATATTTTTGTATAAATATTATAGTAATATACCCCAAACCGCATAGACCCTTGTAACTGGGGGTGCTACACGCATACATTAGAGCGTTCTCAGTTTAATCAGATTATTTTTCAAAATCTTGCTAATCCTTGTGATCATCAAAGTTTTGGCTTAGTAACATTAATTATATGTCTGCTGTCAAACCAAATCACTCACTTTCCATCGGCGTACATTATACCTTTCTTTGAGTCAAGTCACAGGATTTACACACAGATCCCCCCAAGCTCCTCTCTGCCTCTCTGAGGAAGCATATCATCTAGCTCAGCAAAATGGTAGAAATGGTACTCACTCCCTGCTATACATAATTACAAAAAGTTATTTCAGGGAATTTAAAGAAGTTGAGGATAAATGTACGGCTTATATTAGTAAAACATTTTATTACCCAAGGGTAAGACTCTTAAATACCATATTCAGCACACAAAATGACAGTTAAACACAAGGTGGCATTACAGAGAATTTTAAAGGGAATCTCAGCTTCTAGAAATACTCAATACTTCTTGCTTTATCTTCACTTGAACAGCATTCTTTTTTCACAGTAGTAATAAACAGGCTTATTTGATGTTTGGGCTAAGACTGCCTTTCATAATATTCACAAAGACATTTAGAATTGCTTTTAACAGAAGCATACCCTAATGATTTTTTCTCCATTAATCTTGTACTGGGTGCAATAAGGCCCGGCTGAAGTCCGATATCGTCGAATATAAGGACGTCTCGGGGCGTTGTGAGGCACGACGAGAAGTCTCTATATAATCAACCCCCAAGAAGTCTGTATATTCAACGTATATGGACACCCTAATGGTCCTTATTGCATTTATAATTAAAACATGTTAAAGAAAGTAAATCATTTTTTTGAGTGTGCACACTGCCATTGAAAAAATACACCAGGGGGCTGAGTTGAGACGGAGTTGAGTTATTTTTTTCTTCCTGTCAGTGCAGACACACTGAGCAGAACAAACGTGAGGTATAAAAATAAATTCAACGACGTCTCGGATTTCAGTCATTTGTTCAAGATTTGTTTCAGGGAGGGGTGGATAATGTGCACACTTGTCTTTTTTAGTTTTTCTTTAGCGTTTACTAACCATTAAACATACTGTGGCAGGGTGACTGAACGGTGACGTCACGGCAGAAGCAGGAAGGAAAAGAAACGGATACCAGGTACTGCAGTTTTCAAATAAAGAATCGGCTGGCTGCCGTTTTTATTAATAACAAAAATAAATAAAATATTTGAACAAAAACACTTGCTCACAGAGCAAAATAAAAGAGTAAACGAAAACAAATCTCGAACACAAAATAATAAGTAAACTATACAGGTCAGGCTGGGCAGTCGCTGTCACTGTTCCTGTATTTTCTTTTAAGTTTACTTTCGTTCTCTAGTCTCTCCGCTCTCGTTCCTCCTCTCGAACACCAACAACAACCACCTCGAGCTAGAGAGCTGCAGCCTTTTTATATCGTGGCCGAGGGGTTTAACTAGCTTGCACTTAATTATTCTATTACCCTCGCCACAATCTGCACGAAGTTTATTATTACCTGGGGATGGGACTACCCATCCACGCTATAAAACAAAATCGGCTAAGCCGCCAAAATACAAAACAATAAAACATACGGCCGCCATGCAAATAATAAATCATAATACAAATACAAAATAACACGGGCGGAGGGGGAACCCCGCTCTAAACTAAAATAAACAAAACAATGTACAGGGCTGCTCGCCCTGTTACATATCCCCCTTGTGCAACGCACACATGGCCCCAACGGCCACCTCCCCCTCAGTCCCAAAGTCCCGGAAGAGGGGAAGCAAGTTGTTTCTGGGGGTGGCCATGGCGGAATCTCTGGCACCCCCAACTCTTCGTGGCCGGCAGCTCCCTCTTCCGGGGCTCCTGCCACACACTATCCTGCCGAGAAGTGCGGCTGGGGAGCTGGTCTCCTGACCTCCCCTTCTTCATGGCCGGCAGTTCCCCTCCGTGGGGCTCCGCCACCCAATTTCCGCAGCGAAACTGCTGCGGGGAGCTGGTCTCCTGACCTCCCCCTTCTTCATGGCGGCAGTTCCTCCGTGGGACTCCGCCACCCACCTCCGCAGCGAAACTGCTGCGAGGGGAGCTGGTCTCCTGACCTCTCCCTCCTTTGTGGCCGGCAGCTCCTCTCCATGGGGCTCTGGCACAGCGCTTCCTGCCACGGAAATGCGGCTGGGGAGCTGGTCTCCTGACCTCCCCCTTTCTTCATGGCTGGCAGCTCCCTTCATGGGGCTCCGCCACAGTGTAGCGACCCCAGGCGGAGCAGAGCGCCCGGCGATCCCAGGCGAAGCAGGACCCTCGACGACCCCAGGCGAAGCAGGATCCCTGGCGACCCCAGGCGAAGCAGGATCCCTGGCGACCCCAGGCGACGGCGGCAGCGGCGGACCCTCGGGAGGCGACGGCGGCAGCGGCGGACCCTCGGGAGGCGACGGCGGCAGCGGCGGACCCTCGGGAGGCGACGGCGGCAGCGGCGGACCCTCGGGAGGCGACGGCGGCAGCGGCGGACCCTCGGGAGGCGACGGCGGCAGCAGCGGACCTCGGGAGGCTTAACTCGGGAGGGGAGCCCCTGGCCATAGAGGCGGCAGCGGGAGCTCCACTTCTCCCTCGTACCCTGTATCCTGTATGGAGCAAAAGGCAGCCCCAGGCGATGCGGAGCAGCAGGCAGCCCCAGGCGACGCGGAGCAGCAGGCAGCCCCAGGCGACGCGGAGCAGCAGGCAGCCCCAAGCGATGCGGAGCCGCAGGCAGCCCCAGGCGATGCGGAGCCGCAGGCAGCCCCAGGCGATGCGGAGCCGCAGGCAGCCCCAGGCGATCCAGGCGTGGCATCCCTGAGTGGAGCGGGCGTAGCATCCCTGGGCGGTGCGAGGCTGGCATCCTTGGGCGGTGCGAGGCTGGCATCCTTGGGCGGTGCGAGGCTGGCATCCTTGGGCGGTGCGAGGCTGGCATCCTTGGGCGGTGCGAGGCTGGCATCCTTGGGCGGTGGTGGAGGCAGAGGCAGCTCCTGCTCCTCTCCCTCGGGTGGTGGTGGTGGTGGAGGCAGAGGCAGCTCCTGCTCCTCTCCCTCAGGTGGTGGTGGAGGCAGAGGCAGCTCCTCCCCTTCTGGCGGCCAAGGCGGCAGGGGCTCCTCCCCTTCAGGCTGCTGGCGGCAGGGGCTCCTCCCCTTCAGGCTGCGGCGGCAGGGGCTCCTCCCCTTCAGGCTGCGTGGCGGCAGGGGCTCCTCCCTTCAGGCTGCGAAGGCGGCAGGGCTCCTCCCCTTCAGGCTGCGGCGGCAGGGCCTCCTCCCCTTCAGGCTGGCGGCGGCAGGGGCTCCTCCCCTTCAGGCTGTGGACATTCGGCCTCCCCCTCTTGGGCTGTGGGACGACCGCTCCTCCCTCTTGGGCTGTGGACGCTCGGCCTCCTCCCTCTTGGGCTGTGGACGCACCGACTCCACCCTCGTGGGCTGTGGACGCACCGACTCCTTCTCCAGGTCCGTGTCCCCTCTCTGCCTCCTTCTCCTCACCTTTTCTCCCCTGGCCTGTGGAGGTGATGGGGTCTGCTGCTCCAGCAGCCAAAACCACCCTGATGCACAGGACACCCTCCCCATGGTGTAGGCTTCCCAGAAGCAGGGGTCTTCATAGGGGCAGTCCCCCTGGTCATGCCCAAACTCCCTGCAGATGACACACAGGGGGGCCCCTTCAGCTCTCCACTGCTCCTGTTCCATGTCCCAGTAAGGGGGTCCCAGTTGGGTGGGGTCCCGTGACCACCATCTCCTCTCACCTCTCTCCCGCTGCTGCTTCTGGCAGCCCTTCCTCCTTCCTCTTCTTCCTCCCATCTTCCTTCCTCACACTCCTTTCTCCACAAGTATAAACGGAAAAAAAAAACTGAAAAACTGCAGTACCCTCTTCTGCCTGCGTCTAGGAGGCGCTGGTAATCCCACGCTGGACACCATGTGTGGCAGGGTGACTGGGCGGTGACGTCAGGCAGAAGCAGGAAGGGAACTGACACCAGGGCAAGTACTGCAGTTTAAAGTTGGCGTTTGCCGTTTTATTTGATCACAAAAATAAAATAAATATTTAAACAAAAAGAACTCGCTCACCGAGCAAAATAAATATTCAAACAAAACAAATCTCGAACACAAAATAATAAGTAAACTATACAGGTCAGGCTGGGCAGTCGCTGTCACTGTTCCTGTATTTTCTTTTAAGTTTACTTTCGTTCTCTAGTCTCTCCGCTCTCGTTCCTCCTCTCGAACACCAACAACAACCACCTCGAGCTAGAGAGCTGCAGCCTTTTTATATCGTGGCCGAGGGGTTTAACTAGCTTGCACTTAATTATTCTATTACCCCTCGGCCACAATCTGCACGAGTTTATTAATTACCTGGGGATGGGACTACCCATCCACGCTACAAAACAAAATCGGCTAAGCCGTCAAAATACAAAACAATAAAACATATGGCTGCTCGCCGTCATGCAAATAATAAATCATAATACAAATACAAAATAACACGGGGCGGAGGGGGAACCCCCGTTCTAAACTAAAATAAACAAAACAATGTACAGGGCTGCTCGCCCTGTTACACATACATTATTTTGGGGGTCTTGTATTTTTTTCTGTTTTGCTATCTTCCAGTTCATTTCATTGTTCTTCATCCAAATTGGCATGTCTACTTACTACTTTGGGGTTTTTTGCAGGTAGTTGGTCACTCAGTTTCATAGTTACAGCTGTACATCTGTAAGTGAATGTAAGCAAGATGGCTACCGATACCTAGTTTAAATTCTGTGCGCAGTGATTTAGAATATGTGACAAGGCTCCAACTGTCCGTATCCATCCAATATACAGACAGCTAGAACCTTGCTTGACCAATCACATTGCTTGTTTCACATTCCATTACGAGCCCTGGATTATAAATGCAAACAACTACTGGTTACATGTATACTGTAGGTAAGATCTACGAGGAGCATGGGTAGGAGTCTAGGGTTAACAAAACATTTTTTATTTCTCTAGAAAACGTTGTGTTAAACTCATTTGAACACTATAATAAAATTGTGAATTTAAACCTTGGAGCTGGGGGCAGTTAGGGTTCCTGTTACTGACTGGATTATTGAGTGAAGTGGATTTGCTATAAATAAAAGTAAAGAAATAACACAAAACATCTGCTGCTGCTAATTATTTGGCATGTAATGATGCACATGCATGAATTGGAACATTTTCAAAGAGATTAATGAACTAATTTCTAATCATCAGTATTTTCAGTTTTTGTTTATTGACGGTGATTGGAAACATGTTTGACTGAACAAACACCTCGCTCTTTCCATGTGAAATAATGCAAGGGATCCTAATGTCAATGTGTTGACTGGCTAAACCTACATATTTGATTTAGTCCTCACATATCTGTTATTAATGAATTGCTTTTCATTTCACCACTAGGAATCAGAGGGATTTAGGGCCGCACATATGTTAAATGCCAAGCTTTTTTTTATAAACTCACTCACTGAATTATTTTCATTTAACACTATGTTGCAGTGTATGTGTTTGAATTGTTTCCCTTTTAAGGTTTCTAGTTTGTTATTGTGACAGGATGGCTGAGGGTGGTGACGTTTGGCCAGAAGCAGGAACTGAAAACACACAGGCAGGTACTCGGGCGAAAGCACGAATGTGCCGCTTTTTTATTAAACAAAAATAAATACAATATTTAAACAGAAAAAATCTGCTCCCAGAGCGAAAATAAACACTTAAACAAAACAAATCTCGGATACGAACCAGATACTAAAACACACCAAAGGTCAGACTGGGCAGTTGCCTTCACTGATCCTTACTTTTACTTTTGTTTTAGTTTCGTTTTCCTCTCTCTCTCCCATTCTCTCTTCTAGAACACCCACCCAGAACGTAGAGAGCTGCAGGCTTTTATGCTGGTGACCATCTCCCGTTTAGCAACAAATTAATCAATTAATTAAACCGGGAGATGGCCACCTTCTGCACAAGGTTGTGTGGGATAGGACTTCCCCATTCCTGCTGCCAAAAAATAACAAAAACCACGGCTTTTTGCCGTCATATTTATACATAATAAATCATAACAATAATAATAAAACGGTGTGTTTTGAATTAAACACAAAATACATTCACCCGTCACCCGTTCTTAAACATAAATACATTTTCCCATCACCAAACAATACATGTATTTACACGCAGGGCTTTGCCCTGCCCCCTTTTATAATGCCACAGTTATTAATGCTTTTTTCATTACTCTCCAACAAAAACAACCTACTAATTAGTTGGGTTTTCTCAAATTAATAAAATGGATGAAATGTTTGTGTTTCAATGCAAAATACAACAAGGCTCATTGAGTGTTTCCATTTCATAACAGGGACACCTACTAACGGATGCACATTATTATAATGTATTGTCACTGCAGTACTGACAACAAATGCAATCGTTAAATGTATTTGTAGTCAGAATGACTATTTCCCTACAGTTTAGCTTGAAGTACAAAGAGGACGCCTGTTGAATTATGTCTGTGTTTTCCTTTCCAACCCCATCAAGATTAAAGAGTGAGTAGCATCAATGTCATTTGAATAGATGTGCTTACATCTCCTCACTGTTTTATGATGTTTGTAATCATCCTGCTTGGTTCTGGGTTCTGTTGATCCAATATTGAGTTATCATCATCTTTCTCTAAATCAGCCTTTACCTGGCTTTGAGCTTAATTTGACACTACATATCTATGGCTTCAGTAAGTTACAGGAAAATAATTCCATCTTGGGTTTATGTGATGTCATAAACTACAAGACTGTTAGGTCGAGTCGTTTATAAACTGTCACAGAAACCCGAGATGGAATTATTTTCCTTTAACTCGCTGAAGCCCATCAATTATTTTTTATAATACATGGATATTATCTGTGATTAAAAAAAGACAATAAACAGGTGTTAAGGTTCAAATTCCAAGTGAATTTAATGAATAATAATAAGTGTTGAATTGACAACAGAACTGTCAGAAGGCACAGGTGTTGTTGTCCATCAAATCAACAATACGAAGGTCACTCTTGAAATCAGGACTTAAAGGATGTATTGCAGTAAGAATACTTCTGTTAAGAAAGGGGAACACGACTAAAAGGTTAAAATATGCACAAGAACACAGAAATTGGACTACGGAACAATGGTCAAAGGTGCTTTGGACTGTTGATGGATAGACAATGACACCTGTGCCTTCTGCCAGTTCTGTTGTCAATTCAACGCTTGTCTTCTTTCTATTCCTTAAGGATATTATTTTCAAGTATTGCTCATCCTTGTTAGACAGCTTTTTGGCTTCCAGTCCTGGGTTTGTCAATTACAGATGATGTTTCTCTGTACTTGTTGATTATACCTCAGATACCACACCCTGAAAATCAAGTGATGTGAGCTATTTCACTCAATGTTTTTCCTTCTTTATGCAAGTCAAGGTTGTTATTATAGTAGAACACACTAGTGGAGGCTTTGAGTAAATTGTTGATGCTCATAATGCATCAGAATAGAAAAATGCACCATGTCTAAGATGTTTGCACAGCAGTGTGTGTGTGTGTGTGTGTGTGTATATATATATATATATATACACACAAATGTAGAGAGATAGGGAGTAGGTGGTGACTGGACATGAGTTAAAAGAAATTAGGAAGGCTGTTGAATCCTGGCATTTAGGATCTCCAGGTAAACTCAATGTCAGATAAAGGGAGGTTTATAGAAAAATGATAACTCAATATTTAAGAAACACAACCCAGACCCCACTGCAAAAAGACTGAAGAATTAAATAACAAGGGGGAAAAATAAAATAATTTAAAGTGACAGATGAAGCTACTGAAAAGGCAGTTGTAGTGTACTGCTGTTGTTTATATTAAAGCAACCAAACTAGCTTTAAGCTTTCTCTGGTGATGATTTAATGAAGTTATTCATACCTCTTGATAAAGACAAGTCCCCCGACTGTGGTGCTCTATTGACTGGGAAACCTTACATTCAGTCTTGGTCCATCCATCAATGTTGTTTCTTCAATTGGCACATTAAAATGGATGTGAACTGAAGTTACAATGCAACCATATTTTTTAATTGTGTATATTCAATGTGATTCATATTTAGTCAGGTGTGCGCAACATGTTTTCTGTCATAGAAACCAAAGATGGAATCATTCACGTTACCCTTGTGACTGGACTTTTTATATCATCTACATTTTCTTAACATTTCATTCTTTACCTGCTGAATAACCTTTTACAGTATGTGTGTTCTCTATCGTTTTCTGTCATTGTTTTTGCTGTGACTATTCCATCCCAGAATGTTTCTTTTCAACCACTGCGTCTGCTTCTGAATTTCTGAAGTGAGGGATGTGCAGCTAAAATTTATGTCCCCTTTGTAACAGTGATTTTGTATATAGATTTTCCATTTGCTAACTCACAGCTGCCAGAGTTGCAAAAGGGGTAAGAAATGACAGTTGCACCCCTTTACTTGCCTCTATGACTTGCTTGGAATTGTTCCTACATGCCTGTTGAGTTCACAGTGGATGAAAGTGTGATGCCAGTTATTTCATTTGTGTAAAATGCGTGTTTATATCCCTGTAGACAAAGATACTGTATGTCATTGTAATGTATCTGAAAAGTATATAGAGCTTTAGCTTTTTCATTTAGCAGAATTATACTCTCCGGTTTCAGACGAGAATAAAAAAAAAAAAAACATCTTGCACTGGGATCACGGGGATGCTTTTCTAGCTGTGTCTTAGTCATTAAGTGGATGAAGGTATATTTTTGGACTAAGAGTCGTGATACAGAAAAGCTTATTTGTACCAGGGGAACTATTATTTAGTCCATTGTTGCAGCATGTTTTTCATTTTTATACTGCCTGTCACCAAGGTGCCATGTGCGTAATAAGCTCCTGCAGAGCCAAAAAACTTCAGCACACAGGTGTGAGCTAATTTAAGTGTATTTCTAGCTGTCACTCACATATTGCTGGAAATTGACCATTTTTCTTATTCAGGGAGTAATCAAATAGAAATGGCATTCTGAAACACAATGTAAAAGGTCACCCTATAATATTCATTTTAATGTACAATATTTATCATGTAGACATACAGTATTTATCAATTAGACATGAAGCAGAACATGATAACTGCTGTGTGGTTTTAATAATTTTATTTTACAGTACTTTTCTAATTAAAACATAAACTAAATAACTTGATGTTTAATGTATCAGTGTGCAATCATGATTGTGAAGGAAATGTGACCAGTAACTTGAAAAGTATTTAGAACTGACATACTATAATGATGTAAATTATTTACCAGTGAAATCTCTCTACATGTATCCATCTGCATTTCTTTGTCTAAGACATATATTTAGCATTATTTATCAATAGCAGTCTTCTATGGGTATAATTAGTGCTGGGACAAATATCCGAATATTCAAACAAATATCTTTTCTTACATGTATTTGGATACAAAAATTAGATGTTCATATTCGCTACAAATGACAAAAATACCTTCCGACAGTTTTAAAAAAAATGTCAAATGAAAAAGAGCACTGTGTGATATGGGATATATGTTTATATATATATATATATATAAACACAGGATGAACACAGCAGCTCTTGAGCCTCTATTTAAAAGTTTTAGACTGCAAAAAGTAAACAAACCAGATTATGCGCACGCACTCATAGTAATCTCTATGGAAAACCATCTGGGACAAAAATGCGTTGTGCTGCTTTAGAGCGAGTGTGGCAGAGCGGAGGAAAATAAATAGAGGAGACAGGGCAAAACCCTGTTTGAATATATGTGTTTATTTACTATGGGGGAAAGGTATGGGTGGTTTATTATTTTAAAAATAAATGTATTGTTTGTTTATTTTAGAACGGGTACCCCCCCCCCGTTTATACATTATATTATTTTGTTATTACGAGTTATTTATTTATAAATGTGTCGGTGAAAAAGCCGCGTTTTGTTTATTGTTTGGCAGCATGGATGGGGAAGCCCCATCCAGGCAAAACCTCGTGCAGAAGGTGGCCATCTCCCAAGTCAATGAATTGATTAATTGTTGCTAATTGGGAGATGGGCCTCAATATAAAAGCCTACAGCTCTCCCTGTTCTAGGTGGGTGTTCGAGAGGAGGAACGGGAGCAAGAGATGACAAAACAAAACAAAACAAAACAAAACAAAAGTAAGGTGAAAAACCACAACAAATGCCACGAGTGCTGAAAGCTCCAGCATCGTATTTGTTTAGTTTAGTTTTTGTGTTCGTGTTTTTCTTTTTTTGCGCAACCTTTTTATTTTGCTCTGTGAGCAGTGGTTTGTGTTTAAATATTTATTTTATTTTTGTTAATAAAAAACGGTGCAAGAGTGCGCTTTGCACCCGAGTACTTGAGTCTGTGTTTTCAGTTCCTGCTTCTGGCCTGATGTCACCAGCCTCAGCCGTCCTGTCACAATGAACCAGACATACAAAAAGGCAAGCACATCATTCTGAAATGCCTTGCTTAAACAGTACCCAACTTCCAGAAAATGTTGTGTAGTGATTTTTATAAAGATTGTCTATATTACCAAGTTAACGTATATTTGGTAGCATCTTGCTATACAAAACTCTTAATTTGCTACAATTTGCTGCAGTATATGAGTGAACACGTACATAATTACTGGTATTAGTTTTGTTTTAACACGTACATTATTAATATCTTTCATAAAGTGGGAAACCATTGCTGATAGAGCTTCCCGATAGATGACTGAGGTTTGTACCGATCCATGTAGTTCCAAATTAGTTAATTATACAGCTGGTTACAATTAACTAATAAGGGCTGGTATAAAAGACCAGTGGAAACAGTCCTTGGTTGGTGGTGTTAGCATGGGGTGTGGCTGCAAACACTGCTGAAGGAAGCGAAGGAGTACTGGTAGCTAAACTGGATATACAAAGGTCAAACTAAAAATAGCCTTTTGGTTTAAGAAAGAGGGGAGCAGGAATTAGTCCTCTTCTTTTACAGTCAGGGACTAAACAACGGAAATCACCCAAGTTAAGGTAGAGCGCAGAAAGAGCTAGGTCTTTGCTTGAATTTTGTACACTGTTTTTTTTTTTGCATTTAAAGGGCCAGTCGCCCTATTGCTGTGTTGTGGTGTTTGAATAAAAAAAAACACTTATTCACTGCATATTACAAGTCAGTAGTCTGCCTACAACCTGGAAACCCCGGCAATTACGTGACTGCGTGACACACTACCAAAAAGGGGCGCTATTTCCCAATAGTTATTAGTTGAATAAACTGCTACCGAATAATTTTGCTACCTACTTTCCAGACAGGTAGCAAATCCTCACTACTGCCTTAAAAAGTTAACATCTAGCCCTGATATTATATATTTTGTTGCGACTTTCTGTTATGTGGACTGTAATAAATGATAAAGCCATTTCCACGTTTGTTTTATTTGACGTGTTTAAAGTTTAAATTTCAGTTTTCGTTTACTTGTTCAGCTACAAAAAGGCACATGTAAACCTTGTGTTATTACTTTATGAAAACGCGTCTATGGCCACTGTTTACTGTGATGAAACGGCAATGGCAAGGAATGAAAAATAAAATAAAATGAGGTGTCAACTTTATGTACTAATTATTCTGTAAATAAAACAACATTTAACAAAACAACATTTAACATGAACAGTAATTTGGCATCCATTGTTTTATAGTTAATTCACTGGGGTAATGTAAGTCCTACACAACTTATTCTTTACTCCTGGTATATTTTTTCTATTTTAACGTGCTACATATTGTAAGGTCTTGCTGTAAAATAAAGGCTGTCATGTCATCCATGTATGCTCGAATTGGTGGTAGTCGCATTCCAGAAGCCAAGCACTCCTCCTACTACCCGTTTTGATGCCCTAATGATTACTTCCATTGCCATGGTAAAAGCCAGTGGAGAAACGGTGCATCCTGCCATTATTCCAACTTCTAGGCATTGCCATGTAGTGCTGAATTCTGAAGTTGAAAAACTAAATTGCAAATCTACAAAGTAGGCTTTCACTAAATTTGTTATTGTCATCGGTACACTGAAAAAATCAAATGCTGCCCAAAGAAGTTCATGTGGCACTGAACCATATGCATTAGCCAAATCCAGGAATGTCACATGGAGCTTCTTCCTCTCCTTTTTAGCTGATTGAATTTGTTGCCAGATCACAATGATGTGTTCTAAGCATCCTGGGAAACCTGGAATGCCCACTTTTTGTATTGAAGTGTCAATGAAGCAGTTCTTTAATAGGTAAGTTGACAATCTCTGAGCAATAATGCTGAAGAAAATCTTGCCTTCTACGTTTAATAGGGAAATAGGACGAAACTGACTGATGCTTGCAGCTGACTTCCACTGCTCGGTGCCATGCTCTTGGTACAACCTGTTTTTCCCATGCCACTTTCATCAATTTCCACAGGATTCGTAGAACTCCTGAAACACTCTTGTACACTCTGTACGGAACTCCATTAGGCCCTGGACATGATGAAGCCCTTGCTTTTTTCACAGCTTGCTCTACTTCTTTCCACTTAGGTGCACAGTCCTCCATTTGGTATTCTGGTGGATTGATAGGGGGGATGTCTGAAGGAATTGACATAGGCTCCTGCCTTTTTGAATCTGTATGTGTTCCCTCCAAATATCTCTCCAGCTCAAACTTAGATGCTTTTAGTGTGCCATTCTTCTCACTGGTGAATAACTTCTTTACAAATTTGAATGGATCTTTATAAAAGTTAGTTCTCACACGCTTCTTTTTGTAGCGTTTCCGTAGCCTCAGCTCTGCGCAATGTTGCATATATATTACTTTTATATATATATATATATATATATATATATATATATATATATATATATATATATATATATATATATATATATATATATAGGTGTGTAGTGTACATGTGGTTTTTCTCCTTTTATTTTAATATTTGACCAACTCAATGTTCATCAATTTACATCTGCGACGATGTAAATGATTTAACTCCAGTATTTGGTCTATAGCAGCCATGTTTCAATTGCTGAATTGTTGTGTTTTTGGTTCCGATGGTCTCGCGATGCATTATAAACCTCCATGAATATTTCACGATTACCCCAGACTGCTTGTGAACTCACAAAGCAGTTCAAGAGCTACTGGAGTTACAATGGTGTTCGGGAAACACTGCAGTTTTGAAACGTAGATCGTACGATGGTCTTACGATGTTGTTTCGGTTCAAGTGGCTTTTGGGAAACGGCCCCCTGGATGAGGGCGTCTGCGAAATAAATAAATAAAACAAAAATAGAAAGTTAATTACTATAAGTGGCTTCTGAGAATGCTATTATGCAAACAGGAGACAAGACAAGTATTTAATTGCTGGATATTACACCCACATATAAAGCATCCAAACACTGACTTATTACTTATGAGCTTTTTTTTTTCTTTTCTTTATCTGTGTGTGAGTGTGTGTGAAATGTTTTGACTAAACAATAACCTCCTATTCCTGTAATAACTCTTATATCCTTGTAACCTACCATTCATTTTCGCTATTCTATTTTGCTCTCCTGGGAACATTGTCTAGAGATGAAAACAAGAAAGATGCAGTGTATTTGTAATGAAAATGCTAAATGGAAATACTGCACGCAATTTTAGAAATGAGAAGTGCTTCAGCAAAATACACAAATAGTAACCCCCAAGAACAGCATTAGCACAAAACATTTCAAGGCGTGCCAACCGAGCCAACAAGATCAGTTACGGTATTTTATGAGGCCGGAGATACACAACCATTTTTTTTTTTTGTCAATTCTAGTTGACAAAATTGACAGCTGAATTTCTGTTGCTAAATGTGCCTAACTGGAAAATTACTGTAAGCAATATTAAGATAATGCCTTTGAGTTTGGACCAGAGAGCTGCTGTGCTGCAGAAACAGGCAAAATATTGAGTTAGGAGGTTCTTCAGTTTGTCTTTTACATCCGCTGGTGATTTCCTGAAAATAGTTGCTAATTCCTTATTGATCTTCTTTTTTTTATTTCAGTCTTTATAATCCACGCATCTAATATACTAAAAACATTTTCTCACATGTCCACTTGTCTGTAGCCATACTCTCTATTTAGCAAAACTGAGAGTGAAATCATTGACAAACACATGCATGTACAAATGTACTAGCAAATGCAGGCCTTATATTTCAATAAATTTATTGTACTTATCCTGTAGCCTTGCTGTAAGTCTCTCCATAGAGGCATGATCAAACATTATAGTTAGACACTGGGGGATTGATATGTTAGTCCTGTTTTTCCAGTTGAATACAATTACTTTTTTAGCAATTGTAAGGGATAGTACAGTAATACATTTTTTTGTTGTTTAAAGAAGGTCAAAGCATGAAAGATCACTGAGTAAACATAGTGCAGGTGAAGCCAAAGATACAAGATAGAGTGCTCAGTACCTTCTTCCAAAGTGTTTCTGTTATTGGACAGTATCATAGTGCATGGACATAGCTGTCTATCTCATCTCCTGAACAGCACTGGTATGTTTGGGTGTCCGAAAGACCCATCAGAAACAACCTTCTGCTGGAAATGTGTGCTCTGTCAAGAACCTTATATTGGATAAGGTACACTTTAGCATTCCAAGAAACTGAAAGAATTGCTATACAGGTGCAGTCATTATGATTTCCCCCGACAACGAGATTCTGTGCGTTTTACGGTACGTTGTCACTGCATTGGGGCTTGTTCAGCATCTTTCTGACTGCTAGAGGGCAATACCTAGTTAGAAACTGCTTTGACTATAGATTAATAGCAGCGTTGAGGTCATGTGCTAAAAAACGAATAACAAAAGGGCAAAGTTAACGTCTAGTAAACTCTTTTGTGTAAGGCAGTAGCCCAAAATAAATAAACCGTACAGTAGCATATATCAGTAAGTTAAAGCGTGCTATTTCTTAAGAAATGGATACATGCATTATGCATGTGAAGCTAACACCCTGGTATCCAAGAAGCTGCTTGATGAGATTCTTTGATCAATAAGCTACTAACAACCAAACAAGCAAGATGGGCGAATGGCCTCCTCGTTTGTAAACTTTCTTTTTTTTTTTTGTTAAGAAAATAAAAATATACGGTAGGGTTGATCCGCCTCCACCCATTCGACAGCATGTGAATCACTTAAATTCCCTTCCCCCAGGTGAAGATTTATTTTTGGTGATTACTGTTGCACATCCACAACAGCAAAATATCAAAAGAAAACAACACGTTGATGAATGAATCCCTTAGTCTAAAAAATCTAAATCAAAACAAGAAACAGCTATCTTCACAATCTCTTAAATAAACAAAACTATTTTTAGAGCATTTTCTTTTACCCAAAATACAAACGTGTTAACTGTAAACATGTAGAAAAAAATACATGGAGGCTACGGAGTCTGTAGCCAAAGAAAAGCGACCGAAATTGGTTTATGCCGCAAGCTGGAACAGCACAAAACAAATATATATATACAGTACTGTGCAAAAGTTTTAGGCAGGTGTGAAAAAAATGATGTAAAGTAAGAATGCTTTCAAAAACAGACATGTTAATAGATTATATTTATCAATTAACTAAATGCAAAGTGAGTGAACAGAAGAAAAATCTAAATCAAATCCATATTTGGTGTGACAACCCTTTGCCTTCAAAACAGCATCAATTCTTCTAGGTACACTTGCACAAAGTCAGGGATTTTGTAGGCATATAGTCAGGTGTATGATTAAACAATTATACCAAACAGGTGCTAATGATCATCAATTCAATATGTAGGTTGAAACACAATCATTAACTGAAACAGAAACAGCTGTGTAGGAGGAATAAAGCTGGGTGAGGAACAGCCAAACTCAGCTAACAAGGTGAGGTTGCTGAAGACAGTTTACTGTCAAAAGTCATACACCATGGCAAGACTGAGCACAGCAACAAGACACAAGGTAGTTATACTGCATCAGCAAGGTCTCTCCCAGGCAGAAATTTCAAGGCAGACAGGGGTTTCCAGATGTGCTGTCCAAGCTCTTTGAAGAAGCACAAAGAAACGGGCAACGTTGAGGACTGTAGACGCAGTGGTCGGCCAAGGAAACTTACTGCAGCAGATGAAAGACACATCATGCTTACTTCCCTTCGCAATCGGAAGATGTCCAGCAGTGCCATCAGCTCAGAACTGGCAGAAAACAGTGGGACCCTGGTACACCCATCTACTGCACGGAGAAGTCTGGTCAGAAGTGGCCTTCATGGAAGACTTGCGGCCAAAAGCCATACCTCCGACGTGGAAACAAGGCCAAGCGACTCAACTATGCACGAAAACACAGGAACTGGGGTGCAGAAAAATGGCAGCAGGTGCTCTGGACTGATGAATCAAAATTTGAAATATTTGGCTGTAGCAGAAGGCAGTTTGTTTGCGAAGGGCTGGAGAGCGTACACAAATGAGTGTCTGCAGGCAACAGTGAAGCATGGTGGAGGTTCCTTGCAAGTTTGGGGCTGCATTTCTGCAAATGGAGTTGGGGATTTGGTCAGAATTAATGGTCTCCTCAATGCTGAGAAGTACAGGCAGATACTTATCCATCATGCAATACCATCAGGGAGGCATCTGATTGGCCCCAAATTTATTCTGCAGCATGACAACGACCCCAAACATACAGCGAAAGTCATTAAGAACTATCTTCAGCGTAAAGAAGAACAAGGAGTCCTGGAAGTGATGGTATGGCCCCACAGAGCCCTGATCTCAACATCATCGAGTCTGTCTGGGATTACATGAAGAGAGAGAGAAGCAACTGAGGCTGCCTAAATCCACAGAAGAACTGTGGTTAGTTCTCCAAGATGTTTGGGCCAACCTACCTGCTGAGTTCCTTCAAAACTGTGTGCAAGTGTACCTAGAAGAATTGATGCTTGATGCTGTTTTGAAGGCAAAGGGTGGTCACACCAAATATGGATTTGATTTAGATTTTTCTTCTGTTCACTCACTTTGCATTTAGTTAATTGATAAATATAATCTATTAACATGTCTATTTTTGAAAGCATTCTTACTTTACAGCATTTTTTCACACCTGCCTAAAACTTTTGCACAGTACTGTATATATATATAGGCCTATATTGTATTAAAAATAATATTCAACACAAACTATACTGCAATAGGAATCACAGAGCTGATTTCAGGAATGTGCCAATTTAAAGCGGCAATAAAGCCTATAATTAAGGCCCTGTGAAAATCGCGGAAAAAAAATTATTTAAAATTCACGGCAGTGTCATGGGTGAAGTATCGTATTTTGCGGAATGTGCAGGGAAATGTTATAAATTACGTGTACAGATTATTATTTTTTTAAACAGCAAATATACAGTACATATAAAAGCACTGACATCAAAATTAACATCAAAGTTACTCAAGCACTTTACAATAGCTTGTGAAACGGTGTTGTAATTAACAGCCTGTAGGTAAAGTGTATCTGCAAGGACAGCTTTCAGTTCTAGTACGTCAGGTGCATGTTCACCATTTAGGTCTTGCAAAACAAATACAATGTGTAACCTGTACTGATCTCGTGCATCAGTCGACTTCTCAGTGTGACCACTGACAAGCAACCAGACTGTTTTACCAATTCCATAATCTCCTAACTCCTAATTAACGATTTCAGCGCAGCCCGTGAAAGCGTGATTTTCATAGGGCCTTACCTATACTCTATCAGAAGATTAAAAAAGAAAAATCTTGTGGTGTCACAAGGGAATTCAGTCATAGTTTCTAAAGAAAACGGCAGGCATTTTTATTAAAGTGCATGTGTTTATTCGATATGTCAAATCCTTGTTCTTAAAAAGCTCCACATGTTTATTGGATCTTGATATTGAAAAGTAAACAAACGACACATTGATTAGCAAATATTGTAAATAAACGCCAGAGGCATTTAATTGAAGTTTTATGGTAGTCCCTACATTCCAGATGTGACACGGAAACGATGTTGATAATAATAGGCTATAGGCTATTCAAAAAGTTGAAACTAGCAAGTAGCCTACCAGTGGTAAAAAAGTGACAGAATATGATGTGGAATGATGTGATCACAGAATATGATGTGGGATGATGTGATCACATTTTTTACATCTGGAAAGGGTCCTGGAACGGCATTCTGAAGTAGCTGCAGTCATTTTATGGTGCGTGCCGGGAGACCACCATAGAGTGAGTTGCAGTAATCGAGTTGAAAGGAGACAAATACATGTCACCGCATCCGGGAGGGAAAGGTAGGGATGGACTTTGGAGATGTTACGAAGATGGCAGAAGGAAGATTTGACCACAGAGGAGATGTGGGCATCAAAGGAGAGGTTGCTGTCAAGGTTCAGGGCAGCTATATTGAGATTCTTAAGTTGAGTTTTAGATCGTACTAGAAGGAGTTCAGATTTTCCAGTGTTCAGCTGAAGAAAATTGGCATACATCCAGGCCTCGATGTCTTGAATGCAAGCCGAGAGCCGAACCATCCAGGGTCGGGTTTTAAGTAGAGCTGGGTGTCGTCAGCATAGGAGTGAAACATGAGGCTGTGTTGGCGGATGAGGTGACCCAAGGGAAGCATGTAGATATTGAAGAGAAGGGGCCCAAGAACAGATCCTTGGGGGACACCACAAGTGACTGGGTTTGCGACACCACTGCATCCAGCATAGAAAACAGACTG
The DNA here is from genome assembly GCA_030684275.1 of Acipenser oxyrinchus oxyrinchus. Lineage (NCBI taxonomy): Eukaryota > Metazoa > Chordata > Actinopteri > Acipenseriformes > Acipenseridae > Acipenser > Acipenser oxyrinchus. The sequence continues at coordinate 30,202,703 of CM060253.1, read as the reverse complement.
CATGCGTCTGGATAGGTAAGAGGACATCCAGGAGAGACAGGTTACAGAGATCCCAGCATACTTCTGAACGCAGTCAAGAAGAATGTCATAATCTATGGTGTCAAAAGCAGCTATTAGGTCAAGGAGGACAAGCACAGAGGGAGCACCAGCATCAGCATTAACCCTTTGCGGTCCTTTGTCGGACTGGGTCCGACATTGCAATTATTCCCATCAGGTCCTTTGTCGGACCCTGTCCGACATCATTTTAAAACGCAAAAAACGTAAAAAGTCGGTTTTTCAACGGAAAAGCCGAGAAAACCATTCAATGGCCGAAAGTGGGAACGAAGGAGCCGAGACAAGCCGATAAAAAATAAATAAATAAATAAAAAGCGTGATCTCATGAATAGTCATACAACCTCCTGGCATCAGATGGGGCGGTCATATGGAAACAAGCTGGGAGTTACAGTATCAGCACAGAGACTATCACGGACATTTGCAGAGCTTTTTGAGATGTTATAGCAATAAAATAATGACTTGGATTGCATTATTGAGGAGTTTGGTGATAAACGAGTCATCAGGAGACGCATTGATCGGTATGTACTACTATTATTATTATTATTTTTATTTGTAGCATATGTGAAAGTGATAGCAAACGAAAGGGTGGGCGGGCTGGAGAACCTTAGTGAGTGCTTTGTTGATATGCAGGGCCATTTAAAACCCGTTTGACTGTGGAAAAAAATACTTTTAAACAGCTGCCTAAAATTAACTGCGCTGCAGTGAAAATAAATTGGACCTGGCGAGCCTGCCGCAGAATTAATAAATGGACCGCAAAGGGTTAAGCAGGAGATCATTCACAATTCGGAGCAGAGCAGTTTCAGTACTGTGATGCGGCCAGAAGCCAGACTGTAGAGATTCAAGCAGATTGTTATCCATGAGATGTTTCATCAGCTGACTGGCTACAGCCCTTTCGAGAGTTTTGGAGAGAAAAGGGAGATTGGAGATGGGACGGAAATTAGATAAATCAGCCGGGTCGAGGGAGGGATTTTTGAGTACCGGCGTAACTCAGGCAAGCTTAAGGGCAGCAGGAACCGAGCCAGAGTCCAGGGACAGGTTGAGAGTGTGTATAATGGAGGGAGCAAGATCAGAAGCACAGAGACGGAAGGTTAGTCGTCCAGGGGTCCAGGGGGCTTGTGGCAGTAGTTGATTTCAATAGTAAGCTGGAAACATCAGCAATGGAGAGAGGGAGAGAAGGAGGAGAGTGCAGGAGGGATAGCTGGAGGAGGGTCAAGGTGGTCAAGTAGTAAACTGTGTTTGTGGCGGGAGAGCGTAGAATAGATGTTGTTAATAGTGTTCCGAAAAAAAGAGGAGAAATCATGACAGGTAAGACAGGAGGATGAATGGGAGATGGATCTGTCGGTGGCTGGATGTAGGATTTGGTCAATGGTCTTAAAGAGAACATTGGGTTTACCATGTCCCATAGTTATGATTTCAGAGAAGTACTTCACCCTGGCCGCGGTGAGCACATGCCTGTTAGTCCAGATGACCTCCACTTGTGCTCAAGCTTGCGGCAGGCAGACTTAAGCACTTGAAGTTTGAGTGTGTACCATGGGCAGTTACGATCTTTCATGACGGTTCTGGTTGTAAGCGGGGCAACAGTGTCGATGATATGAGTCCAGAAGCATGTTGAAGTCGGTCACTAGTGGGGAGGAAGGCAAGTCAACATGAATGTTGAAGTCACCTAGGAATAGGATTTTGTCAGTAGAAGTGCAGACGAGGGTGAGGAATTCTGAAAACTCTGCAATAAAAGCAGAGTTGTTCTTAGGTGGATGGTAGATAACAGCAAGGGCGAGGGGCATAGGAGAGGGGAGCTTGATGGCAAGATGCTCAAATGAAGAAAAGGCAGGCAAAGAAAGAACTGAGGAAGCGAGCACAGAATTTGCAATAACAGCAGTGCCCCCGCCTCGGCCAGTGAGGCGAGGTTTGTCAAAGAGGGAATAGCCCTTTGGGGTGGCTAGATGCAGGGAGTGCATGTCGTTTACAGAGTGCCAGGTTTCAGCTAGACAGAGAATTGATATCGGTTATAAGTTCGCTGAGAAGCAGAGATTTGTTAGTCAGAGAGTGACAATTGAAAAAGGAGATTTTCAGGTCTGTAGCAGGCAGCTTAGGGGGAGAAGGAGTTAGTAAGGGCATGTGCAGCAGGTACTTATCAGTGTTCATTCTGGGAGTGGAGAACGAGTAAGCCCGCTTTGTTCAGGGGATCCAGACGTTAGGTGTCAAGGTAGGAATGAGGCCTCTAGTAGCCATTGGGAGGGATTTGGGAAAGATCCTCACTCCACCTGTCCTCGCTTGGACTGCCACAGCTCAGACTGCCACAGCTCAGACTGCCCTTGGACGTGTGGCCCTTAGACTGCCACAGCTCAGACTGCCCTTGGACGTGTGGCCCTTAGACTGCCACAGCTCACACCGCCCTTGGATGTGTGCCCCTTAGGCTGCCACAGCTCACTGCCCTTGGACGTGTGGCCCTTACACGGCTGGTGCTTAGAACGGCTGGCATTCTAAGACACTGAATGTCAATTTATACTACCCTGTAGGCCTGGAGCCATATACTTTAACACACGTTTCTAATCAGCCTCCCAATTCAACACAGCCCAGCACACAAAGGAATTCTAAATTACTATTTTAACGTGCAGACTGGTTACCTTAGCAAACAATGACTTAAACTATTAAAATTAACTGTAATTCACTTATCTATTTCAATGTTTTTTTTTGTCAGTTGGAAACACACGGGTCTCTGCAGTACATTCACAAACTGAATACATGCAGTTAGGTACCAATTTATGCTAAGCCAAACAAAACAAACACGGCCACTGTTAACACAACAATAGCCACGCTAAATCGCCTTATACTTTACACACATTTCGAATCAGCCTCCCAGTTCAACACAGCTCAGCACACAAAGGAAATCTAAATTACTATTTAAGTGCAGTCTGATTACCTTAGCAAGCAAAGATTTAAACTATTAAATTAACTGTAATTCACTTGCCTATTTCAATGTTGTTTTCGCCAGCTGCTGGAAACACACACATCTCTGCAGTACACTCACAGTATAGCCTTAAATCTATCGTCAGCCCCTGCCCTGCAAAAAATATTGCTGATTGTGAAGTAGAGTTAGTTTTAATTATAAGAATGGAAATACATACAGTACTGTGCAAAAGTTTTAGGCAGGTGTGAAAAAATGCTGTAAAGTAAGAATGCTTTCAAAAATAGACATGTTAATAGATTATATTTATCAATTAACTAAATGCAAAGTGAGTGAACAGAAGAAAAATCTAAATCAAATCCATATTTGGTATAACAACCCTTTGCCTTCAAAACAGCATCAATTCTTCTAGGTACACTTGCACAAAGTCAGGGATTTTGTAGGCATAGAGTCAGGTGTATGATTAAACAATTATACCAAACAGGTGCTAATGATCGTCAATTCAATATGTAGGTTGAAACACAATCATTAACTGAAACAGAAACAGCTGTGTAGGAGGAATAAAACTGGGTGAGGAACAGCCAAACTCAGCTAACAAGGTGAGGTTGCTGAAGACAGTTTACTGTCAAAAGTCATACACCATGGCAAGACTGAGCACAGCAACAAGACACAAGGTAGTTATACTGCATCAGCAAGGTCTCTCCCAGGCAGAAATTTCAAGGCAGACAGGGGTTTCCAGATGTGCTGTCCAAGCTCTTTTGAAGAAGCACAAAGAAACGGGCAACGTTGAGGACCAGACGCAGTGGTCGGCCAAGGAAACTTACTGCAGCAGATGAAAGACACATCATGCTTACTTCCCTTCGCAATCGGAAGATGTCCAGCAGTGCCATCAGCTCAGAATTGGCAGAAAACAGTGGGACCCTGGTACACCCATCTACTGTCTGGAGAAGTCTGGTCAGAAGTGGCCTTCATGGAAGACTTTGGCCAAAAACATACCTCCGACGTGGAAACAAGGCCAAGCGACTCAACTATGCACGAAAACACAGGAACTGGGGTGCAGAAAAATGGCAGCAGGTGCTCTGGACTGATGAGTCAAAATTTGAAATATTTGACTGTAGCAGAAGGCAGTTTGTTCAGCGAAGGGCTGGAGAGCGTACACGAATGAGTGTCTGCAGGCAACAGTGAAGCATGGTGGAGGTTCCTTGCAAGTTTGGGGCTGCATTTCTGCAAATGGAGTTGGGGATTTGGTCAGAATTAATGGTCTCCTCAATGCTGAGAAGTACAGGCAGATACTTATCCATCATGCAATACCATCAGGGAGGCATCTGATTGGCCCCAAATTTATTCTGCAGCTTGACAACGACCCCAAACATACAGCTTAAAGTCATTAAGAACTATCTTCAGCGTAAAGAAGAACAAGGAGTCCTGGAAGTGATGGTATGGCCCCCACAGAGCCCTGATCTCAACATCATCGAGTCTGTCTGGGATTACATGAAGAGAGAGAAGCAACTGAGGCTGCCTAAATCCACAGAAGAACTGTGGTTAGTTCTCCAAGATGTTTGGGCCAACCTACCTGCCGAGTTCCTTCAAAAACTGTGTGCAAGTGTACCTAGAAGAATTGATGCTTGATGCAAAGGGTGGTCACACCAAATATGGATTTGATTTAGATTTTTCTTCTGTTCACTCACTTTGCATTTAGTTAATTGATAAATATAATCCATTAACATGTCTATTTTTGAAAGCATTCTTACTTTTCAGCATTTTTTCACACCTGCCTAAAACTTTTGCACAGTACTGTACATTTGATAAATTGTGTTACTATATACATTTTATAAATTGTCGGTAGCAAAACATTAGACCATGCTGTTTACTCTTTGATTTTTCAAGTTCAGACTTTTAAATGCTAAATGAGGAAGACTCCATCCTTTTGCTTTGTTGCTGTACGTATGTACTGGGCTATGCATTTTGTTAAATATTAAAAAATATTTATTTATTTTTATGCGGGGGGAAATTTGCTTTTATAAAGGTATACCGACCCAAAAAGTTACTGTATGTCGAAAAATAGTACTGGGAAAATGGATTAGGACAAGTCATTACCCGGAGGTGAAAGTAATATTGTGCAAAATGATGTTCTTGTCACCACAAAGCAGATATGATTGTGAAGTTGTTAGTTTTAATTATAAGAATGGAAATAAATACATTTTATAAATTGTGTTTCTGCTTTAAAAAAAAACAAACTACCGTACCATGTATATTACTACGAATACTGTTATTGTAGTAATACAGTAATATAATAATATGAGCATGATAAAATAGCATGTCTGCACACAAATTGCGTTGTTTATTTTGTCGGGATCTGCAATAAAGGAAATCGACCGAAACTGCAGCTTTATCTTTCTCAGATATTTTCTGAATAGTGTTTGCAGTAAAACACTAGACCATGCTGTTTACTCTTTAAAAAAAAAAAAAAAAAAACTCTTCCAGTTTTGAAATGCATCGATTACTTTGGCCGTATAGATTAGCCTGCTAGTTGATGTCACACTAAAGAGGCGATTTTATATTTATTTTGCACCCTTATGCCATCTGGCGGTTGACTTTTTATAGTCTTGTCAGAAAAAAAGGTGGTTTTAAGCCGCGGTATGTTTGCGACGTTATATCGTGATGTCGGGCGACCATAATCTGCCTCCCACTATATTTTACCCCAGAAAACAGAATTTGATGACAATTTAGGACCCCTCACCCACATATTAATGGGTCAACAATCTCCTCTTCGTTGGATCTCAAGACAGAATATATATTAGAAATAAATTGATTCATCCCTCTGTGTTTTAGACCATCTGAATGGGAGAGTTGAGGCTAAAGCATCGCACCTAAACTCATTTAGCGGCAATACTTCAGATTTATCTGAAATTGATCCATAGTTATTAATGAGCTCAAAAACAGATGGCAATGTTTTATGAGGGTGCCGTATGAACAGTAAAATATCATCAACATACAAACTTATTTTATGATGTATGCAGTAGATACCGCTTATTAGCAACCTCTCGGTTCTCAGCAAAAAGTTGTTATTAACTGAACATTGTTATTAAGCGAAAAGCCATATGTATGTATATGGAAAAACGATGTATACTATAGTTGTAGAACATAACAACATAAGAAAGTTTACAAACAAGAGGAGGCCATTTGGCTCATCTTGCTCGTTCAGTTGTTAGTAGCTTATTGATCCCACAATCTCATCAAGCAGCTTTTTGAAGGATCCCAGGGTGTCAGCTTCAGCAACATTACTGGGGAGTTGGTTCCAGACCCTCACAATTCTCTGTGTTAAAAAAAAGCCCCTTTATCTAATCTCCATTTGTGACCCCTGGTTTATTTTTTCAGGTCGAAAAAGTCCCCATTGACATGTCAATACCTTTTAGAATTTTGAATGCTTGAATCAGATTGCCCCGTAGTCTTCTTTGTTCAAGACTGAATAGATTCAATTCTTTTAGCCTGTCTGCATACGACAAGCGCACTGAAATACACGTCTTGGTTCATTACAGTGTTAAATAAACACAGAAAACGCCAAATATCAGAACAAACAACTGTTTACTAATACTACACGGATGTGTAAAACAAAGTATACACGGTACTGTATTGTACACATAGTACTACAACAACGTACTATCTATGTCCTTAAACAGTAAACACACTTGGTATCAGAACTTACATTTAATACAGACGCATCAATTTAAAAGTAGTTGTCCAATGTGTTTGGTTTTTTACGATTCACCACATCCAGCTGTAAATCACTCTCAATTTTGCGTGCGGCTTCTTAGCCAATTTCAAAATGCATGCTACAACAGATTTTGAGATGCCAAACTTTTCTGCTACCCGTACTTGTTTAGCACTGGGTTCACGTAGTGCCTCCAGAATCCGAACTGTATCAGTTATAGAAAGGTCTACACGTTTTGAAGCCATTATGACAGACGACAGTTAGATTCAATAAATGTACAGCTGCATTATGAAAACTGATACATAAATAGGTGTTACGATACACACGCGTGATGTATTCATGTGCATGCCATAGAAATTGGTTTAAAAAAAAAAAAAAAATTGTCATTAAGCGCCAGACAGTTGCTAATATCCGAAATACATTAACATTAAAGTCTATGGGTTGGGATTGGTTCCCGTGAAAATGTTATTAATAACCGAACGTTGTCTTTATCAGGGTTGCTAATAATTGGCATCTACTGTATTTCTAGATAAAACTCCTAAGATGCAGGTACCCTGACGTATGGCAATAAAAAAGACCAATTAACCCTATCGAAAGCCTTCTCTGCATCTAACGAGGCTACCATGGTAGGATTGCCACTTTTACTGGCCAGATGTATGCTATTAAAAAGACGTCTTTTATTATCTGATGAGTGCTTATTTTTCATAAACCCAGTTTGGTCTTACTGAATCAGACATGGAAGGACATTTTGTAACCTTAGTGCAAGTTGTACTTCTTATTTTAATATCAGTATTTATTAATGATAATGGATGGTAATTGGTACAAAATGAAGGGTCTTTATTCCTTTTCAGCAGATGACCATTTAAAAACAAAAACAGGCGAGATAAGAGTGTTTATAAAATTCAATTGGGTATCCATCCTGGCCATCCGTCTAATATTGGAGCAACAGAATTATACTCAGAAGGATTTCAAACAGTATCAACTATTAAGGCAACATATTGGGCTAAATTCTCAAAGGTATTTACTACAAAATAACCATTAGCATATTTTTTTCAGAAAGAAAAAACACACCCAATAAACATACAAAAGAAGAAAAAAACAACTCAGACATTTCATTACAGGTCTTGTAAGAAATGTAGCTTTGAGAATCTGACTCAGGGGTAAATCATTTGCTGTTACTGGAGTGGAATTCAACATTGTTGCGTAACCTTGTATTGTTTCAATTCATCTGTATTAGAAAATGCTAGAAATGTGCTGTTTTCAGGAAACTGCAGATGGAATTCACCTGGCTTTATACACAGGTCAGTCTGTAGTTCAGACAGCAGCTGGAGCCATGGAGAGGTATCGAAGCCAGTACAGGTCGTTGAGCCCCACACCGTCCACTAGACTAGACTCAGATACTGCCAAAGAGAAGAGTCCAGAATTACTTTGCACTTATAAACAAGCATTAACATAACATAGTTCAAATGAAGCCAAAATAAATTAATCTGACCAGCAGAAGAAAACCCATTGTGTACGGGCCATGTTATTTCAGTGTTTGCTTTGCATCTTGATTATAAAAAATGTGATTCTGAGAAATACGTTAATTGATCAATGAATAGCTCATGCTTGACATTTCAGAAATTCACATATTACTAATCAATTGGCTTATTTCAACTTAATTTTTTTTTTTTTCAAATGTCAGTCTAGCCTATATATGGAGCAGACCAGTGGCTGCTGGTGACCTCTGAGTTAGGGGAGGCACAAGTACGGTGTGGAGGGGGATTTCAAATTTTTTTTTTGCCTTACCCATAGCATTCTAAGCTCATCAATAATCTCTTGTAAAGGGATATCATCTGCAATAATATTGAACATTTGTAAACCTTCTTGTGATATCTTTGCTGTTTCCTCAGATATCTTCTATTTTTTTAAAATTATTTCCACATTACTAGTCTTTCTTTTATTAAAGTTTGCCACTGAACGGTTCAAGTGTTTCTTTTCTGTTCAGTGTGCGAATTGTTTACTCTTGCAATCCCCTTGCTGAAGTCCAAAGAATATGGCCGACTTCCTGCACGCCCCTGTTCTCTCTCCCGCCCAACTCGACTCTGTAGTTTTGGTTCCGGTTTTATAGCAGTACAATTCAAACAATATCTTAAATAATAACAATTTACACAAAAGAACACACACACCTGCACACAATAATTATATATTATATACAACCACACACTCTAAATTAGACCCTGTCCACACTATGCCTTTAAACCGTATTAGTTGCATTTAAGCCGGCTTAAAAGTGCTAAATACGGTTAGCGTCCACACTACGCAGCATTTAATACCGTACTTGAGAACCGGACTCTAATTAGATCGCATCAGGTAGTGCGGTTTATCAGAAGTGTGGACGCTGTAATACCAAACTACATTTTTTGTGTATCCTCCAATATCCCAAAATGCTTTGTGCTATGTTTGGCGAAATACTCAGAGCAGGCGCCCGAAGGACTTGCTATCAGTGTACACTCCGCACTAGGTATTCTTTTTTATGCTTCAATAAATCTGTCAGGACATCTCTGTTAAACTAGTGGGGAAAATAACAAAAACACAACGTTAAATTAGGCGACTGCAAAAATAAAATGCGAGTTAAAAGTATGATCGGGGATGAACAAATTACGTAATTTGTCAGATCTGTTTGAAATAAAACTAAGAGGACCCGAATTAGGCTCAGGCAAGATATGAAGGTAAAAACAAAGATTGTTTTGTAATTAACAGCTTCTTTCTGAGTTTAATTATAAAACAGAATCAGCTCAATTTGTTTAAAGGGACTTCATCTGATTAAAAATAAAACTTGAAAACTTCAAGCCCTACTTGTGTGTGCGTGTGTGTGTGTTCAGATTTACTTTTCCCACAATACTTGTTATATTTCATTTATGCAATATGGACCTCTGTTAATATGGGACATAACATATTATTTTAAAATAAAATACAGTGCATGGTGGGATACTATCGTATTAATTTCCACGGTTTGTTGCGCTGCTGGGAATTGTAACTGAACTATTCTAATGGTGTGTGGACGCATTAAGCCTGACTAAACATGAAACGGTACTTCAGTGTGGACGCTTTGAGCTGGATTAATTAGAGCGGTTTCGAGTACAGTTCTCAAGATCGGTTATGTAGTGTGGACAGGGCATTAGTCACTTGAGACACTAAAATCACATTTACAAGTCAGTCATTAATTTGAACCATGCATGGTGCAAATCAAAACTTTTCAACAGGAGTGAGAAATCTAACAATAGCCCCAACACTACCCCCAGCAAAGTTACATTTGAGACCTGTGTTCTGAGCGCTTACTGTATTAAAACACATATAGGTTGGAGTATGTCTACATTTACAGTTGTTAGCATATGTTTGCAAGTGGACCCTCTCTGCAATGCTTTACTGTTTAATATAGTTACTGGCAATCAACAGATATCGCTGAGCAATGACCATCTAGTTCCTATTATTATTATTATTATTATTATTATTATTATTATTATTATTATCTTTTGAATATGAAGTAAAAAAAAACAAACTGAAATATACTTTTAAACTTTTTGTTCTGAATACTCGTTCGTTCCGAATATTCGTTTGTACTCATTGCTTGGCACAGGATACATGCAATGTGTGCATAATTACCCTTTGATCTCCCTAGTCAGTTTATTTTTGATTACTGAAAATCTGTTCCATTTTGTGCCTTCTGTTGAACCAGAACCTGCTTTTGTGGACTCTTCACATTGTTCTACTTATACAGTGACCTATACTATACTGGTATTCTAAATCATAGAATGCAATCCAGGGAGTTTTATAGACCATTTCTTGGTTGACCCTGCTACCAAATCCACAAGTTAGTGATAAGTAACGTACCAAGTAAAATTAAAAACAAGAACAGAAGCTGTTGAGAGGGCATTCCTGGCAAGTTCAGGCTAGTCTGTTTTAATGTTGATCTTAATGTTGTTGACACTGAAAGACATTTCTTAATTTAGGATCAGGCTGTTGTCCTAAGTTTAGTCCCAGTACAAATAAAATATTTAAATATGCACCCCATCCCTCTCTGACATATTACTGATCTGCAACATTAATGCTAATCACAGTTTACATTCCTATCAGTTCATTGAAAGAAAATGGATCAGTGGTATAAAAAAATGTTCTGAGCTTCAGGGCTGTAACCTTTGAAGGGTTTTTTGCATGTAAAATAAACTGTAAACACTTATGAAACACAAGTGCTCTCTGGGTTTTCATTGTAAAGTGTAAACACATGAAACACAAGTGCTCTCTGGGTTTTCATTGTAAAGTGTAAACACTTATGAAACACAAATGCTCTCTGGGTTTTCATTGTAAACTGTAAACACTTATGAAACACAAGTGCTCTCTGGGTTTTCATTGTAAACTGTAAACACTTATGAAACACAAGTGCTCTCTGGGTTTTCATTGTAAACTGTAAACACTTATGAAACACAAGTGCTCTCTGGGTTTTCATTGTAAACTGTAAACACTTATGAAACACAAGTGCTCTCTGGGTTTTCATTGTAAACTGTAAACACTTATGAAACACAAGTGCTCTCTGGGTTTTCATTGTAAAGTGTAAACACATGGAACACAAGTGCTCTCTGGGATTTCATTGTAAAGTGTAAACACATGGAACACAAGTGCTCTCTGGGTTTTCATTGTAAACTGTAAACACTTATGAAACACAAGTGCTCTCTGGGTTTTCATTGTAAACTGTAAACACTTATGAAACACAAGTGCTCTCTGGGTTTTCATTGTAAACTGTAAACACTTATGAAACACAAGTGCTCTCTGGGTTTTCATTGTAAACTGTAAACACTTATGAAACACAAGTGCTCTCTGGGTTTTCATTGTAAACTGTAAACACTTATGAAACACAAGTGCTCTCTGGGTTTTCATTGTAAACTGTAAACACTTATGAAACACAAGTGCTCTCTGGGTTTTCATTGTAAACTGTAAACACTTATGAAACACAAGTGCTCTCTGGGTTTTCATTGTGAAGTGTAAACACTTATGAAACACAAGTGCTCTCTGGGTTTTCATTGTAAACTGTAAACACATGGAACACAAGTGCTCTCTGGGTTTTAATTGTAGTTTTATTTGCTTACATTTTTTTGTGAAGTTATGAAAACACAAGGATTATTTTCTTAATATTTTACAATGATACAACAAACAGTGCAATATCCAAAGAGGGAATTGCTGTATCTTCTGAAATATATGTAAATATTGTTTAAAAGATACAATTAAACAAAAGGAATTAAGTGTCAATAACTCTACTCACACTGCCTAGCTCAGGAACAACTATTCCTGGAGTTCATCTGGTAAATCAACAGCTTATCTGGGAAAACTGGAATACTTGACTCTGATGGACCAGAGGTTTCCTCCACAGTGAGTATTTTCCTCCACACTGAGTCGAGTCGAGTTTCTGACATGCCAAACTCGAGTCGAGTCACAGAGTTTGTCCTGACAGTTTGAGAGAGTTTGATTTAATCAGATTCATTTTACAGAAGATTAGCAATCTACAAGTAAAAAGAAAAGAATATTTCAATTCAAAATACAAAATTGAGATGTGCTCATACTTGCCCCACTGTTGTTCACCATTAAAGGTCCACAGTTTCTGCCTTGTGTTTCGTCTCTCCATTTCAGTGAATTCATGATTCATTGGCCTATTTATAAGCAGGTTTTGTTATTGACCATACAGAGGTCCTTTTACCCATGCTCAATTGGGTTGGATGTACAGTAATGGATACCACAAAACAAAAGAATGCATTTAACCATTTATTTACAATTTTACTGATGGCAGCCTGAGTGTTTTTCTCTTTTTCTTAACAGTGAAACTCCCTGATAGTTTTTTTTAGATAGCTTAACCATATGAAAGGACATTTTGTGGCATTTAATTTGATATTTGCTATCTTGAGATCTTGCTTCTAAGTCTTAAAACATAGCAGTTACAAAGGAAAACAGTCCAAGTAATGCAACTGAGGTGAAATCACAGTTTTTAAAGCATTTGCATACTCGCACATATATGCTCCAGTTCAGAATCAATAAACTCAACCTAATTTGCTTAATATTACAGAAAGAAATGTATCTTGAAAAGCTAAGAGTTTAGCATAATAATGCGTGTTACAAAATACCGGTAAGTAATTTTTCTTAGTTTCAGATTAAAAAAAAAGGTTGTTCACTAATGAGTTTTAAATAATAGTGAAAATATTTCACACAGAACACATGGCACCATAAACCCTTTAACCACCTATACTTACCACAATAAAATCCCAATTGGTTGTCTAAAATCATCAATGTAGTTAAAATGCGCAAACGTACAGTAATACTAAGAGGTCAGTTGTATTTTGAATAACCCTACTAACGTAAAATACTGGTATTGTAGCTGCTGTTTCATAAACACATGCAAAATACCCCAGCAGCACAAACAAACACTTTTTTTTTACTGATGTATTAATTGATCTGTTCACCCACTATGACAAAATCCACAGACCACTTCTTAAAAATGCATTGAAAAACAATACAGTTCCGTCCTCAACCTCCTTTCATCTGGCAATGTTGATTGTGCCTATTCCAAAAATAATGCTGCTGTGGTCAGTTGATTGACATTCGCAGTAGCCAATGAAATCATAGCATATGCAAACTTAGAAACGTGATTGGCTGTTACGTTAAGTCCCAGAGAAAATGCTGTTTGATGGTTGACAGAGAATTACATTGACAGAGGTTTTCCATGACTCGAAATTTGAGTGACAGAGGTTTTCCGTGACTCGAAATTCGAGTGGCGGTGGACACAAAATACAAATGATACCTGATACAAATAATGGCTGACATAAAAAACACATGAGGGATGACAACTGATCGCCAAACTAAATGATCCATGACAAAGAAATTCCTGATAACTGACGCAGGGACGTGAGAAATGATGATATCCTAATATGGACACCATATCCCTGTCTACTCCATAGTTCTTGTGAACTCGACGAGCGCAGGTACTCTAGATTTACCTTCCATGCTGCTGACGCTCTTCTCTGTCTCTATGCTGTCACATGTTCCTCTCACTCATAAAGAGGCAGGGCTTGTACACATCAAAAGAAGGGCTGTGGTTATTGAAAACAAAACTGATCGTGTAATTTATTTTATCAAGACTATGACTCGAGTCGAGTGGAGACTTTTGGGCTGGGACTTGTCGAGTCTTGTAGGGCATCGAGTCATTTGATGACAACGACTCGAGTCGCGTCACCGAAAATTGCGACTCGAGTCATTCCAGCTCTGGAATTTAGAGCTCATCCTTTGACGAGGTCGATGTGCAGTACTAAACTCAGCCTTTAGTTCTGTTGTATGTTAAAAGTAACAATGCCAACTGTGTATGCTTTGCTGTCGTGCAAAATCAATTACAGTGGATCTGTTCACAAAGTACTGCTTGCTGCCAAATCAGCCACCTAAGACTACCGTACAATAAGAACCACAGGGGCCAAGAGAGAGTTTGATTGTGAAGCATGTCATAGCTGTTTTTCTGTTTTTATATTTTTCCTTTTAAAAAACAATTATAAGGAACACTGTATTACAGTCTGTCATTCTACCAAGTAATAAAGTGGAACAGTTGTATGCCTTTGTCTTATGTAGGTATTCACTTGAATTAATGCCACTAATATTTCAGTTTACAAAAGCTCCCTTATTTTCAAAACCCAGTGTTGACAGGTATGGTGGTGTGGAGGACGAGTCATACAGTCAGGACACTCTAAATTGAGGAGAAAAAATGTGGGTAAAATAATTGGCCACATTAAATTAAAATAAATAAATCTGAGGCTTCTGTCATCTTGCAGTCTGTGGATATACTGCATATCACCTTTCTCTGACTCAGAATAGAACAGTAGAAAACTGGCATAACAAAGAACAATGAGTGAACTGTCCCTGCCCATAACTAGGTTTCTTCCTTCTAGTATTATATACAGTTACAAAATGATTTATTTCTTTTAGAAAAATCTGTCTTTTCTTTTGCCCTTGCTTCAAAGCATGGCTCTTCGTCATCTGAACTGTATCCTAGGTTGGCGCAATCTAAATCAATAGAGACCCTGCAAGTTTTATTAATATTATTATTATTATTATTATTATTATTATTATTATTATTATTATTATTGTAGCAACCAATTGAGTTATTACATGAATGATACATAATTAATAAGAAAAAAACATAATCTGCATATGCAAATGATACTTCCTTATTTATGCATTTTTATTGTCAGCATCTGAATATACTACTAATTACTGGTTAGTAACTTCAGTTGTATTTCAAAAAGGAATTATTAAAATAAATCTTACCATTATTTATTTTAAAGTTCAAAGTCCTTGATTACCATATTGCAGAACACAAAAGCTATAATTATAAATGGGAGGAGATGCATTGCTATAATCCTCAAAGAAAATTGCTTAAATGCTACTACCCCTGCTGAGAAGAAAATGACTGAGACAACAGAGGAAGTGCTTTTCTCTTTACAAAAGTCTGTATGCTTGCTTTTCTTGTAAACCTGTTTAGACATTGTGACAGGGTCTCGCTCGTGTCACGTGTGTGGGTGACCACTGCTTAAGCAATACAGAGAGACATGGGAGGTGGAGTTGAAACGCCAGCACAGGCGCGCAGGATTTATTAATACAAAACAAAATAAAATGAAGTGGTCATGTGATGTTACCAGTATAACTGTACAAAAGCTGTACAAAAGGCAAAATAAAACACAGTACAAAAACTACAAATAAAAGGTGCCACACAGGGCGAGCGCTAGCCTTATAAAATGAGGTGTCCAGCTCCAGGAACCGGCTACACTACGTAGCCATCGCTAAACATTACTTCCTGGGATCACTATCCCCTAAACCAGTGGTGCGCAAACTTGGGGGGGCGTGGAGTGTCACTAAGGGGTGCAACTGACTAAAGAGGCAGTTCTGTTAAAAAAAAAAAAAATAGAACATTTTAAATACATAAATGTCAGCTAATTAGGCCACGTTCTTACCTTTCAAATGAGCCATTGACGATTACTCTTGGACTTGTAGAACCAAAATTATGTTTGAAGTGGCAAGTGTGCCAATGTGTAAAAAAAAAAAAAGAATTCCTGGATTTATGTAAATTGCGTATTATTTCCGAGATTTAACAAAAAAAAGTCCAGATTTAGTTAAATACATAAATGTTAACAAACACAGTCTTAAAAGTCAGAGTGTAAGCGCAGCTCTGCAACATACAATGCCAAATCAAACACGTCAATGGGCATGGGCTTGCATGTTAAGAGCTATGCACACCGGACGCGAGTTTGCAAATCAAAAATAATAATAATTAACTATTGATTTAAATGGAGTAATACTCAACACAAGCAAAGCGAGTGGCGTGAATGAATCGAGCAAATATAGAAATACATTTGTTTTATTTGATTTTGCTACGCGCTGTTTGTGTCGCAATGGACCAATCAGAAATAAGGTCAAAGGTAGCGGCTGTCAGATTGTCAGTGTCTTGCTCAAGCAGAGATTACCACAGAAATAATAAAAAAAAATCCACATCAATGAGAATTTAATTGTTAAAGTCGAAAAATATAATGTTCTTTATGATGCCAGTGTCTGTAGTTATAAAGACAATAAAAAGGACGCACATGTCAAGAAATAGCAGAACAATTGGAAATTGATGGTATGTCTATCTCTCTTTATTTCACCTTAATTTTAGTCAAAGTGACGGGGAGCGCCACACACTAGTTTTATATTTCTGTAAAATCATGCTTCTTTGTTTTAATAATGTTGACCAATAATAATAATCACATTAGGTCTTTAACAAGCCGGTGGTATTCCCTAAACTGTTTCCTTTTTTAGTGTGTGGTGTTCCTATGCTCTTCTGTGTTTTATTTATTTTATTTCGTCTCCACAAAGGGATCAAAAGGAGACAGTCTTTTCTTTTCATGACTAGCTACATTTTTTTGTACTCGTGCTGTATTCGTGTCGTTCCCTTCGTTCCCGATGTGCATACTGTATTTTGTGAAAACCTAAGATTTAATTGCTGAACGATAATGTTTTTCAGATGTATGTCAGGTAAATGTTGAATTGCCAAGTTTAAACAACACAAACAAAAAAGAGCTAAATGTTGACTTGCCAAGTGTAAACAAAATATTTAAATTCACTGATTTATTTGTTAGAAACCCAGGTTTAACATGTCAAAATGTTCACTCAAAGTGTAAAAAAAAAAAAAAGATTTCTAGACTGATTTTAAATGTTGAATTTGTGATATGGTTACGTATTTAGCTAAATCTGGACTTTTTTGTGGTTAAGGAAAAAATATGCAATTTACATGAAAAACTGTTAAAATATAAAGTTATGGTCTAAAGTTTTAATATGGGGGGGGGAGGGCGTGACAAAATGTATGCTAAAAAAGGGGGCAGCATTTAAAAACTTTGTGCAACACTGCCCTAAACTAACCTACTTATGAGCCGGTATTCATACGACTCCTGCTGCTTCATACGGCCTTGGCTGGGCATTGCCTTCACAAGCACTGCTTGCAGGTTCAGGGTTGCATAGCTGCCGTTCCTGCAGAGCGGACTCTCTCCTCTCGAATATACGCAGCTCCCTTCTGTAGCATGGCATTGCAGTTGCCCCAAGCAATCTCCACCAGATGTTTTTAAACTAACGGACACTCAGTCAAGACCCGCCACCTGCTGAATGAGGACCAGCACAGCCAGTCACTTGCTGTCCTTCCCCTCAACCAAGCCTAGCAGGCAGCAAGTCTCAATCGATCGCCTGTCTGTAAACAATAATTTAATCACACAAATCAACTCCAAAAAGGCAATATTTCCCCATTTCCCCATATAAAATTACACCAACACTAATTTACACACGTGCAGGGCAATCGTCTTGCTACAGACATATTAAAAATGTAAAGGTTATCTGTTTCCCACATACCAGCATTTGAACCATTATTATAGTGTAGTTAGTATATCAGCTTAATCAGGGGTTCATTTGTGCCAGATCACACGTAACAATATATTTTAGGATGCAACATCTATGCAACATCACAACCCAAACTGCAAAACGCCAAAAAACTACCGCTTGTAGCTCCTGCCACTAGTATTGTTCCAACCTGAAGATTGTGTTAAAACACGGCTATGCAAAGGTTGGCATGCAGCTACCGACACCAAAACAATAAGGCATGAAACCAACAAGCAGATGAGAACTTGAAACATATAGAAGCTGTCGTGGAATTTTCTGCATACAATGCTGCAGACCCCGGTCCTGTACTGAAAACAATAGAGCAGAGACAAGTTGGAACAAACTCACACTTTATTAGTTTGCAAACTGGAGCATTCAACAGAGTGTCACAGACTCTGCAAGCAACCGCAAAGAAGGCTCAAAAAACACTAGGTCAACAGTTCCTTATATCTGAAAACAGGGCTGCTGACCTTGGCAACATTGAGGAGGAATTATCGCTGTCTCAAAATATTATCATTTTGAGACAGTGCCCTATTCTTATGTCGCTGACTCATGCACTTCTCTGAGAACAGGGCTGCTGACCTTGAGCACATTCCAGTGTGTTAGTTTAACATTGTAAATTTAATACTTTGTTAACTTTAAACTCCATATAATATCATTATTCAGGTTATACAAGTCACAGAAATCATCAAAACACATTAAATTAAAACTTTTAGTATGATTAGTCTAAATTACTATAATTAAT